>JAUIMM010000050.1:1200000-1687500 GCA_031769625.1 Taudactylus pleione
TTGGTAGCTGAGCGGCTACGTGGAGCGGCTGGATAGCCGTGGGTAGACGTTGGTAGCTGAGCGGCTACGTGGAGCGGCTGGATAGCCGTGGGTAGACGTTGGTAGCTGAGTGGCTACGTGGAGCGGCTGGAGCGCAGTGGGAAGGCTACTTAGCTAAACTAAGAAACTAGTTGCACTGGCAACTTGTGTGAGCATTGGGGATCCTTTTATAGTGGACACTGGGAGCTGACAGGCTGAGAGAGAAGGAGAAGGCTCCTCATTGGTGGTAGTGGGGTCACATGGGCAATCCAAGATGGCCGCGCCCATGGACCGGAGGACAGCGCTTCCTGGAGGTAGTCAGCGGGGACCAGCGGTGAGCAGGAGCCGGCGTGGGAGCAGCACAGCAGCGGTACCCTCCAGAGGACAACAGCGGAGACTGCCTTGGGAGAAGAGGAAGGAGCGTACAGCGCGGGAGCCGGAAGACAGCGCGGGTCAGCGCCCGCACAGGTAAGCGACGGGGTCTGATTCTGGGGTCTCCAGGCCGGCGTGTGACACAGTTTTGGCCTTAGTAGCCTCAGTTAAAGGAATCTGCCAATACCCTTTTGTCAAATCTAGGGTGGTGAGATACTGGCTGTTTGCTAAATTCTCCACCAGCTTATCCACCCAGGGCATCAGATAGGAATCAAACTGTGACACTTTATTTAATTTGTGAAAATCATTGCAGAATGTTACCCACCTTAATGTAAATGATACCAGTATTAGTTGATTTGAAATGAGGTTGCCATGGCAATTGAGAAGGCACTATATACAGCTGTGGGGCAAGCAGGAGGACAGTTGGTGTGAGGTAATTGACTGGAGAGGGAGAGACCGGCTGGCTCTCCTACATATGATGAGGGGAAAGCATACCTCCCAACAACTGGTCGGAGGGATTCGGGACCCGGCGCGCACGTCCGAAATGGGGCATGGCCTAATCCTAAAGGGGCGTGTTCAGCTGACACGCTCCCGTTTATGCCACTAAAGGGGCGTGCCTAGCATCTCAGAGATGCTAGGCAGCCCCCGGGCTTCCCCCCGTACTCAGAATAGAATAGTCTATTCTACCTCTGCATACACGCTGCTCTGCATAGCAGGGCAGCATGTATGCTTCTCCCAACTTCCCCCCCACCGCGGGACAATGCGGCCCGCGGATGGGACAGCGGGACAGTCCCAGAAAAACTGGACTGTCCCGCTAAATGCGGGACAGTTGGGAGGTATGGGGAAAGGGAGAGCAGTTCCTGAGGTAATAGCCTGAGTGACGGGACAGGCTCCAGCGCTGGTGACACCCGCAGATGTCACAGATATATGTGAGGGAGAGGGCTGGTACCATCCAGGAGGAGAATACGAGGAACATGCTAAAATTGCTGCCAGAGTGTGAGCAGAAGTCTGAGGTACTGTAATAGTGGAACATAGAGGACGCACCTGCAGTGTGAGCCCTGCAGCCACATCGGAGGGAGACACTGCCAATAAAAACCTGCTACCAGTCACACTTATATTATTACTGCCCTTATTCACATCAAATTTTACCTCAGCAAGGCATCTGTACTACATATCACTGGCAGACCACAAGCTTATTAACAGGAACTTTTATATTAAATATTATTGAAATCCAGGATTGCAATAGTATTAGAAACAGTAGGATCAGCCTCACATAACTCCAGCTACCTAAAGTGAGACAGAAAACCAGCCTACCAGTGTTGACAGGGACACAGCACTATAGAGAGGTAGCCCAATACCAGCCTACCAGCACTAACAAGGACACAGCACTATAGAGAGGTAGCCTAATACCAGCCTACCCATGCTGACAGGGACATAGTACTATAGAGAGGTAGCCCAATACCAGCCTACCAGTGCTGACAGGGACACAGCACTATAGAGAGGTAGCCCAATACCAGCCTACCAGTGCTGACAGGGACATAGGGCCTCATTCAGAGGCGGTAGTAGGATGCAAGCGGTCGTTCTGAAACAGGGCGGCCGCTTGCATCCTGAACGGCCGCCTCCATGTCGGTCGTTAGGCTGTGGATTAACACCCACAGCTCTAACGACCACTAAGGGTGATGGTCGCGATGGTCAAGACCATCGCGACCATCTGGGCTTACGACGAGACCCTAAGGTAGGGTCTCGTCCACCTTAAGCCCCAGGGAGCTTCCTGCTCTATTTGAGCAGGAAGCTCCCCACTGACATCACTGATGATGTCAGTGGGGCCTCCCCCAAATGGCAAGCATTCTGTCAGGAACGCCTCCATTTGGCCGGGCACGCACCCGGCCCATCCAGCAAATGGGGCGAGCTGTCACACAACATCGACAGCTCGCCCCATCTGCTACAAGACCCCTAATGATGGATCACCCATCGTTAGCCGGGTCTCGTGCATGCGCACTGGAGCAACATCGACCCGGTCGCGAGCTCGTAGAGCTAACAACCGGGTCTGAATAAGCTCCATAGCACTATAGAGAGGTAGCCCAATAGCACCATTACAGTGACTAAAGTTCTGCCAGAAAATAGAGAGATATCACCATAGACAATGACTGTTCCATACACTGTATAAGCACCAGGAAAACTCCATTTCATAAGAGGTCAAAGAACAGCTACTCTAAAACCCTTACTATTTGGCAGAAATCCAGATAAGATTTATTTATAAAGTATTGGCTGAAGTAATCACCACCCAATAAACCTAGCCTGCATTATCTATACCTACTAAGGTCTGACAGTAAGCTAGACACTTACTTCTGCTGTGTAATCTGTATACAACATCCAAACTATGAACATATGTGTCATCTACATCTGAGGAGCAACCACTAGCCCTGGAACAGGGCCGCAACTAGGGGGGGGCTGGAGGTGCACATGCACCGGGTGCGCCACTGCACCCGGCGTCAGTGACCTCCACCCCGGTGCCGCAGGGAGACTCTAAGGCGGGCGCCCGCTGAGATGTTATTACCAGCGGGCACCCGGCTCTTCTCTGCAGCGCCGCGCTAGCTGGAAGCTGGAGTTCTCTTCTGAACTCCAGCTTCCGGCTCTCCCCACAGGCACTATGGGAGAGATGTAATAACGTCTCTCCCATAGTTCCGAGGAGCAGCCGGGTGTACAAAACGGCGGGGTCACAGGAGCGGGGTTTAAGGTAAGTATTTCTTTTTTTTTGTGTGTGTGTAAGCGGCACTACGGGGGCATTACCAGGGGGACTACAGAAGCATTACCAGGGAGCACTACAGGGGCATTATCAGGGGGCACTATGGGGGCATTAACAGGATGCACTACGGGGGCATTAACAGGGGGCACTACAGGGGCATTATTAGGGGGCTCTACATGGGCACTATCAGGGGGCACTACAGGGGCATTACCAGGAGGCACTACAGGGGCATTACTAAATGGGCACTACAGGGGCATTACTAGAGGGCATTACTATATGGTGGCTACAGGGGCATTACTATTTGGGCACTACAGGGGCATTACTATGGGGGCATTACAATATGGGCACTACAGGGGCATTACTATGGGAACATTACCATATGGCCACTAGTACAGGGGCATTACCTCAGCGGGCATTACTATAGGTGCACTACTGAAGGGGCATTACTATGGGGGCACTGCTATGGAGGAATTACCAGGGGGAGGGGGGCACCAAATTACTGTCTTGCCCCGGGTGACAAAAACACTAGTTTCGGCCCTGCCTGGAAGTATCAATTCAGAAAGTGATATAAAATTATTAACAATATTAAGTTTCATATATATGCATATATATATTTACAAAGAAGCAGTATAACAAGGGCAGCTATTAAAACCTGTAGAAGACAGCAGTGTTCCATTGGCATCATAGAACAGGATCATCCTTTAATGTAATATTTGCAGTGGACGTCAGGAACCATCTACAGTATGTGCACCACCATAAACATACCCCATTACAATTGTTATAATGTTATGTGACTGTTGTCAGTTATAAGTTATGCTTATAGATGAAAGGTGAAGGATACTGTTCCCAGGTAATACGTGTGAGACAGGCCTTAGTGTATTAACACTGGTGAAGATCACCATAAAAGGGGGAGCGAAGGTTAGGTGTTGGGTGTTGAATACTAAATTGGGACATCATTCACACATAAAGTTAATGGGCTAATTTAAGTCCCAGTAGTTTAAATAAGGTAAAAGTAACTATCCGGAGGTTACAGAAATACTAGCATAGTATATTTAACACAGGGTTGCAGTGTGTTCTGGAAGATATCCAGATATAGACCTTCTTGGTTATTAAGGAAATAAATTGTTAATCTAGTAAGCAGTTTGTGGATTAAGCACTGAACTTTATAACAAATAAAACTTACTGATTATACTGTTGGCATAAACAAAGTTATATTGTTAAGTTTACTACTAAACTTACCTTTGTGGGAATCCCTTACTCAGATCTTGTGAAAGAGTTCCAGAAAAATAAAAGAAAACCTTTTGTGTAACATGTGTTGGTTATTCTAGTGATTGTGTATTGTATTTAAATTAGGGGCGAGCGGGTTCGGATTTCTGAAATCCGAACCCCCCTGAGCCCCCCCGATCCGAGGCCGATCCGAGTCAGGCTCGACTTTTCCCGCCTGACTCGGATCTGAAATCGAGGCAAAACGTCATCATCCCGCCTTCCGGGTCTCGCGGGTTTTGGATCCTATATAAGGTACCCGCGTCGGCGCCATTTTCTCACTCGGCTGTGGACAGTGAAGAGGGAGGGTGGGAGTTAGGGTTGGCTGGGCTGTGTAGTGTAGTGTGTAGTGTAGTGTTGTGCTGTGCTGCTGTTGTCCATAGGGGCTGTGTCCACTACTTCAAAGTCCATAGGGGCTGGCTGGACTGTGTTGTGCAGTCAGTTGTCCATAGGGGCTGTGTCCACTCCAAAGTCCTGTGCAGTGTCCCAGTCCTAAAGGGGTGCTGTAGTGTTGTCCAGGGGGTGCTCTGTCCGTCAGGGGTGCTCCCCCCAAGTGCTAAAAAAAAAAAATGTTTTTCTGTGTTTGTGAATTGTGTGCACTGTGGCTGCACGTGCATCAACAAAGGAGCAGCACCAAGCGTGCGCCTGTGTCCCATAAATAAAGGGCCGGCTGGATTGACCGCTAAAGGGCGCTGTAACCCCCAAAGTACACTCCAAACAAAATAAAAAAATATTTTCTGTGTTTGTGAATTGTGTGCGCAGTAGCCGCACGTGCATCAACAAAGTAGTGCCAAGCGTGCGCCTGTGTCCCATAAATAAAGGGCCGGCTGGATTGACCGCTAAAGGGCGCTGTAACCCCCAAAGTACACTCCAAACAAAATAAAAAAATATTTTCTGTGTTTGTGAATTGTGTGCGCAGTAGCCGCACGTGCATCAACAAAGTAGTGCCAAGCGTGCGCCTGTGTCCCATAAATAAAGGGCCGGCTGGCATGTCCGTTAAAGGGTGCTGTAACCCCCAAAGTACACTCCAAACAAAATAAAAAAATATTTTCTGTGTTTGTGAATTGTGTGCACTGTGGCTGCACGTGCATCAACAAAGGAGCAGCGCCAAGCGTGCGCTTGTGTCCCATAAGTAAAGGGCCAGCTGGCTCATTTCTTAAAGGGTGGTGTAACCCACAAAGTGCACTAGTCTCCAACAAAAATAAAAAAATATTTTCTGTGTTTGTGTGCGCCTTAGCCGCACGTATATATCAATATAACATAAATGGAGGACCAAACTTTCTCCGATAAAAATAAAATAGGGAAAGATCAAGAACCACTTCCTCCTAGTGCTGAAGCTGCTGCCACTAGTCATGACATAGACGATAACATGCCATCAACGTCGTCTGCCAAGGCCGATGCCCAATGTCATAGTAGAGGGCACATAAAATCCCAAATGACAAAGTTCAGGAACATGACCTTGAAAAAAACATTTAAATCATCTGAAGAGAAACGTAAACTTGCCAATATGCCATTTACGACACGGAGTGGCAAGGAATGGCTAAGGTCTTTCCCTATGTTCATGACTAGTGGTTCAGCTTCACATGACGATGGAAGCCCTCCTCCCACTAAAAAAAATCAAATGAGTTAAGCTGGCAAAAGCACAGCGAAGAACTGTGCGTTCTAAGAAGATATCACAAATCCCCAAGGAGAGTCCAAGTGTGGTGGTGGTTGCGATGCCTGACCTTCCCAGCACTGGACGGGAAGAGGTGGCTCTTTCCACCATTTGCACGCCCCCTGCAAGTGCTGAAAGGAGCACCCACAGTCTACTTGCTGATATACAAATTGAAGATGTCACTGTTGAAGTACAACAGGATGAGGATACTGGTGTAGCTGGCGCTGAGGAGGAAGTTGGCGAGGAGGATTCTGATGGTGATGTGGTTTGTTTAAATCAGGCTCTGGGGGAGACAGTTGTTGCCCGTGGGATGAAAAAGCCCATCACGGTCATGCCTGGGCAGAAGACCAAACATTCCACCTCTTTGGTCTGGCAATATTTCTATCCAAATCCGGACAACAACTGTCTTGCCATATGTACCATATGTAAAGGTGGAATAAGTAGGGGTAGGGACGTTAACCACCTAGGAACATCCTCCCTTATATGGCACCTGCAGCGCATTCATAAAAAGTTACTGTCAAGTTTAGAAACTTTGGCTAAGACCGTAAGCAGTCCAGGGACACCAAAATCCCGTTGTCCTGTTGTATCCAAGCGCCTGCAAACCACACTGTCAACTCCCTCCTATTCAATTTCCTCCTTAGTCAGGATCGGAAGTAGTCCTGCAGGCCATGTCACTGGCATGACTGACTCTACTATCCGGGATTCCTCTGGAGGATCCTGCATTGCTACGCCTCCTGCTGCCGCTGCTGCTGTTGCTGGGAGTCGTTCATCATCCCAGAGAGGAAGTAGGAACACCACTACTTTTACTAAACAATTGACCCTCCAACAGTCCTTAGCGAGGAGGATGAAGTACGACAGCAGTCATCCTGAAGCAAAATGTATAACTGAGGCCTTGACTGCTATGTTGGTGTTAGACGTGCGTCCGGTATCCGCCTTTAGTGCAGTGGGATTTAGACAATTGATGGAGGTAGTGTGTCCCCGGTTCCAAATCCCGTCTAGATTCCACTTCACTAGGCAGGCGATACCGAGACTGTACAGAAACGTCAGAAAAAGTGTCCTCAGTGTACTGAAAAATGCGGTTGTACCCAATGTCCACTTAACCACGGACATGTGGACAAGTGGAACAGGGCAGACTAAGGACTATATGACTGTGACAGCCCACTGGGTAGATGTATCACCTTACGCAGCAACAGCAGCAGCGTCACCAGTAGCAGCATCTCAGAAACGCCAGCTCGTTCCAAGGCAGGCTACGCTGTGTATCATCGGTTTCAGTAAGAGGCACACCGTCGACAACCTCTTAGAGAAACTGAGGGAAATCATCGCCCAGTGGCTTACCCCACTTAGACTCTCCTGGGGATTTGTGATATCTGACAACGCCACCAATATTGTGCGGGCATTACATCTGGGCAAATTCCAGCACGTCCCATGTTTTGCTCACACAATAAACTTGGTGGTGCAGAATTTTCTGAAAAGCGACAGGGGAGTGCAGGAGACGCTTTGGGTGGGCCGAAAAATTTTTGTCCACTTTCGCCATTCAGCGACTGCGTGCCGAAGACTGGAGCGTCAGCAAACACTCTTGAACCTGCCCCGCCATCACCTGAAGCAAGAGGTTGTGACGCGGTGGAACTCAACCCTCTATATGCTTCAGAGGATGGAGGAGCAGCAAAAGGCCATTCAAGCCTATACATCCACCTATGACATAGGCAAAGGAGGGGGTATGCACTTGACTCAAGCGCGTTGGAGAATGATTTCCGTGTTGTGCAAGGTTCACCAGCCCTTCGAACTTGCCACACGTGAAGTCAGTTCAGACACTGCCAGCTTGAGTCAGGTCATTCCCCTCATCAGGCTTTTGCAGAAGCAGCTGGAGAAAGTGAAGGAGGAGCTAAGACGGAGCGATTTCGCTCGGCATGTGGGACTTGTGGATGAAGACCTTCATTCGCTTTGCCAGGATTACAGGGTGGTCAATCTGTTGAAATCAGACCACTACATGTTGGCCACCGTGCTCAATCCTAGGTTTAAAGCCTATGTGGTGTCTCTCTTTCCGGCCGACACAAGCCTGCAGAGGTGCAAAGACCTGCTGGTGAACACACTGTCAGCTGAAGCGGAACATGACACGTCAACAGCTCCTTCTTCATTTTCTCCCGCAACTGGGGCTGCCAGGAAAAAACTTAGCTATCCTAAGCAACCCGCTGGCGATGATGCAGGGCAGGCAGGACTAAGTTTAGACATCTGGAGAGGGTGAGGAATCGGTGGATGAGGAGGATTAGGACGACATCTTGCCTCCGTAGAGCCAGTTTGTGCAGGGACAGATTAATTGCCAGCTTGTTTTGTGGGGGCCCAAATTAACTAATCATTTCAGCCACAGTTGTGTGGCAGACCCTGGCGCTGAAATGATTGCTTTGTTAAAGTGTGCATGTCCTGTTTATACAACATAAGGGTGGGTGGGAGGGCCCAAGGACAATTCCATCTTGCACCTCTTTTATTTCTTTGCATTATGTACAGTTTGAGGCCTAGTTTTTCAAACTGCCATCCTGTCTGCCACTGCAGTATCACTCCTAGATGGGTCACGTGTTTGTGCCGCCCACTCGTGTCGCTTAGCATAGTCATCCAGCTACCTCGGTGCAACCTTTTGGACATAAAAACACTATTGTGAGGTGTTCAGAATAGACTGGAAATTAAGGTTATTGAGGTTAATAATAGCATAGGAGCAGAAAAACCAACACATTTTGTGATTTTAGCTGTTTTTATGTTTTAAAAAAAATACAGATCCAAAACACAAAACCCAGAACCAAAAACACGGAAGGGTGGTTTTGGCAAAACCAATCCAGATCCAAAACACGAAGAAAGATCCAAAACCAAAACACAAAACACGAAAAAGTGGCCGGTGCACACCCCTAATTTAAATTGAATATAAGTGCATGCTTAATATATCACTAATGGTAGCAAAGTGTTAATTAAGGTTTCCCCAAGCAAGCCTTAGTTATTCCTCAAGAGAATTGTAGCTTGGGTGGAGGCACTAACTATTGCGTGATCCCATAATCCCACCAGGATAGAAAGGGTGGGCTACAAGAATATTAAAGCACCTGAAGGTTTAGGCACTAAAACTATGGGATTATTCCATTCGCTGTTTGATTCCTCTATGACCCCTAGGCGCAGAATTTCCTCTACTTCCTGTTTAACCGCTGCCCGCTTTGCCTCAGGTATATGGTATGGCCTCTGGTCCTGATTCAGAGCCAGACGCTCTGACCAGAGTGCTCGCTCTGAATCAGGGCTGGGCTACCTAAAATTGTAGCGGCCCCTTGGACACTCGCATAGCTGTGGGTTACCACCCACAGCTTATGCGAGCGTCCATGATGATGGTCACGATGGTCAAGACCATCGCGACCATCGGGCTTGCGACGAGACCCTGTGGTAGGGTCTCATTGCCGCAATCCCTGGAGTAATTTTGGCTCTATCAGTCACTGTCACTCACCATCGACAGCACGCCCCCTGTGGTGCGAGACCCTGAGCGACGGCTTCCTCATCGCTCGCCGGGTCTCGCGCATGTGCACAACGGAGCAGCCTCCGTCGTACGCATGCACATTTGGGTAGCATCGACCCGCTTGCGAGCATCCTGCGCTCGCGAGCGGGTCTGAATGAGACCCTCTGTTTTATTACCTTCCCGGGAGGAGTAACTATATCATGCTGGATAATTTGGGTTTTTCCCAGAATGACAGATAATACATCTTTGTGCCGTGCTACTAAACTCACCGCCTCCTGTTTCTGGCGGGGATTAAGGGTAACTTCAATGGGTACCTGACATTCTTGGGCTTTATTGGCAACCAAAGAGGGCTGACCAGCGCTCTCTTTCCAGGGTTTTAACAGGTTTACATGGTAGATTTGCACTTCTTTCCTTCTACCCTCCTGTCGAACCTTATAATTAACAGGTCCCACTGCCTCTATAACTTCATAAGGGCCTCGCCACTGGGCATACATTTTGCTTTTAGTGGTGGGTACCACAACCATTACCTTGTCTCCTGGTTTAAAAGACCAATTAACCGCGGTCATGTCATATCAACGGTTTTTGCCGCTGTTGTGCCCTATCCATGTGCTCGTTCACGACTGGCACAATTTGCCTTAAACAACCATATAATTGGGTCACAAACTGAACAAAGTTAGGCTCTTGGCATGACTATTGTTCCCACCCTTCTTTCAACAGATCTAAAATCCCTCTAGGTTGCCTCCCATAGAGGAGTTCAAAGGGACTAAGGGGTCTAGTTACTAAGGGGAGAAAAGGGGGAAAAACGCTAAAAACAGAGATAATTTCTGTACATATTGCTTCTCAGTATGTACTAAAGGGATTTTCTCTGACTGCAGCCTGCCAGCGCTAAGTGCAGGCTGCAATATCACACTGCATCTGGGGCATTTAAACACCTATGGCAGCGCTAAGTGTCCCAGGTATTACTAAGAGGAGATGTCACTTACCGTCTGCTGACTTCTCCAGCACTGATATCGCCTCCTGTAGCTGCCGGTATCTGCTTCTCCTCACTGGAGAAGCAGGACTTGAGCTGTGTCTGGTTGGCCTTTTTTAAATAAAGTATTTTATTTAAAAAAAAAATGTCACTGCTGCTGCTTCCTGCCGGAGCCCGGAGATGGTGGGTCACTGAGGGCTGTAGGGGAAGGGAGTCTCAGCTGTTACCACCGAGGGGTGACTTAACGTTCACCCTCCTCGGCTGGTCTATTTATAGTAACTGCTGCATTAGTCAGCTCCTGCTTCACAGCGGTAGTCTTAGTAAATAGACCCCTAGATCCCGAAGAGGATTGGGGCACCTCTCGCATTGCAAACATTAAATAGGGTAGAAGAAGTCCCAATCTCGCTTTTCCTCAGACACTGCCCTTTTTATCATTTGTTTAAGGATCTGGTTAAAGCGTTCATCAAGTCCATGTGTTTGCGGGTGGTAAACTGAGGTAGTAATCCTATCCACCTTTAACAGTCGGTACATATATTTCATTAGTTTAGAGACAAAAGGGGTACCTTGGTCCTTTAAGACCTCCTTTGGTATTCCCAAGCGGGTATATAGCATCAACAATTCTCGGGCAATAGTGCTAGATTTCATGTTGCGTAGCGGGATGGCCTCCAGGTACCTTGTGGCATAATCTACCACCACTAATATGTATTGATGCCCACAAGCAGATTTTTCCACCGGCCCTATCAGATCCATACCAATTCTCTCAAAAGTTACAGAAATGACAGGGATGGGAACCAAGGGTGGCCTAAACCCTGGCCAGGGTGCTGTCTTCTGACACACTGGACATTCCTGACAATATTTTTTTTACTGCTGCATGAATGCCGGGCCAGAAGAATCTTAACTGATTACGCTGGAGAGTTTTCTCCTCACCCAAATGGCCACCCCACAGGTGTGTATGAGCCACCCTTAACACCAACTGCTCCTGTTTCTGGGGAACCAACAATTGTTCTACTCTCGTACCCTGCAAATAGATTACACGATATAACAAATCACTTTTCAATGCAAAGTATGGTACACCTTCTGCTGGTAAAGCCGTGATTACTCTATCATTTATCTCTACAACATTTTCAAATGCATTTATCAAGTTCCCATCATTCTGTTGATCCTGGCCAAAGTCCTGCAAGGACACTTCCTTGCCAATGGGAACCCACTGTGTCTCGGTCTCACTCCCCTCTGGTTGCTCACTGGCCAAGGAGGGTGTTACAGCCAGCAAACTTTGGGAAACAGCAGAGCTTGGCTCCTGGGATACCTCAGATGTGGACCTTCTGCTGTCATCATGCCACGTAACCACCTCTTGTAACAACGGAAAGTCCCGACCTAGGATCAATGGGTAGGGTGGCCTGGTTGCTACTGCAGCTATCACCTCCAGGGATCACCCTTTGATCACTATTGGGAAGTGCACAAGGGGGCATTCTTCTACATCCCCATGTACACATATAACCTTTACTGGGGGTAGCACCTGATCAACCCCAGGTGGAACCAGGTTGTCAGAGATGATGGTTAATTCACTGCCAGTATCCACTAAGGCCCAGACCTCTCAGCCTTCCACTCGCGCCATCAAACAAAACAAGGTGGTTTGCGCCGGTGAGGTACATCCACCAGCCATGCTTACCACTGGTCGAGTTGTTTTACCAGCACTACACTCCATAGACTCGCCCTGCTTTGGGCAGTGCCACCGCAAATGACCGGGCTCGCTCCAGTCAAAACAGATAACTGGAGGTGGGCTGTTGGTTTTAACAACTGGGACCTGGGTTCTAGGCTTGGGAACTGGCTGGAATCCCTATTTGGCTCTGTTTAACTTTTGAAGAGTCAAGTACCATTCAATCACCACCACTAACTCCTCAATCATTTGAGGATCAGCCTGTAGAGCCCACTGTTGCACCTCACAGTCTAGTTCCCCCACAGCATGGTCCAAAGCCACCATCTCTACTATATGCTGAGCAGAGTTCTTATCCGGCTGCAACCACGCCTTACTCAGCCTGGCTAATTTGGCCAGCTGGACCCTTGGAGCTTCAGATGAATTTAGCCGCCATTCCTGAAATTCCTGAGCTTTGCTAGATCCAGTCACTCCAATTCTGCTTAATATAGCCTTTTTCAAGGGCGGATAGGAGTTTGCCTCAGTCACGTTTAAATCAACATATGCTTTCTGAGGTTCCCCTGTGAGACAGGGAGCAAGTCTGGCAGCCCACTCCTCCTCATGCCATTTTAAATGTGCAGCAGTACGCTCAAAGGTGCACAGAAAAGCTCCAATGTCATCAGATGGAGTAAGCTTCTGTAAAGTCTCTTGCTCACGCCCACCTTTCCTTATTTCAGTTAACTCTGCATGTAATAACTGAATTTGAGTTTGTTGTCCTTGCATCTGTGCTTGATGTCCTGCTGCCAGAGCTTGTTGCCCTGCTATTGATGCCCTGTTGCAAGAGCTTGTTGCCCCACAGCTAATTCAGCAAAACTTTTCAAAAGCTCCTCCATATTACACTGCTTTATCCCTTTATGGTAAAAATTAAGAGGCTTTATAAATTCTCTTTTGGAAGCCAGATTCCCAGCAAACTATATCAACTGGCTTCTCTTAAAACTGCACCACATTCCCTGGCCATTCACCCAAACACAGGAATTAAGCAGTTTTTATATTGTGCACAATTTGTATATATACAGACATATTATCACTGTGGACAACTGCCGTTTTATGGCTGGCCTGCCACACTCACCCACCCAGCTACTAGTAAAGCGACTTACTCACCAAGCTGCTGTGCAGTGGGTAGCATCCTGCAAAGTATCTCACTGCCGCTGTGGGTGGATCTGGTCACTGTATCTGGGCTCTTGCTGTGTAGCAGTATCCAGCAAGGCCCCACTTTGGGCACCAAATGTGACAAGAGTCACATAGACCAGGTAAAATCCATCAGTAGCTTTTATTGCTCACCACAGGTAGGTACACACGATATGGCAGTTTCACAGGCAAGATGTCATACAAAGTCATCCAATACAGCAATATTTCTTCAGTGGACTCGCAGGTCCAGGAACCCTAACACTAGTCACCCCCAGGCCTATAAGCTTGGCGACTATTTCACTGTCAAGGCTCAGTTTCCCCAGTGTCTCTGCAGTTCTTAAACCAGCTTCTCACAGGTGTCTGTAATCAGTTGCCTTTCCAGGCACTGATTGAGCCAACACCTGAACTGGACATTTACACAATCCTAATGCCTTTGCTCTGCCAAACCTGGGAGATCTGGATATTCCACATTTAGTTAATGTGGATTTATGCTGACCCTGTCACAATATATGTATGTGTGTTTGTGACACCCTGCTTACCTACATTTGGTGTGCCGGGCGTCGGGATTTCGGCGGGTGGATAATGATAGGCGTCGGGATTTCGCCGCTTATCATTAGTCCCCTGCTGGGATTTCAGGATTTCAAAGTTGGGAAGCCGGCGGTCGGCATTTCAACCATCGGCTTCTTGACTACATCCCATATACAGTAAGTAACAAATATTGCTTTGATACAAGGAATTAACGTACACATATAACAATGGCTAATGTTGCTATAAATACTGTGAATTATTTAATTTATCATGTTTGGTAATAATGCAATGTATCAAAACTTTTCATATCCACATAACTGTAAATCTAGTAGATTCTCCTTAGTTCAAATTAGGGGTGTGCACCGGCCACTTTTCGTGTTTTGTGTTTTGGTTTTGGATCTGGATCTTTCTTCGTGTTTTGGATCTGGATTGGTTTTGCCAAAACCACCCTTCCGTGTTTTGGGTTCTGGGTTTTGTGTTTTGAATCTGTATTTTTTTAAAAAAAAGCATAAAAACAGCTAAAATCACAGAATGTGTTGGTTTTTCTGCTCCTAGGCTATTATTAACCTCAATAACCTTAATTTCCACTAATTTCCAGTCTATTCTGAACACTTCACACCTCACAATAGTGTTTTTATGTCCAAAAGGTTGCACCGAGGTAGCTGGATGACTATGCTAAGCGACACGAGTGGGCGGCACAAACACGTGACCCATCTAGGAGTGATACTGCAGTGGCAGACAGGATGGCCGTTTGAAAAACTAGGCCCCAAACTGTGCATAATGCAAAGAAAAAAAAGAGGTGCAAGATGGAATTGTCCTTGGGCCCTCCCACCCACCCTTATGTTGTATAAACAGGACATGCACACTTTAACAAAGCAATCATTTCAGCGCCAGGGTCTGCCACACAACTGTGGCTGAAATGATTGGTTCGTTTGGGCCCCCACAAAACAAGCTGGCAATTAATCTGTCCCTGCACAAACTGGCTCTACGGAGGCAAGATGTCATCCTCATCCTCCTCATCCACCGATTCCTCACCCTCTTCAGTGTTGTGTACATCCTCATCCTCACAGAGTATTAACTTGTCCCCACTGGAATCCACCACCACAGGTCCCTCTGTACGTTCTGGAGGCTGGTCTCCCTGGAAGAGTTGATAATTCATTTTTATGAACATCATCTTCTCCACATTTTGTGGAAGCAACCTCCTACGCCTTTCGCTGACAAGGTTCCTGGCTGCACTAAACACTCTTTCGGAGTACACACTGGAGGGGGGGCAACTCAGGTAAAATAGAGCCAGTTTGTACAGGGGCCTCCAAATTGCCTCTTTTTCCTGCCAGTACAGGTATGGACTGTCTGACATGCCTACTTGGATGCTGTCACTGATGTAATCCTCCACCATTCTGTCAATGGTGACAGTATCATACGTAGTGACAGTAGCCATGTCAGAAATTGTTGCCAGGTCCTTCAGTCCGGACCAGATGTCTAAACTTGGTCCTGCCTGCACTGCATCACCGCCAGCGGGTTGCTTTATTATAGTTAAGTTTTTTCCTGGCAGCCCCAGTTGCAGGAGAAAATGAAGAAGGAGCTGTTGATGTGTCACGTTCCGCTTCAGCTGACAGTGTTTTCACCAGCAGGTCTTTGCACCTCTGCAGGCTTGTGTCGGCCGGAAAGAGAGACACCACATAGGCTTTAAACCTAGGATCGAGCACGGTGGCCAAAATGTAGTGGTCTGATTTCAACAGATTGACCACCCTGGAATCTTGGCAAAGTGAATGAAGGGCTTCATCCACAAGTCCCACATGCCGAGCGGAATCGCTCCATCTTAGCTCCTCCTTCACTTTCTCCAGCTGCTTCTGCAAAAGCCTGATGAGGGGAATGACCTGACTCAAGCTGGCAGTGTCTGAACTGACTTCACGTGTGGCAAGTTCGAAGGGCTGGAGAACCTTGCACAACACAGAAATCATTCTCCACTGCGCTTGAGTCAGGTGCATACCCCCTCCTTTGCCTATGTCATAGGTGGATGTATAGGCTTGAATGGCCTTTTGCTGCTCCTCCATCCTCTGAAGCATATAGAGGGTTGAGTTCCACTGCATCACAATCTCTTGCTTCAGGTGATGGCGGGGCAGGTTCAAGAGTGTTTGCTGGTGCTCCAGTCTTCGGCACGCAGTCGCTGAATGGCGAAAGTGGCCAGAAATTTTTCGGCCCACCCAAAGCGTCTCCTGCACGCCCCTGTCGCTTTTCAGAAAATTCTGCACCACCAAGTTTATTGTGTGAGCAAAACATGGGACGTGCTGGAATTTGCCCAGATGTAATGCCCGCACAATATTGGTGGCGTTGTCAGATATCACAAATCCCCAGGAGAGTCTAAGTGGGGTAAGCCACTGGGCGATGATTTCCCTCAGTTTCTCTAAGAGGTTGTCGGCGGTGTGCCTCTTACTGAAACCGGTGATACACAGCGTAGCCTGCCTTGGAATGAGCTGGCATTTCTGAGATGCTGCTACTGGTGACGCTGCTGCTGTTGCTGCGTAAGGTGATACATCTACCCAGTGGGCTGTCACAGTCATATAGTCCTTAGTCTGCCCTGTTCCACTTGTCCACATGTCCGTGGTTAAGTGGACATTGGGTACAATGGCATTTTTCAGGATACTGAGGACACTTTTTCTGACGTTTCTGTACAGTCTCGGTATCGCCTGCCTAGTGAAGTGGAACCTAGACGGGATTTGGAACCGGGGACACACTACCTCCATCAATTGACTAAATCCCACTGCACTAATGGCGGATACCGGACGCACGTCTAACACCAACATAGCAGTCAAGGCCTCAGTTATACGTTTTGCTTCAGGATGACTGCTGTCGTACTTCATCCTCCTCGCTAAGGACTGTTGGAGGGTTAATTGTTTAGTAAAAGTATTGGTGTTCCTACTTCCTCTCTGGGATGATGAACGACTCCCAGCAGCAGCAACAGCAGCAGCGGCAGCAGGAGGCGTAGCAATGCAGAATCCTCCGGAGGAATCCCGGATAGGAGAGTCAGTCATGCCAGTGACATGGCCTGCAGGACTACTTCCGATCCTGACTAAGGAGGAAATTGACGAGGAGGGAGTTGATGGTGTGGTTTGCAGGCGCTTGGATACAACAGGACAATGGGATTTAGGTGTCCCTGGACTGCTTACGGTCTTAGCCAAAGTTTCTGAACTTGACAGTAACTTTTTATGAACGCGCTGCAGGTGCCATATAAGGGAGGATGTTCCTAGGTGGTTAACGTCCCTACCCCTACTTATTTCACCTTTACATATGGTACATATGGCAAGACAGTTGTTGTCCGGATTTGGATAGAAATATTGCCAGACCAAAGAGGTGGAATGTTTGGTCTTCTGCCCAGGCATGACCGTGATGGGCTTTTTCATCCCATGGACAACAACTGTCTCCCCCGGAGCCTCATTTAAACAAACCACATCACCATCAGAATCCTCCTCGCCAACTTCCTCCTCAGCGCCATTTACACCAGTATCCTCATCCTGTTGTACTTCAACAGTGACATCTTCAATTTGCATATCAGCAAGTGGACTGTGGGTGCTCCTTTCAGCACTTGCAGGGGGCGTGCAAATGGTGGAAAGAGCCACCTCTTCCCGTCCAGTGCTGGGAAGGTCAGGCATCGCAACCGCCACCACACTTGGACTCTCCTTGGGGATTTGTGATATCTTCTTAGAACGCACAGTTCTTTGCTGTGCTTTTGCCAGCTTAACTCATGTGATTTTTTTAGCGAGAGGAGGGCTTCCATCGTCATGTGAACCTGAACCTCTAGTCATGAACAAACTAGTCATACTAGTATGACACACACTAGTCATAGGGAAAGCCCTTAGCCGTCCTTGCCACTCCGTGTCATAAATGGCATATTGGCAAGTTTACGTTTCTCTTCAGATGATTTAAATGTTTTTTTTTAAGGTCATTTTCCTGAACTTTGTCATTTGGGATTGTATGTGGCCTCTACTATGACATTGGGCATCGGCCTTGGCAGATGACGTTGATGGCATGTTATCGTCTATGTCATGACTAGTGGCAGCAGCTTCAGCACTAGGAGGAAGTGGTTCTTGATCTTTCCCTATTTTATTTTTATCGGAGAAAGTTTGGTCCTCCATTTATGTTATATCGATTTGATATATACGTGCGGCGAAGGCGCACACAAAACACAGAAAATATTTTTTTATTTGGTTTGGAGTGTACTTTGGGGGTTACAGCACCCTTTAACGGTCAAGCCAGCTGGCCCTTTACTTATGACACAGGCGCACGCTTGGCACTACTTTGTTGATGCACGTATGGCTACTGCGCACACAATTCACAAACACAGAAAATATTTTTTTATTTGGTTTGGAGTGTACTTTGGGGGTTACAGCACCCTTTAACGGTCAAGCCAGCCGGCCCTTTACTTATGACACAGGCGCACGCTTGGCACTACTTTGTTGATGCACGTACGGCTACTGCGCACACAATTCACAAACACAGAAAATATTTTTTTATTTGGTTTGGAGTGTACTTTGGGGGTTACAGCACCCTTTAACGATCAAGCCAGCCGGCCCTTTACTTATGACACAGGCGCACGCTTGGCACTACTTTGTTGATGCACGTGCGGCTACTGCGCACACAATTCACAAACACAGAAAATATTTTTTTATTTGGTTTGGAGTGTACTTTGGGGGTTACAGCACCCTTTAACGGTCAAGCCAGATGGCCCTTTACTTATGACACAGGCGCACACTTGCCACTACTTTGTTGATGCACGTGCGGCTACTGCTAACACAATTCACAAATGCAGAAAATATTTTTTTATTTGGTTTGGAGTGTACTTTGGGGGTTACAGCACCCTTTAATGGTCAAGCCAGCTGGCCCTTTACTTATGACACAGGCGCACGCTTGGCACTACTTTGTTGATGCACGTGCGGCTACTGCGCACACAATTCACAAACACAGAAAATATTTTTTTATTTGGTTTGGAGTGTACTTTGGGGGTTTCAGCACCCTTTAATGGTCAAGCCAGCCGGCCCTTTACTTATGACACAGGCGCACACTTGGCACTACTTTGTTGATGCACGTGCGGCTACTGCGCACACAATTCACAAACACAGAAAATATTTTTTTATTTGGTTTGGAGTGTACTTTGGGGGTTACAGCACCCTTTAACAGTCAAGCCAGCCGGACCTTTACTTATGACACAGGCGCACGCTTGGCACTACTTTGTTGATGCACGTGCGGCTACTGCGCACACAATTCACAAACAGAAAATATTTTTTCATTTCGTTTGGAGTGTACTTTGGGGGTTACAGCACCCTTTAACGGTCAAGCCAGCCGGCCCTTTACTTATGACACAGGCACACGCTTGGCACTACTTTGTTGATGCACGTGCGGCTACTGCGCACACAATTCTCAAACACAGAAAATATTTTTTTATTTGGTTTGGAGTGTACTTTGGGGGTTACAGCACCCTTTAATGGTCAAGCCAGCCGGCCCTTTACTTATGACACAGGCGCACACTTGGCACTACTTTGTTGATGCACGTGCGGCTACTGCGCACACAATTCACAAACACAGAAAATATTTTTTTATTTGGTTTGGAGTGTACTTTGGGGGTTACAGCACCCTTTAACAGTCAAGCCAGCCGGCCCTTTACTTATGACACAGGCGCACGCTTGGCACTACTTTATTGATGCACGTGCGGCTACTGCGCACACAATTCACAAACACAGAAAATATTTTTTTATTTGGTTTGGAGTGTACTTTGGGGGTTACAGCACCCTTTAACAGTCAAGCCAGCCGGCCCTTTACTTATGACACAGGCGCACGCTTGGCACTACTTTGTTGATGCACGTATGGCTACTGCGCACACAATTCACAAACACAGAAAATATTTTTTTATTTGGTTTGGAGTGTACTTTGGGGGTTACAGCACCCTTTAACGATCAAGCCAGCCGGCCCTTTACTTATGACACAGGCGCACGCTTGGCACTACTTTGTTGATGCACGTGTGGCTACTGCGCACACAATTCACAAACACAGAAAATATTTTTTTATTTGGTTTGGAGTGTACTTTGGGGGTTACAGCACCCTTTAACGGTCAAGCCAGATGGCCCTTTACTTATGACACAGGCGCACACTTGCCACTACTTTGTTGATGCACGTGCGGCTACTGCTAACACAATTCACAAATGCAGAAAATATTTTTTTATTTGCTTTGGAGTGTACTTTGGGGGTTACAGCACCCTTTAACGGTCAAGCCAGCTGGCCCTTTACTTATGACACAGGCGCACGCTTGGCACTACTTTGTTGATGCACGTGCGGCTACTGCGCACACAATTCACAAACACAGAAAATATTTTTTTATTTAGTTTGGAGTGTACTTTGGGGGTTACAGCACCCTTTAACGGTCAAGCCAGCCGGCCCTTTACTTATGACACAGGCGCACGCTTGGCACTACTTTGTTGATGCACGTACGGCTACTGCGCACACAATTCACAAACACAGAAAATATTTTTTTATTTGGTTTGGAGTGTACTTTGGGGGTTACAGCACCCTTTAACGATCAAGCCAGCCGGCCCTTTACTTATGACACAGGCGCACGCTTGGCACTACTTTGTTGATGCACGTGCGGCTACTGCGCACACAATTCACAAACACAGAAAATATTTTTTTATTTGGTTTGGAGTGTACTTTGGGGGTTACAGCACCCTTTAACGGTCAAGCCAGATGGCCCTTTACTTATGACACAGGCGCACACTTGCCACTACTTTGTTGATGCACGTGCGGCTACTGCTAACACAATTCACAAATGCAGAAAATATTTTTTTATTTGGTTTGGAGTGTACTTTGGGGGTTACAGCACCCTTTAATGGTCAAGCCAGCTGGCCCTTTACTTATGACACAGGCGCACGCTTGGCACTACTTTGTTGATGCACGTGCGGCTACTGCGCACACAATTCACAAACACAGAAAATATTTTTTTATTTGGTTTGGAGTGTACTTTGGGGGTTTCAGCACCCTTTAATGGTCAAGCCAGCCGGCCCTTTACTTATGACACAGGCGCACACTTGGCACTACTTTGTTGATGCACGTGCGGCTACTGCGCACACAATTCACAAACACAGAAAATATTTTTTTATTTGGTTTGGAGTCTACTTTGGGGGTTACAGCACCCTTTAATGGTCAAGCCAGCCGGCCCTTTACTTATGACACAGGCGCACGCTTGGCACTACTTTGTTGATGCACGTGCGGCTACTGCGCACACAATTCACAAACACAGAAAATATTTTTTTATTTGGTTTGGAGTCTACTTTGGGGGTTACAGCACCCTTTAATGGTCAAGCTAGCCGGCCCTTTACTTATGACACAGGCGCACGCTTGGCACTACTTTGTTGATGCACGTGCGGCTACTGCGCACACAATTCACAAACATAGAAAATATTTTTTTATTTGGTTTGGAGTGTACTTTGGGGGTTATAGCACCCTTTAACGGACAAGCCAGCTGGCCCTTTACTTATGACACAGGCGCACGCTTGGCACTACTTTGTTGATGCACGTGCGGCTACTGCGCACACAATTCACAAACACAGAAAATATTTTTTTATTTGGTTTGGAGTGTACTTTGGGGGTTACAGCACCCTTTAACGGTCAAGCCATCCGGCCCTTTACTTATGACACAGGCGCACGCTTGGCACTACTTTGTTGATGCATGTGCGGCTACTGCGCACACAATTCACAAACACAGAAAATATTTTTTTATTTGGTTTGGAGTGTACTTTGGGGGTTACAGCACCCTTTAACGGTCAAGCCAGCCGGCCCTTTACTTATGACACAGGCGCACGCTTGGCACTATGTTGATGCACGTGCGGCTACTGCGCACACAATTCACAAACACAGAAAATATATATTTTTTTTGTTTGGAGTGTACTTTGGGGGTTACAGCACCCTTTAACGGACAAGCCAGCCGGCCCTTTACTAATGGGACACAGGCGCACGCTTGGCGCTGCTCCTTTGTTGATGCACGTGCAGCCACAGTGCACACAATTCACAAACACAGAAAAAATATATTTTTTTAGCACTTGGGGGGAGCACCCCTGACGGACAGAGCACCCCCTGGACAACACTACAGCACCCCTTTAGGACTGGGACACTGCACAGGACTTTGGAGTGGACACAGCCCCTATGGACAACTGACTGCACAACACAGTCCAGCCAGCCCCTATGGACTTTGAAGTAGTGGACACAGCCCCTATGGACAACAGCAGCACAGCGCAGCACAGCACAACACTTCACTGCACTACACTACAGTACACTACACAGCGCAGCCAGCCCTAACTCCCACCCTCCCTCTTCACTGTCCACAGCCGAGTGAGAAAATGGCGCCGACGCGGGTACCTTATATAGGATCCAAAACCCGCGAGATCCGGAAGGCGGGATGATGACGTTTTGCCTCGATTTCAGATCCGAGTCAGGCGGGAAAAGTCGAGCCTGACTCGTATCGGCCTCTGATGGGGGGGGCTTGGGGGGGTTCGGATTTCAGAAATCCGAACCCGCTCACCACTAGTTCAAATGTAATAGCAGAGAGACAGATGTTTCTGTTTTCTCTAAAGCAGTGTGATAGATAAGTAATAGAGCTGGTGTATAGGTTTCCGGATAGAAGATCAACACTGTAAAGGTCGACGGTCAATTGGTCGACACCATATTACCGACATGCAACAGGGACAAAAGGTAGACTGCACAGAAGATTGACAGGGTTAAAAGGTCGACGGGTTCAAAAGGTCGACACACAAATGTATGGTCGAAACATGATTTTATAGCTATTCAGCATTTTTAAGGTTAAGCACTAGGGGGAGGGTTAGGCACTAGGGGGAAGGTTAGGCACTAGGTGGAGGGTTAGGGTTAGGCACTAGGGGGAGGGTTAGGGTTAGGCACTGGGGGAAGGTTAGGTTTAGGCACTAGAGGGAGGGTTAGTCACTAAGGGGAGGATTAGGGTTAGGCACTAGGGGGGTTTAGGCTTAGGCTTGGTTTAGGCACTAGGGGGTGGGTTAGGTTTAAGCTAGGTTTAGGCACTAGGGGGAGAGTTAGGCACTAGGGGGAGGGTTAGGGTTAGGCACTAGGGGAGGTTTAGGCACTAGAGGGAGGGTTAGGTTTAGGCACTAGGGGAAGGGTTATATTTAGGCACTAGGGGAAGGGTTAGGGCTAGGCTAGGGTTAGGATTTGGTGATGGGGAGGGTTAGGTACTAGGAGGAGGGTTAGGCACTAGGAGGAGGGTTCGGATTAGGCTAGGGTTAGGTTTAGGCACTAGGGGGATGGTTAGTGTTAGGAACAGGGGGTTAGGTTTAGGCAGTAGGGAGAGTGTTAGGTACTAGGGGGATGGTTAGGCTATGATTTGGTTTAGGCACTGGGGGGTTAGGGTTAGGCACTAGGGGGAGGGTTAGGCTAAGGTTAGATTTAGGCACTAGAGGGAGGGTTAGGCTAGGGTTAGGTTTATGCACTTGGGGGAGGGTTAGGTTTAGACACCAGAGGGACAGTTAGTCTGCCATAAGGGATAGTTAGGATTAGGGTTAAGCATTAGGGGGAGGGTTAGGTTTAGGCTAGGGTTAGGTTTAGGCACTAGGGGTAGGATTAGGGTTAGGCACCAAGGGGAGGGTTACAGTTTGGCACTAGGGGTATGGTTAGGATTACGGTTAAATTAAAAAAAAATGTGGTTACCATTTTTGCGCTGACCATTTGGGTGTCGACCATTTGTACCTTTTAAATCTGTCGACCTTCTGCACTGTCGACCTTTTATTCCTGTCGACCTATTGACACCATCTGGTGTCAACCTTTACATTATTGATCTTTTATACCCCATCTACTGTATCTCACTCTGATAACTATCGTCACAGTTGTGTGCCTGCCCAGTGGCCACCTGTTATGAAGAGCCAGAGTGAGAAGCACTAAGAAGGAGAGGTCTCTCTTGCTTTCTGCGTTATGTTAGCTGGTGTGGTCCCTGATGCTATGCATTGTAGGGATCCACTTCCGCACTGGATGAGAGAGGGATGATAAATAAAGGAGATAAGTACTTGGTGGAGCTGTCAATGAAATGTATACGAGCCTGCTGTAATGTATTTGTAGCAACTCCTTGAGCAGACTTGTCAGATATTTCACACTGAATGGGCTGATCTTGCCTCCTCCACAGGAGGACCCCTTCTCCTTTAGTAGTGTGCTGCCACTTGATATTTTGTGGGCACCTAGCATTCAGTTCCCAGTGTGCCCTTCATACCCTGTTCCAACACTGGTCATGCCACTCAAGTTGATGACCCAATGGCTGATCGAAGCTTTTCAGTGGGTCCTTTATGCCTCAGTCCGACACTGTTTGGCATGTTCACAGACACCAACTATATAAATGAAATCAAATGCTGATTTAATATATGTTATTACAATGGGGACAAAAATACATATTTAAAGGCTGCACCTAAGAATGATGAGTGGATAAACAAACAAGACAATTGCTGTGCTTATGTCTGGCACCCAATGCCATCCAACCCCCTCAGATAAGATCACACTTGGAGAATAGGCAAATATTTGCAGAGCTTATCAGCTAGACTGTTGTGCTGAGTACACACTGGCTGACATATCAATTCAATTGAACAGCGGATATATTGTGTGTGCGTCGGCCCGGTGTGTACAGACGATATGTTTGTGAACAACGTCGTTTACAGATATATCGCAACGGCTGTGCAGCACAGCCAATGGCAGGCATATCTGCATATCGTGCTGTGTGTACCGGTGGTGAGCCGCCCACCCTTATACTTGCTGCACAGGCAGACAGTGACTAACATCACAACTGGACAGGCACACATAAATGTCCGCCCAGTCGTGATGTTAGCCATGACATATTGGGCCATTGATTGGTAAGTGTGTATGCACTTACCAATCGTCAGATAAGACGGCGGATTGGCCTAATGTGTACCCATCTTAAATAGACAGAAAAATACAATAGTAATTAAAATAGTTATTAAACAGTGTTTAGCCATGAGACAATAATGTTATTAGTTTATCACAATGGTCTTATGTATACTATTATCATATCTTCTGTCAGCAAGTTCTTTTGTGGCTTTAAATACTGGACCCTAGAACCTAATAATATCAGCAAGGACATCTACTAAGTCAACAACTTCTCCAGTTCAGTAGTCCACCTTATGTTCAGTTATGTTGGTAATATGCACTATGCGCCCGATTCAGCAGTGCTCTTAAGTGCACTACTGAATGCAGATTCATGATTATCGGGAATCTGCATGGGCGCAGGACTCATTCTGCTCATGTGCAGAGCGGGTCCTGCGTGATCGCATGCATCTCATCTCATTCAGAGCCGGACACTATTTGCGGATGCTCGTTCAGAAAAAGGGGCCAGATATTTAAATTGAGCGCTCGCTCTTTGCGGTCAATTCAGGCTAAAAGACAACCAAGTGACTAGGTCGATGACGCTGCTTTGTTAATTATGCACACCCATTAAACGCCCGTTTTGACCGTTTGACACGCCTGCGTTCGGATCTCCACTCCCCGTTTTCAAGCACCTTCCCCTGTTACCACCCACAAACGCCTCATTCTGTCACTCAAATTAGCAGCCCCTCACTGTTTTACGAGCGCACGATTTCTGACTGCAATGACTGGTTGGCGCATGCGCATTACGACCCATGCGCAGATGTGCGAACATCGCTCGGAGCGAACGAGCGGCCGCTTACGAGCGGCTCTGAATCACGCCCTGGGTACACAGTAGACGATAAGCATAAGATGTGGAGTTCGTCCAGATTTCCCTTGAACTCCCGGACAAACGATATTTTGTGTATACACACTGTGCAATCTAACAAATGAAATAGCACCGTTTGGGACTTCCAAATTGTTAGATCATTAACGATATATATTGTTTCTAAACAGCTGACAACCATCTTAAAGATTTCTGGGCAAATTTAAATAGGGGCCTGTACTTTCTATAGGGTATAAAAAGCAGGCACTATTTTGCTTGCTGATTAATGCTGTTACTGCAAATCTCTGTCCAACGATCCAGCCACAAAATGGAGGAGGTGATGTTCCAGAGAGCACCTTTCAGATGACATCCATATCGGCCATGTCAGACTGACATGTCGCTCGGTGTTCAATAGAACACACACACTGCACGATTTGCTGTAAATCCTTGACGAGATTGTCAGATTGAGCTGCATTTAAGGATGACCTGAAGATGTGAGGGACGACGTCACGGGAGCGCGCATAGTGAGTACACACTTGACGATTTGAATGATCTGTCGATCCAATCCATCGGAATCGGGCAAATCGTGCAAAATATCGTTAAGTGTGTACTCAGCTTAAGTTTAGACACTTATGTTGCAACCAATTCAGTTGGCACAGTTGAAAACCCTCGCTGTAAAAAGGAAGTAATTTCTAATTAGAGATGTGCGCCGACCCTCGTGTTTTGGTTTTGGATCTGGATCTCCCCTGGTTTTGGATCTGAATTGATTTTGCCAAAACCTTACCTCCGTGTTTTGTTTTTCGGTTTTGGATCTGGATTTTTTTCTTAAAATATCATAAAAACAGCTAAAATCACATAAAATGGGCCTGTTTTTGTTCTTACAGTATTATTAACCTCAATAACATTTATTTCCAGTCATTTCCAATCAATTTTGATCACCTCACAATATTATTTTTTTCATCTAGTTAAGGCCAAAAGGTTGCATCCATCTAGCTGGCTGACTAAGCTAAGCGACACAGTGGGCAGCACTAACATGTGGCAGTTCAGCTTCCAAGTTCCAACATGGATACAGTGTGTTACACAGTGTGGGTTGGATACACCAATAGTCCACTTACTGTGACAGGCAGTGCGGGGTGCTGCCCTCAATACGAGAGTGCCAGAGGTGTCCTCAATGCGGAAGTGCCGTCAGTGTTGGCAGTGTGGCGGTGTTGGCAGAGTGGGGGCCTGGCAGTGTCCTGAGTGCATAGTGTCAGCAGTGTCGGCAGAGTGGGGGTGCCAGCGGTGTCTTCAGTGCAGGAGTGCTGACAGTGTCGGCTGTGAAGGGATACCCTCGGTGTGGGAGTAGAGGCAGTGCGGGGTCGCTGACGGAGTCCTCAATACGTGGGGCAGTAGTGCGGGGGTGCTGGCAGTGTCCTTAGAGCAGAGTGCCTGTGGTGTCGGCAAAGCAGGGGTGCCAGCGGTGTCCTAAGTGCATGTGTGCTGACAGTTTGGCAGTGCAGGGGTGCCAGTGGTGTCTTCAGTGTGGGAGTGCCGGCAGTGTTGGGTCACTGACCATCAGTGACCTCAGTACGTGGGGCAGTAGTGCAGGGGTGCTGGCAATGTCCTCGGGAGAAGGATCTGGGGCAGGCAGGGAGATCCGAGCCGGATCCCCGAAATTCGGGTGGGTTCGGTTCTCTGATAACCGAACCCGCTCATCTCTATTTCTAATCATTAAAAAAAGAGCAGCACCTAGTGCAATAAATTCATAAGTAAACACCAATGTGGCATAAAAAACACATAGGGTGGGATGTACTAAACAGAAAATGCAACCAAAAAGACAAAATCTTCAGTTTTCTGAGTTTTGGCCACATTTCCCATATGTACAAATCTCCGGAATATATTACTATCTGGAGCTTGGACCCGGTGGGCAATGCCAGCACATTCGGTATGATTTGCCGCGTGGCCGGCGGTTCAAATCCCAGCAACGGCAGCCCGACAGAGGAGGAAATATTGATCGTCCTAAAGGTAAGTATAAACTAATCTAATTCTACCCCCTATCCCTAACCCTCCTTTAGGGTGCTTAACCCTAACCTCCCCCCCTGTGCCTAACCCTAATCCCCCCTTCCCCGCCGCCTAAACCTAAATCCGTGCCTAACCCTAACCTCCCGGGGGGGGTCCCTAACCCTAAGTCCCCCCTGGAGCAACTAACCTAACCCTCCCACCCCGCTGCTGTCCGCGGCCGGCACCACTTAGATCGGGATGCCAGGCGCCAGTCTCCCGGCATCGGTAAAATGACAGGCATCTAGATTTAGACGCCTGTCATTTAACCGTCGCCGGAATTAAGCAGTCCTGAATGTATACCAATGCAAATTACAGATGGCGTGGTCCAATAGAACACTATAGGCTTCTTTTTGCATTGTGCCTTGAGAAGGATACAATTGGATCAGTCCCAGTGTCCCACGTGGCATGGGTGTCCTACAACGCATGCGCAGAGGTGGCATGGGCGTCCTACAACGCATGCGCAGAGGAACTCCCGAGGGACTTCTGGGTCACAAATCAAGAAGTCTTTTGCAATTCTTTGCAAATCATTGCAATTCTAGGTACATACAAGACTCCCTTCCCCTTCAAACGATATTTTTTGCCCTTTGGCTCCCTTACCTGTGACCAGCTGCTCCAGTGTTAATATGGTTTTTATTTTAGTCAGTCAGCCATTGCTACATGTGGGACTGCATCCAGCTGCCTCAGGCATCATCACCATTAAATCTTTGCCTGATTTTGGGAGTTTGGCAAAAACAAGGTACGTGGGTGGAATTACCATGTGACCAGGCCTTGTTCAAACTTCCCCTCAGGTGTTACAAGGTTGTAGACCCTGGCTCTAAATGTACAATATTGACAACCTCGGTCACTGTCAGATTTAATTAGACTGCTTGATAGAAAATAATGGATAGGCATTGCTAAGGGATGTAGTCACAATCTAGGCGCAAACAATGCCGGTGGACACCATCCCGGTGCCGGAATCCTGACAGCAGTCAGAATGCTGGCTCCAGAATCCTGACGGCTGAGGTCCCGAGGGTGCGTATTAGGGTTAGGCACTAGGGGGAGGGTTAGAGTTAGGCTGCGGGATGGGAGGGTTAGGATTAGGCTGCCGGGATTCTCACTGTCGGAATTATCAGTGCTGGGATCATGTACCCACCCCATTGCTAGTGACACTGCTGCAAAATAGCTGAAGCACAGTTTTTTAGATGTACTTGGCTTTTAGTCAATGGGCTCGATTCAATTCAGTGTGATGCTGAATAGCCCCCCTGAGGTTACAAAGAGAAATCCAGCCGGCACTTTAGTCGGAGAATGCAGATTCTCGTGATTAAACACCCATGTTAAGTTGCGAGAACCGCCATTCTCCAACTTAACTGGCAACTATCGGACCAAATAGCGCAGTGAATTGAATAGCTCCAGGAGCTCCCTCCCGGGGGGCTATTCAGCATCACGCTGAATTGAATCGAGCCCAGTGAGTATGCTACAGCACTGAAAGCATATGCTGTATTTTCCATCCAGAATTCTTCACATAAACCTGCATTTTCAAACTTGCTAAAGTTGGACACTATACCAATAAGACCTGTGCTTTTAACACTAAACTGGCTGAATCGCAACTTATGCCAATATGAGCGCAGTTGGTCGATGTTTTAAGTACTGCGCATGTGTCTGAGTTGCACTGTGCATGCATTCCATAGCTACCATACGGAGACGCCAATTTCATTTGTACGCAGGGAGTGTGGATTTTAGCGGGCGCGTTCCTGGGTGGTAACAGGGGGGTTGCTAGGCAAACACGGGTATGTCGCTGACTGCAGCTATGTCTGACAATGCACAACTGCACACACTACACCATACTCAGGGGCCCATGTATCAGCAAGCCTTATCGTACGCGACACGTTTTAAAACTCGTTGCGTATGAAAAATAATCGTGTTCCAGCCAATCAGCTCCCAACTGTCATTTTTCAAACAGATGACAGTTGGGAGCTGATTGGCTGGAGTACCATTATCATACACAACGGGTTTTAAAACTCATTGCGTATGATAAAACTGGTTGATAAATGGGCCCCTCGGATGGAGAAACTGTATTAGCCATAGGGCTGGTGCAAGTTTTGATGGTGCATCTAATGCTGCGTCCTACAGTGCGTCTAAAGATGCTCTGTGATGGATTTGCGCCACCGAATGTCGCTGCACGTGGGAATCTCACTATTCTCTAAATCATCTGCGGCATTAGCATAAAGATGCAGCTGTGGCAAGAGACACAGCCGTCCCATCTGTGTGCAACTCAAATTCAGGCCCTGTGTGTTCAGATAACTGACCTGTTGTTGTACCAATTCTTATTTCTGCACTCACTTCATTGTGGCATTTCATGAGAGAGTCTATTGGCAGACAGTATATCATGGGGTGAACTAGGTAGATATTGCACATGTATTTCGTACACAGTAACAGAGTGAGTAAGGGGACTTGGTGAAGAGAGGACAGGGCAAGAGAGATGACTGAGGGGCCTATTCATCAACACTGAAATAACGTTTTTAAGGACATTTTGCTTAATTAACATTATTTTAGTATTCATGAAGAGACTTAACACAGGAGATATCACTGGTCCCCCTGCGTAAATTTCCACACTCCCCATACATTAGTATGGGGATATGGAAATTATGGTATTCATCAAATTCCGAAAATTATGTATTTTCGGAATTTGATGGTGTAACCATACGCAATTGTGAGGTGGCGTATAGTAGGTAACACTTACCTGTGTCAGCGTATCCTCTGGCTCCGTCTGCTATGCTGTCATGTGGTCTCCCAGCAGAACACAATAAAGTTTAGTTCTAAAAAGTGCTGTGCTCTGCTGGGAGACCACGTGACAGCATAGCAGACGGAGCCAGAGGCTGCTGCGTGGGCAGGTAAGTGCTGAATGGGGGGGAAGGGGTGAGCAGAGGGTGGAGGGGGGGCAGGTGAGTGGATGGGGGACACAATCTTACCACATCTGTAGGCAGTGCTGTGCATGTGCCGGTTTTACAAATGTAACAGCGCATGCGCAGAACAGATTCCAGCTGCGGTAAGTTAATGTAGAGAGGGATAACTATTTCCCGAAAAGCTGCCATCGCAAAAATGACAGCTTTTCGGAATAGATAGTTATGGAGAGGGGGATTGATGAATTCCTCTGGTAATTAAGTAGAACTCCATGCGAGTTCTAAACCTAATTACCTCCAGAGAAACTTTAGGTATGATGAATAGGCCCCTGAGAGAGGACAGGGGGATGAGTAAGAGGAGGACTTTGGGGACAGACTCAGGTGACAGGGGAGGAGAGGGGGTGAGTAAGGGAAGGGTATGGGGAGAGGACAGGGAGGGATATAAAGGAGAGAGTTGGATAGTGCATGCTGCAGTCTCTCACTGTCGCTGATTTGCAGACTAAACATTGGGACAGGGAAATATATAGGAAATTTGAACCAGGAGAAAGCAGGCTGAGACCAGGGAATCTGGAGCTGTAAAGTGGAAGCAGTGTGCTAAAGAGATATCAAGCAAACAGCTGGAAACTCCTTTACTGCATGATCAGCTGCCCGAAGTAACTCCAGAGAGGGATGGTGCCTGCGATGAGGCCGGGGGTCTGTCTGCTGACAGGTAACTGACTGTGGGCCCTATTCACCATCAGGGGGCCGTATGTAATTCATCATTGATCCGGTGCGGGGACAGTTGCTCCGAAAAGCATCTGTCCCCACGGTTAGTAGCACAGCTACAGATGTAGCTGCGTTACTTACTTGCTTTGGTGATAGAAGAACAAATAGAAAAAAAATGTAATGTGGAACAGGCTAGTGAATGCAGCCCTTGGCTCTGGGCCACATCATACTAGTAATTAATCTATCCATATATTAGTCCATGTATAGATCAGTGTGGATTTTCTTTTTCTTTTTTTATACGAGTGTGCAAACTAACACAGAAGTTGCATTTTCACTCTTATTAGAATAAGGGGTCTATTTACTAAGCAGTGTTAGGAGACAGAGTGAAAAGTGATAAGGTACCAGCCAATCAGCTCCCAACTGTCATTTTTCAAACACAGCCTGTGAGATGGCAGTTAGGAGCTGATTGGCTGGTACCTTATTACTTTTCACTCTGTCTCCTAACACTGCTTAGTAAATAGACCCCTAAGGGGTATATTTACTAAAAGGCGATTGGCGATTTTAATCAATTTAAAATCAATGAAAATCAATGAAAATAGATCAACATATATGTTGTGTTTCTCGTCTAAATTACACATTTACTAATACTTTATAAACCAAATAAAAAATTGTCTGTAAGTAAATGTGTGATTTAGCCCAAGAAACATGTTGATCAATTTTCGTTGATTTCAAATCAATCCAAATCGATTAAAATCAACCTTTAGTAAATATACTTCTCCAAAGTGTCAGGTTTATGGTATTTCTGATGGACTAGTGTATGTTATTCAGTTTTAGCAATGGACTTCTGAAAATGCGTGTGTATGTGTGTGTCTGTCTTTATTCTGTGTGTGTGCTCCTAATTTTAGTGTCTGTTGCAGCTATTCTTGCCGTATGGATGGGTCCGGTCATTGGTGATATTGAGCTGATCCCAGCCCGACCGTGGCTAAATGGTTCTGTCACATTTATTGTCACTGGTGTCCAGGAGCGGATCCTGTTCTCGAACTGGTACAGAGGAAGTGATACAAATGCTGACGATCAAATTTTTAGGTTGCAATATAACCTAAAAGACCCACTATGTGCGATACGATTCTTTGAGGAAGCCATTGGGTTTTCTAATGGCTCTTTTCAGATTGTAAATCTCCGGAAAGACTTTGAGGGCCCTTACACAGTCTGGATCCAGACAGATACTGTGCCGAAACAGTTCACAGTACAGTTGACAATACTTGGTAAGTATGTAATATGGCGGCAATATTTTATCCTTTGTTTTAAATACTTGTAAATATTTAAATTATACTTTAAACATGTTTAATATTTAAATATTTAAAAAAAACAAAATTATTCTAGTTAATAGCATCTGTTTATTACAAATCATCTAACCACTGTATGAGTCTTTCTAAATCATATCTTTGTTTTAAAAATAATATTTTAAAGGGATTGTTCACCTCCCAGGGACCTACCAACTGTGTCCCAGACTTTGAGATAAGTGTAATAGCCTGCGACTTGCAGGCATGTACCAGTTCCCAGTGAGTCGGCCCGATGGTTTAAAGAGGCAATCGTTTCAAAGGTGAAACCAACCTAGTTTTGCCTTTTAAATGATTGCCCCTTTAGAATCAGGCAGACTCGCTGGGAACTCACCTATGCCTGCAAGTCGCAGTCTATTCCATGTACCCCTATGGATGTGTTTGTAAGGTTCAGCACTTAATCTCTGTCACACACCCATCATTCAGGTACAGATCATTAAGCTGAAGTATCCTAAAATAGTATTTTTTCATATGAAGTTATCACAAACCAAACTGCCATAGACTTACCATGTAGCATTAGTGGCCATCGGTACAGAGGAGCCTTGACATGACCCGGATGCCTTAAACATATCTTTGCAAATACAGTATATGCAACAAAGATGTCTGGATTTCTATTATCATGTAATATTCAATTATTATTACCGGTCTTTTGCATTGTGCTGGGGGAAACATTTTTTTGTTCTTGTCTAGATTAAACCCTTCCCTTTTCATGCACCTTTGAGAGACCATTACGTTGATCTGAACAGTCATCATTTTATATTACACACAGATATACACACTGCTATTCCAAGCAGACCTGTGACATTCACATACTGTACCTCTCTAGCAATGAGAGGGTTATCTTTTTCTTTTCTCACTAACAAGGGTCAGCGCCACCAAACAAGGGCTTCTGGGATTCTTTACAGCAGTCAAGGACATACATTATATATTTAATATACTCTATATAAAAAAGGGATGTAGTTAGAATACTGACGCACGGAAAGCCGTCTGACGGAATCCCGGCATCGAAATCCCGACTTAGTACTAAAGATAGGCGTCAAAATACCAATGCCTATCTTTAGCCAGACGATGGTATCCCGACAGACGGCTTCCTGAACGGAATCCCGGCAGCGGAAGCCCAACAGAGGAGGAAATCCTGATTGTCCCCAGGTAAGTATAAACTAACCTAATTTTACCCCCTAACCCTCCTTTAGGGTGCCTAACCTCCCCCCCGTGCCTAACCCTAATGCCCCTTCTAAGTGCCTAAACCTAACCCCCCCTTCCCCGCCGCCCTAAGTCCCCCGGGGGGGTGCCTAACCCTACTCCCCCCGGGGTGCCTAACCCTCCCTTCCCCTAGCCTAACCCTTACTTCCCCCCCAAGTGCCTAACCCTAATCCCCCCTCTAAGTGCCTAAACCTAACCCCCTCTTCCCCGGTGCCTAAACCTAAGTCCCCCGGGGACTTAGGTTTAACCCTAACCTCCCCCCGGGGGTGCCTAACTCTATCCCCCCCTTCCCCTAGCCTAACCCTAACTTCCCCCCGGGGGTGCCTAACCTTAAGTCCCCCCCTGGAGCCCTAAACCTAACCCTCCCCCCCCGCTGCTATCCACGCCCGGCATCCCTTCGATCGGGATGCTGGGCGCCGGTCTCCCGGTGTCTGTAAAATGGCAGGCGTCTAGATTTAGACGCCTGTCATTTAACCCTCTGGAAGCCGGCGGTCGGCATTCCGTCCCCCGGCTTCATAAATGTATACCTTCCAGAACAAAGGTAAGCAGGGAAGGTTAGCTGTTAGCCGCGAGGTATAGTATACTTACCTGCCCCGTCGGGATTCTGGCGTCAGCATTTCTCCCGGCGGCTAAACAGCCAGCGGGATTTTATACCCAACCCATAAAAACAATATAGGTATAACAATTCAACTATAAACTTACATTGGAGTTATATACTTTGCCCGTGAAATGGCATGGAAGGATGGACAACGCAAAGTCCACCCCCTCTGTCCTAGTAGGATGGTCTTTGGAGGATGTCTGTGAGTTTTAACAAAATGACAAGCGCCATACTATTCTATTCTTTTCGTAGGAAGGGGTGGGCGAGCGGTGCCATCTCCAGGGCACAGGACCACAGGGGCAGTGCCATTGGTACCCCACAGCATCTGCATCTGGCGTGCAGGTCGCCTGGAATGGCCTCCCCATGACCAGTAGCGCTGCTGCTCGGGGTGGCCAAAGGACGCTCAGTGCATGCACCCTGCAGTGTGAAAAGCTGCCCAGAGCGTCTGGCCAGCTCTACACTCTCTCCCGCTGGCCATCCCACCCCCACACGTGTCATCACATACAAGGGGTGGGGGCGGTACAGGGTACCGGGGAGAACTGCTCTGACGCTGAACCTGATTTTGGGGCATATTTATTAATTAACGGGTTTTGAACCTGATAATTATATTTTTTTAAGGTAAGGATTGCCGACAATTATTCAAAATCACATGCAGGGACAGGGACTGTGATAGAAGCCCATTCCTGCAATGTGTAAAGCGACCACTAGTGACATCACTTTGCTTCCACATTTGGGCCAATTTCTTCTATACAGGTGCTATGTGCATTTTGGTATACTATGTTTAGAATTTACATACAAGCGCAGTTTGATGGCAGATAAGAAGCAATCTGTTCATCTTTTTCAATCCATAATAAATTGATCCATTTGTTTATATAATTAATTTTTATATTATAAGTATATCTATACTATACAGCTTATACACCTGTATGTGTGTGCCTTCTTGACTGTGGTACATTATGTTTAAATTTCCTCATGGTATGTACTACTGGGCCTTATAGTAGAGTAATGTATACGTCCTACTATTTACTCATGAAGTGAGAGCTGTGTGTGGATCAGAATGAACCTATATTATAAAATCACATGATGCAAAGTAACTAATCAGCAGGTGACAATGCCAAAATCATCCGATATCCGTGGAGATAAAAGTGTAAGTCAGACTGGGGCATGAAGGGCCCACCAGGGAATACAGTGGTAGGGGACCAAGATAAGGGGTGTGGGATGTGGCCAGCCACCACAGAGGGACATGGACAACTATTAGAGAGGACATGCAAAGAACAGGGCCCTTTTATAAAGGAGGGAACAAAGGTGTGTCAGGACCACCCACTTTGATTGGCAGGAGGGCTAATCTTGGTGTAGCGTCCATAGAAATAAACCAAGCACCCAAGTTCCTCCATGGTCCTTCTCCACCCCTAGAGGAAGTAGGTGAGGCCTTCAGGCAGTGTGGCCCACTGAGAGTTTCCCGTGTACACCTGTGGGCAAGTTCGACCTTGATCATAAACAAAAACATAAAGCAATAGATGCAAAAATATATAGACCAGCCAAGCCAAGGAAAATGGGGATGGCATATTCTAAACCCTTTGTACAAAGTCAAGGGATAGTATAGCATGGAACATATTTGAATACAGCACATAGTTACGAGACCCTTGAATAAAAGTAGAAAGATAAGAATTGGTTTTGTCGCACATCACAGGTGCTTTAATGCTCTAAATTGTTGCAGTTACTATTCAGTGGTTTTAGCAGTGATTATCAAACTTGCTGGCAATTTGTGACAATATATATATATATAAATGACTGAGGGCCTGATTCAGCAAAGGAGGGAATTGCAAAGCTGCACACAAGCAGCATTGCAATCCATGCCGACGGAGATCCTGGCCTCTTCCTCCCCCCCAACGACGGCGGCACTCCTCTGTTTTGGGGAACGGTGGCTGTTGCCGCCCCCTGCCCACCCAAAATCGGCAGCAGACTGTCAATCACTGGTAGCTGGTGGTGGCGCAAGCGCAGACACCTTCTACCTGTATTTTTTCTGAAAATTACAGAGAGAAGTGTGCAGACGGGATTCATATGGATGTTAGTACATCCATGTGATATTTCCTAAATTCCCAATGGGAGTTTAGTCGAAAATATCACACTACAACCACAGTTTAAATGCAGATTTTAGTAAATAGCGGCCTTTGGGCCCGATTCAGAGCCGGACGCTCTGAAAGAGCGCTCACTCTGAATCAGGGTGTTTTTGACCACCCACAGCTATTGTGAGCGGCCAGGTGATGGTCGCGATGGTCTCGACCATTAGGGCTTGCGACGAGACCCTTGCGGTAGGGTCTCGTTCCCGCAAGCCCTAGTGAGCTTCCGGCTCTAAATAAAGCCGGAAGCTCACCACTGACATCACTCGTGATGTCAGTGGGGCCGCCCCCAAACGGCAGGCGTTCCTTCGGGAACACCTCCATTTGGCCAGCCACCCCCCCTGCCCGCCTCCCAAATGGAGCGAGCTGTCAATCACCATTGATAGCTCGCCCCCTTTGGTGCGAGACCCGTAGTGACGGAGCGACCGTAGCTAGCAGGGTCTCGTGTATGCGCACGCCGGAGCCGGCTCCGGCGTGCGCATGTGCAGTGGCCAAACATCGACCCGCTTGCGAGCGGGTCTGAATCAGGCACATTATCCCTTTGGTTCACCCAAACCCTAACCCCAATTTTGACCTCACAAGTGCTATAAAAGCCCAACCACTTGGGAGCTGGGTGGGAGTGAGTAGAGGTGGCGAGCGGTTTCGTGAGTTTCCTATTGTGATTTCTGAGAGGTGTCCTGTGGGATTTTTTTTGTTGCTTTTTTGCTTATGTGTCTGTTTCACTTGCTGTTTTGTCACATATTATGTTATTATTATATTATGTCTAAGTTCTGTCTGTGTATGTGAGTGTGGTGTGAGTACCATTTATGTAAGTGTTTATTTGTCACATATTTACACTTACGTCATCCATTCCAGATAGAAGGCAAGAGCATTATATGGAACCTGGAGAGAGCGAGAAGGACAGCTCACGGCTTGAAGATAAGGAAACATGCCAGGTGGTTCAGCACCTGAAACAAAGCTCAAGATTTCAAAATAAGCTAGCCACTGTTATGGAGCGAATAGAGATTAATTTGGTCCACATGACAGCTGCTTTAAATAATCTCACTGGTGTAGTAAAGGAATTAAACTCTAATTTACAGCAACACAAACACAGCACAAAATAGTCCCATCCAGTGACACAAGAATGGGCAGCTCACCTGCAACAAGTCCACAAAGGAGCTGATCTCGACTATATATAATTTAAGTTACGAGCACAGTAATTAACACATAGGGTTATTTTATGTAATAAGTTTAGGGAGAGAATATAGTTTGAGAAAATACACAGGGCAAACATTGCATGAGGTCCATGGAGATGGGTGTCCAAATCGGCGGGATGGAGGTGTGGTACCGTAAATTCCATCATTGCAAAGCGAAACGCGTCATCATGTCCCCCAGCCCAGAACACCGGAGAAGTGATGGGCTGCTGGAGGGTTGCATACTGCGGGAGCCACAACATCGGGATATTCTGGGAGCGTAGGTGAGTGTGGCGCAGGGACGTATTACCATACACACCTTCTATGAGGTTATGGGGGTGAGCGGAAAGGAGTTGATTAAAGCCTGTGCGAAAAAGATGCTAAAGTGCAAAAGTCCACAATTAGCTATCCGTGGTGTGACATCTAAGTCGTGCCTTGAGTCTCGCACTATATAGCGCAAAAATGCTCGCTGAATGAGGACCCACCTGTATACCAGGCAGTGCTTTTCAAAGCCGCCACATTTTTAGCAGTTTTGGACACTGAATTTTAAAGGGCAATTATATTCAATGCAAAACCAGGCATCTCTTGATTTCAATTTACCCCAGAGCCTGGCTAATGATCCCTGCCGCCCAAGGCTAATACACATATAGCCACCCCCCATGTTTATGTGTCCTGCAGGCTGCAAGAACCTTATCATCCTCTCTGTGTTTTATGCCCCCCAACATTTTAAAAGCCCCTCCTATCCTGCACAATGGGCCTGATTCAGACCCGCTCACAAGCGCACAGCGCTCGCAAGTGGGTCAATGGTCACCCACAGCTTAGCAAGCAGGCTGGAGGAATAAAAAAATAAATAAATAAACACACTGATTCAGGGGCTGATTCAGACCCACTCGCGATCGTTATGTGCTCACAAGCGGGTCGATGTTAGCCCCCTGCGCATGCGCCGCCTTCGGCGTGTGAATGCGCGAGACCCGGCCAGCAACGGGCGCTCCCGAAGGAATGCCTGCCATTTGTGGGAGGCACCGCTGACATCACCAGCTCAATGGGGTCTGCGGGAACGAGACCCTACCACAAGGGTCTCGTCGCAAGCCCCAATGGTCGCGACCATCACCTGGCCGCTTGCAAAAGCTATGGGTGGTCACCCACAGCTTAGCGAGTGGCCAGGAGGCCGGCTCAGAAATAGAAAAAAGCCGCCCTGATTCAGAGCGAGCGCTCTGAAAGAGTGTCCGGCTCTGAATCAGGGCCTCAGAGCGAGCGATGGGCTGCTGAATCAGGGCCAGCAGCGAGTGGCTCTGAATCAGGCCCAATGTGTTTTATGCCTCCCCCCAATCACCCCCAATGCTGTTTCACTATACAGCTGGTGGCAAACTCACAAGTAAACTACTTACTAGAGGCAAATACCGCAAGTCCGCACTGCACAATGTGCTTGCCATGTGGTCTTGCCACAGCTCCTCCCAGCTCTGCTCAGACAGTCAGAAACAAGGAACAGGGAGGGAGGAATGTCCTCGGTTCGGCCTGAAAGTGTGGGGGGCAGGCTGCAGCATTGGCATATTCTAACTACTGAGTACTGAGCACTCAGCAGTTACATTAAACCAATTCTGACAGCAGCGCAGATGGCACCTGCCAGCTGGCGCCCCTTCTTGGCTGGCCCCCTGGGCTGCAGTGGCACTGATTACCCCTTTAACTTTTAACTGGCTAATATTTTTTTTATTAATACTGAATTAAGAATATCTATTTATAACTTATCCAACACGAGTTATTTAAATCGATGATCAGAACATCACGAAATTGCTACTTAGCATTTTTCTGGAGGCACCCCCCCACCCGGTTGCGGCAGAGAGGGGCAGCTGCTGGGATACCCGATCAGTAGTGATCGGCTGCACGGCGAACACTGGGGGAGGGTGTAATGATGCAGAGGGGCCAGGAAATCCCTCCTAGATTGGTGGCGGTTGGAATATCATCTTCCGTCAGCCGCCCAGTGGGCATTTCTGACTGGTCGCATTATTTGAGACCATGTCAGGGAACCCACAGCATGGTGTGGTCGCAAATGATGCGACCGTGCCAGGCAAGTGGTTAAATCCAGAGGTTAAAACCGATGAAGGTGCAGCGGTTTTGAAAAGTGGCGTATAGTATATTTAGCCCTTTGACTTCATTCTCTCATGGTTCATTCTGTGAGGTTCCTGTCCAACTGGGAAGTCTGTCTCACCCCACCTAGCCAGCCTTAGGGGTCTGTTCATTATCACTTCATTTCTACAAAAGAAGGTGTAAATGAACATTTTCATCTGTAATTGTAAAAATTAAGTATTCGGTCCATTCATCAAGAAGGTAAAGCAGGAGATATCACAGATACAGTACCTCCTGCTTACCTTCCTCTGGCGGAATGGCCCGCTGTCCCCATACACTAGTATCACAGATATCTCCTGCTTACCTTCCTCTGGTGGAATGGCCTGCTGTCCCCATACACTAGTATCACAGATATCTCCTGCTTACCTTCCTCTGGTGGAATGGCCCGCTGTCCTCATACACTAGTATCACAGATATCTCCTACTTACCTTCCTCTAGCGGAATGGCCTGCTGTCCCCATACACTAGTATCACAGATATCTCCTGCTTACCTTCCTCTGATGGAATGGCCCGCTGTCCTCATACACTAGTATCACAGATATCTCCTACTTACCTTCCTCTAGCGGAATGGCCTGCTGGCCCCATACACTAGTATGGGGACAGAATTCATCAAGCTCCGAAAATACAATATTTTCGGAATTAGAGTGCGGGAGCATTCACCATCTTCAGATGGCGAATGCTCCTGCTTGTGGATCGCATGTCCCGGGTTGCGAAGAGAGATCCTTTCAGGTCCCTCCGCCCCTATACGGCTACTTCCGCCAGACGTCGGGGCTCTTGTGCGCATGCATGACCTGTAGGTCATGCATGCACACTACCGTCACTGCTCTGAAAGGAGCATTGAAGCCGCTCGCAGGACAGCAGATGTTTGCATCATTGCTCCGGATTCCACGGCGAGTTCGAATGTTTATTATTGAAGTCCAGACCCCGATAATTAACATCATGAATAGACCCCTTAGGCCGCAGTCATAGTTGCCTCATGTAAGGTGATTAATATTATCTTTCAGTTAACTTTTTTTTAATTTTGTATTGCTTTTGTAATTCTATTTTGTAATTTTTTTCTGAAACCTTATTATGTACTCTTATGTTGAATAAATATTCCCTTATCAGTCTGTGATTATTTGCTTGAAATAACATTATTTTCAGAAGAGATACTGTAGATTGCTCATCTAACTTATATTATTAATATATATTATATTATTATTGTGAATAGAGGAAATAATAACGAGTCAGCTATTTCATGCAAATGTGCGCCATTCTGTAATGAAGGTACAGATTTGTAGCGGCCGTCTTCACTACATGGTGGCGGTTACCGGGGTTAGAGTACCAGGATGAGTGAAATTGACAAAATTATGAATAGTGTAATTAATAAGTACCTGAAGAACCACAGCGGTCTGGTTCCTTGACAGTGCCATATACAACTGAGAAGGGGAATTCCTAATTCATGAATCTACTTCTTGCTCACAGTAATAAGCCACTCCAGTCATCTTGATGCACTGAAATACAGTACAAGGGCTCTAATATCACAAGATTTGATTTATTCCATTAGTCTTACTATTGGTCTATAGTTGGCAGTAGAAGCCACAAATAACTGTACTGATATACCTATTAAAAGTATCCAATTTGTAACAGCATAGGCCCGTATTCAATTAGTTTCGCACCCGCAATACTTTTTTATAAGCCGGACTTTTCGCCTACATCGCGTATTTTAGCTGCGGAAACTTTTCGCGCTCGTCACCGCGGTTCGCTGTATTCAATTCCAAAATACGCGAAAACGCAACCCGGCGAACGCAAAACAGGCAAAAAGTGCTGTCAGAATTGGGCAAATCAGCCTAACACCCCCTAAAAGATGCACTAACATTGGGGATAAATGTACATGCTCCCGAATAGCCATAATAAAGCTATTTGGGGTACTTAAGGTGTGTCAATAGCTTCTAATTAGCATCTTTGCAGAAGTGGTGAAGAATGGCATTTAGCAGTTTGTTTTGGTGAAGATAAGTAGTCCTGTCAAATTTGGGGTACTTGATAATGGGTGTAAGCATATTTTGAAGTCGCTAAAGTGAAGTGAAAAGAAACGTACCTTCAGCAAACACCTGCAATTCAAAAAACACCTTTGCAGCCCCCCCAAAGTCTATTTTGCTACTTTTTATGTTTGTAAGACCACTTTTACTTTTTCGACCCCTTTTTCAAAGTTGTTTTTTGGGGTGTTTCTATAATTTTTTCTAGTTTTTTTTCACAGTTATCCTTTGAGGGGCTGTCCCAAATGTGCTGAGTGGTTTTCCCACCTTTGTACCCCAAAATAGCTAATTCTTTTCTCCACCTATTCAGAGGCAAATCTTTTTATCAAGTATCAGCTCTTCTTACTTCAGACAGTGTCTGCGCCAACTATCAATTCTTCAGCCAGTGGCTGCACCAAATATCAATTCTTCAGCCAGTGGCTGCACCAATTATCAACTCTTTTTACTTCAGACAGTGTCTGCGCCAACTATCAATTCTTAAGCCAGTGGCTGCACCAATTATCAAGTATCAGCTCTTCTTACTTCAGCCAGTGGCTGCACCAATTATCAACTCTTCTTACTTCAGCCAGTGGCTGCACCAAATATCAATTCTTCAGCCAGTGGCTGCACCAATTATCAACTCTTCTTACTTCAGACAGTGTCTGCGCCAACTATCAATTCTTAAGCCAGTGGCTGCACCAATTATCAAGTATCAGCTCTTCTTACTTCAGCCAGTGGCTGCACCAATTATCAACTCTTCTTACTTCAGACAGTGTCTGTGCCAACTATCAATTCTTAAGCCAGTGGCTGCACCAATTATCAAGTATCAGCTCTTCTTACTTCAGCCAGTGGCTGCACCAATTATCAACTCTTCTTACTTCAAAATATCAATTCTTCAGCCAGTGGCTGCACCAATTATCAACTCTTCTTACTTCAGACAGTGTCTGCGCCAACTATCAATTCTTAAGCCAGTGGCTGCACCAATTATCAAGTATCAGCTCTTCTTACTTCAGCCAGTGGCTGCACCAATTATCAACTCTTCTTACTTCAGACAGTGTCTGTGCCAACTATCAATTCTTAAGCCAGTGGCTGCACCAATTATCAAGTATCAGCTCTTCTTACTTCAGCCAGTGGCTGCACCAATTATCAACTCTTCTTACTTCAGACAGTGTCTGTGCCAACTATCAATTCTTAAGCCAGTGGCTGCACCAATTATCAAGTATCAGCTCTTCTTACTTCAGCCAGTGGCTGCACTATCAATTCTTACTGCAGCCAGTGATTGTATCAATTATCAATTCTTCAATCATCAAGTGGTACCCCAACCATCATCTTTGCGCAGTCCTCAACTCTATTCATCACTCAGTTTTGATTCCGCCTAGGAATCGTGACAGCCAGCTACATGGATGCAACCTTTTTGGCCCTTAACTAGATGCAAAACTCAATATTGTGAGCTGTGAGGTGGTCAAAATTGACTGGAAACGACTGGAAATAAATGTTATTGAGGTTAATAATACTGTAGGAACAAAAACAGGCTAATTTTATGTGATTATAGCTGTTTTTATGATTTTTTAAAGAAAAAATCCATATCCAAAACCAAGCCACCAAAACAAAACACAGAGGTGAGGTTTTGGCAAAACCAATCCAGATCCAAAACCAGGGGAGATCCAGATCCAAAACCAAAACACGGGGTCGGCGCACATCTCTAGTAATAACTAAGGGCTCCATTTACTAATGAGTTTGTCCTGCTGTTATTTATCGTTACCGCTCACCGCTGCTTTTGCTGAATTTAGTATTTATCAATGATGTGCTTATCAGCGAGCGGTGGTATTACAAATCCTGTCAGCACTGTTTCTTTTCTTCAGTGCTGACGAATGACGTTTTATTTATTTTATCTATAATGGGCGTGATAGCATTCCCGTGACATGCGCAGTCTGTGAGACCTGGCTCCCCTCTAGGATCCCCAGGGCTGTAACTAGGGTGGTGCGACCAGTGCCATGGCACAGGGCACCGCAGGGCCGAGGGCGCAGTTTAGGCCTGTCAAATTTATTGTTTATTATCATTCTCACTTGTAACTTCCTCTTCTTTTATCCGTTTTCTCCATCCCAGGCCAGGAAAAAGAAAAGGGCAAAATCCCTATTTTTGGCTAAAAATACGGGGATTTCTTTCAGAACCTTTTGGACACCCCCCTCCTAATGATAAATAACCCCAAAAACTTTACGTAAATTGCGTACTTTGGCAAAAAAAACAGGCGCACAAATTTTGGGTGAAAAAAAAATCTTTGAAAATGGTTTTAACGTATTGGGCTTGATTTTTCGGGAGGCAGTATCGATGCGTCAAGTGTTTTAAACATTGCAAGCGGTCGCAGCAGGCTTTTTTTAATAGTTTTTACAACACGAAAATATACTTGCACCCATTTTAACGTACCCCCAATTTACGTGGCACGGTAATTTCCTGGGAAAAAAATGCGTTCTATCATTTTCAACTATTTTTTTTTCCACCCAAAATTTTTTTGGAGTCATTTATCATTGGGGGGGGGGGTCCAAAGGGTTCTTATAGAAATCCCCGCATTTTTAGCCAAAAATGGGCATTTTGCATTTTTTTTCTCCTGGTCCGGGATGGAGAAAACTTTTTTTCCTCCATTTTCGCATGTTTGCTGTTTTGGCAAAAAATGTCGCTCTTTTTTTTGCTGAAAAACGGACGTTTTGCCAATATATATGCTGCCCTTCGGCTAGTGTGTACAGATGATATGTCTGTGACCGACGTCATTCATAGATATATCGCATTGGCTGTGCTGCACAGCTGATGGACAGTTATATCTGCAGACATATCTGTCCATCGGCAAGTGTGTACGGGCGATCAGACGATTGCCCATACACATGCAGCGGCAGCCGCGGGGGCAGCCACAACCCCCAGCCGGCGGGACCCGCAAGTGCCGGATAGATGATGGTCGTTCAATGTGTATGAACAACCATTATCTACAGATATATCTGCAGATCACTCGATCTGCAGATATATCTGTATAGTGTGTACCCACCTTTAGACATCTTAGAACTTTTGGAATTACTGCTTATGTACACATACCAGAGGAAAGAGGATGCAAGCTGGATTCAAAAGCTATTGCTATGTAAGCAAATGCTACTGATTACGGGCTCCAAGCAGTATGCAGTCGGGATGCCGACGGTCTAAATGCCTACCGTCGGCATCCCGACTGTCTAATCCCGGCAAGGGTCTAATGACAGACATCAAAATCCCGACGCCTGTCATTTTACCAATGCCAGGATCCCGACGCCAGGCAGCCCGATCGAAGGTAAGCCGGGCGCGGAGAGCTGTGGGGGGAGGGTTAGGGGCTCCAGGGGGCACTTAGGGTTAGGCACCCCCCCGGGAGGGTTAGGCTAGGGGAAGGGGGTGTTAGGGTTAGTCATCCCCAGGGGAAGGTTAGGATTAGGCACACCCCCGGGAGACTTAGGTTTAGGCTGTGGAGAAGGGGGGGGTTAGGTTTAGGCACTTACAGGGGTGTTAGGCACTTGGGGGGGAGATTAGGCACCCCTAAGGGAGGGTTAAGGTTGGGAGGGGGATAGGTTAGTGAATACTAAAATATTTACCTGTCGGGATTAGAACCGCCGGTCTTCCAGCGTCGGGATTAGAACCGCTGGACATGCTTCCGACAGTATTTCATACCGATCCCCTTAAAAGAGATGTTATAATTAAGGAAACAACAAAAGCTGTAGAAAGAGCTGTATTGTCAGCAACCTACCGCTGTCAGCGATGGGCTAACGAGCTATGTGCATGCACAACGTCAGTCTGCGGGACCTTGCCGGAGGGGTAATTAGTGTTATATGCCCAGCGGTATAAGCGTTAGTATCACTGACACTGTGGAACAGATGTGTCCTGCTACATCTTTGCTGCGTATGCAGCAAATCGCACCTTGCATGATGCAAGGCATGCATCACGAGCAGATACGTGCACTGCGTTCCCACCTGCGGCTTCAAAGGATTGCATGGTGCGATCGCAGTGCGCGCCAGAGTACCGTAGCGTACATTGCTGCAGGAAATTGCATGGCACGATGCGTGCAAGGATGTAAGAGGACACATTTGCATGCCACCAGCAATAAGTATCGGTAATAAATGGAGACTTGAGGACAGGGAGCTGCTCTCTGTCACCGCTACATCAGACATACAGTAGCCTGTTCTCTGGCAGGTGTGCCGTGCACCAGCAGCAGTGAGTGACATGAGTTACAGTATATGAGGCGGAGTAAGTAGGACCACACCCACACACCAACGCCTGGTTACACACTGTGAGGTACCGTAGGGATGACCATTAACAATTGATGATTCATAATCATCAATGGTTTATGGTCGATGACAAATGATTTTTACCATCGATGGGGGAGAACCAGATTGTTTCCCTCCATCGATGGCACAGCATAAAGTAACGAATGTTTTTTTTTTAACACGGTGCCGAGACATGGACCATAGCCCCACCCCCTGACATCCGCGAAGCCCCGCCCCCAGTTCTGATTGGCCCACGGGCCAATCATTCAAAGAGCAGGGACGATCATCGATGGTCATCTATTACAGAGTTGGTTACCATCGGTGGCACTTGCTATTTTGCCATCGATGGTAATCACACCGATGGTCGTCCCTGAGGTTTGGCACCCGGCCGCCGCCGACTCAGGAACCAGGAAGCGATCATTGCAGCAGCTGAAGAAGTGAAAGTAAATCTTCTCATTCTCCTGTGTAGCCGCGGGAATCTCCCATTACTATCTCTCCCTCCACGATACTCAGTGATGGCGGCCCAGGGGAAGCTCTGCCTGCTGACAGGTAACGGTCACACGGGAGTCACTGACTGTGCCCGGGGGAGGGGCGGCTGTTGTATTACTGGACGTGCAGTGAGTGGTCACTGCCTTTTCCGGGACACAACTCATGTTACATACACCGGGATTGTTATGCTGCAGGGGCCTGGTATCCGCATGTGTCACATCATACACTGCATGCTATTATCCTGTGTGCCCCTTCCTCCTTACCATGTGTCACATCATACACTGCATGCTATTATCCTGTGTGTCCCCTCCTCCTTATCATGTTTCACATCATACACTGCATGCTATTATCCTGTGTGCCCCCTCCTCCTCATCATGTGTCACATCATACACTGCATGCTATTATCCTGTGTGCCCCCTCCTCCTTACCATGTGTCACATCATACACTGCATGCTATTATCCTGTGTGACCCCTTCCTCCTTACCATGTGTCACATCATACACTGCATGCTGTTATCCTGTGTGCCCCCTCCTCCTTACCATGTGTCACATCATACACTGCATGCTATTATCCTGTGTGCCCCCTCCTCCTTATCATGTGTCACATCTGATCATACAATGCATGCTATTATCCTGTGTGCCCTTTCCCTCCTTATGTCACATCCTAAGCATGTATGTTATTCTACACACTCTGTGTGCCCTCTCCCTCCTTATCATGTGTCACATCATACACATATGTTATTCTCCTGTACGCTGTGCTCTCACTCCCTATCGTGTCATATACTGTATGTTATAATTTTACATGCCTCCTCCTTCTGTGTCTTGCTCAGGCGTACATATGTGTCCTCATTCACCTAGCGTTTTTGTGCCACACCCTCCGCCATGGGTAGCAATTCATACTTTTTTCTGAATACGGCATCATCACATCATAGCTGCATACACAGTCACTCAGAGTACAAGGCACTGGCAGACTAGATTAGAACTTTTACCACAAAAAATAATTGGTATAAAGTCGCAGATTACGTCTAATACGCGGCACGGCACGATCACTTGTATCGCATATCTGTCTTTTGCCTTTTTACCCAGATTAGCGATTTAGTTAGACACAGACACATAAGTACATGTAATGCCAGCCTCGTAGTTATACTCATGTATTGTACTGTTATCGTATTACCGTGTTTCCCCGATAATAAGACACTCTTATTTTTTTGGGGGGTTCCAAAAAACAGCATAGGGCTTATTTTCGGGGTAGGGCTTATTTTAACTAACATTGACAGCAGTGCCCCTTATGCAGGCCCCCCTGTAGCAGTGCCCCTTATGCAGGCCCCCCCTGTAGCAGTGCCCCTTATGCAGGCCCCCCTGTAGCAGTGCCCCTTATGCAGGCCCCCCTGTAGCAGTGCCCCTTATGCAGGCCCCCCCTGTAGCAGTGCCCCTTATGCAGGCCCCCCTGTAGCAGTGCCCCTTATGCAGGCCCCCCTGTAGCAGTGCCCCTTATGCAGGCCCCCCTGTAGCAGTGCCCCTTATGCAGCCTCCCTTGTGTAGCAGTGCCCCTTATGCAGGCCCCCCTGTAGCAGTGCCCCTTATGCAGGCCCCCCCTGTAGCAGTGCCCCTTATGCAGGCCCCCCCTGTAGCAGTGCCCCTTATGCAGGCCCCCCCCTGTAGCAGTGCCCCTTATGCAGGCCCCCCCCTGTAGCAGTGCCCCTTATGCAGGCCCCCCCCTGTAGCAGTGCCCCTTATGCAGGCCCCCCCCTGTAGCAGTGCCCCTTATGCAGGCCCCCCCCTGTAGCAGTGCCCCTTATGCAGGCCCCCCTGTAGCAGTGCCCCTTATGCAGGCCCCCCCCTGTAGCAGTGCCCCTTATGCAGGCCCCCCCCCCTGTAGCAGTGCCCCTTATGCAGGCCCCCCTGTAGCAGTGCCCCTTATGCAGGCCCCCTTGTAGAAGTGCCCCTTATGCAGGCCCCCCCTTGCAGGCCCCCTTGTAGCAGTGCCCCTTATGCAGGCCCCCCCTGTAGCAGTGCCCCTTATGCAGCCCCCCCTGTAGCAGTGCCCCTTATGCAGGCCCCCCTGTAGAAGTGCCCCTTATGCAGCCCCCCCTGTAGCAGTGTCCCTTATGCAGGCCTCCCCCTGTAGCAGTGCCCCTTATGCAGCCTCCCTTGTGTAGAAGTCCCCCTTATGCAGGCCCCCCTGTAGCAGTGTCCCTTATGCAGGCCCCCTTATTGCAGTGCAAGCCCCCCTGTAATTGATCCCCCACCAGTACAGTACGGTACTTACCTGAGTCGCCGCCGTCCGGGATGTCCCTCTCACTTGCACGCTGACTGGATCTAACATGATCCAGCAGGCGCGGCCGCACAGGATCTTCAGCGCGCGGGTGACGTCATGACGTCACCCACGCACTGCATGACTGGGAACGCTGGTCTCTGCAGCGTTCCCAGCTCAAAATGAGATTCAGGTAGGTCTCATTTTCGGGGTAGGGCTTATTTTAGACCGGGCTACAAAAGTAAGGGTAGGGTTTATTTTCAGGGTAGGTCTTATTATCGGGGAAACACGGTAGTGATGGCCGTGGGTAGCCAAAAGGGTCTATTTGGTGCAATTTGAGCAAAGATGTATGTGGACACATCTGTACATAGAATAACATGTCATTACAGGACAGATTGGTAAATAGTGAGGCCAATCCTGGGATCTGGATTGGCAGGATTCCGGTATTTAAGGGCAAAATTGCTGGGATTGGAGCCTCCAATCCCGGGATTCGCGGGATTAAGACTTGCATAGTATTATATCTTTTTTGAGGGGCCGAGCAACGCTGCTGAGCACAGCAAGGTCACGTTGCGTGCAGCCGGGCAGTTGTGGTCGCAGCGCCTGAGGCTGAGCAGAGTGCAGGTGCTCAGTAGCACTGTCCGGATCAACAAAATACTATAATACTATGCAATTCATAATCTCCCCACGCCAGCCCGGGCTTGTCAGTGGTGTTTTTTTTTATTCTATTTATTTTTTTATTCTGAACGAGGGAGGTGTGGGGGGTTAAATTTAAATGCAATTCAATCCCGGATTGACATTTTTTCAATTCCGACTTCCGTGATTGAAAAAATGGGCCAGGATTGGCCTCCCTGTATCCTTGTTTGTCTGTGGACCACGCCTTCCAAGGAATTAAAATATATATTGCAGACAGTTGTGTCCTCACTCGTATTTGCTGCACTTGCAACAAACAACCCCTCTCGGCACACATGATTCTGTGAGGCTCTGTTAATGCTGAGTGTCTGCTTTTTTTTTTTTTTTTGAATGTGTATATTTGGTGAAAAAGCATCTAAGTCGCAATGTGATGCACATAGGACGCACCAGGAGACTGTGCTGATTCATTTGTTTTATATCTTTGTACGATGCAGCGGCCGCAGCTTATTTCCACGTCAAGTTCCGTTTACAGCCTCAGTCACACACAGATTTACATGTGTTGCATATCAAAGTAATCAGCACAGTCTCCTGGTGCATCCTAGTTGCATCGTATTGCAAATTAGACGCATTTTCTGGCAAAAAAGATGCTCGACACTAGCAGAGTTGCAGGGACCTGGTGGCTCACTCACACCAGGTATATCACGCTGCACGGCACAGATGAGCAGGGACACGTGTGTGTGTATATATATATATATATATTTTATTAATTATAGAGCGACTGGCTAGTTGGCTATAACTATAATAAATTGTGTGACTAAAAACCATGTGAGTACATATATACATATGTATATAAATAAATTATAAAGTGACAGTGCACGATGTGCAAATAATACCCAATTGTGATTTAGCCTATTTTATATATAGGTATAAATACATACCATCAAGTGCAAGGAGATAGTATATGTAGACTGCTACATTCAAAACTAACTCAGTACGATTTTATATTGAAAAAGTGCAACCAGTAAATTGAATAGATTTAGCGTAAAAACAATATTTGTTTAAAAGGCAAGGCAATTCATAAACATACACAACAAGGAGATTCGCGATTAGGTACAAAAAAATTAAATAAACTGCTCTACCTATTTATATAGCTCATTTAATTTTTTGTACCTAATCCCGAATCTCCTTGTTGTGTATGTTTATGAATTGCCACCCACAGCAGCAGGGAAGCAGCACACCAGTCTGGATGCAAGTACAAGCTGGTCGGCGCCAGTCTTTATTGTACAATGTCAGAAATAACATAAAGGCAAAAACTCTCATGTAAAGTAGAACGTCAGTGGTGTAAATCACGTACTCCACGTGACTTCCTCACATATAGGACTATCTAACACTCTTACCGTAATGATCTGGCCACTGCCAAACAAACATATTTCCAATCTCTCATCTCTGCTCAAGCCTCTAACGCCAAGCAACTTTTTAATACATTTAAATCACTTCTTACCCCTCCCTCACCCAACCCACCTGCTGCTATCCTTGCACAAGATCTTTCTTCCTATCTCAAGGACAAGATTAATAAGATCCAAAATGAAATGGTATGCTCTTCCTTTGCCAATGCTCAATTCCCTGCCTGAACCCTCTGGCACATTCTCTTCATTTGACCCCACAAATGAAGATGAAGTATCTTCTCATCCTCCTCCTCTACTTCCACTCCTCTTGATCCTATACCCTCACAAATCAGTAACACTGTTACTCCTATGCTCATCCTAACCTTAACTAAAATCTGTAATCTCTCTCTCTACTGGTATCTTTCCATCACTGTTCAAGCATGCAGTGATTACTCCCATTCTGAAAAAAAAAAACCAAAAAAACTGACCCTGACTTACACTCAAGTTACCGTTCCAGCTCCCATGGCCCTCCAATCCACTTTGGAAACTTGTCTGCACTGACTTTACACACTTTCTTTACTCACACAACTTATTGGACCCACTTTAGTTAGGCTTTCATTCCCAACACTCCACAGAGGCAGCACTGACTAAGGTAATGAATGATCTGGTCACTGGCAAGTCTGAAGGCCATTACTCACTTATTTTTCTTCTTTCTGCTGCTTTTGACACTGTTGACTATTCTCTTCTCATACAAACACTACAATCACTAGATCTCAGTGATTGCGGTGAGCGACAAAATTTGTGGGTCCCAGGGACCCACCACTGTAAAAAAAAATGGGGTCCTACCTGACCATTTCTGGGTCCCAACATAATTTATGCTTTAGAGCTCCACATATGCCTCAGACCTCCCCACATGCCACCACACATCCCCACATGCCCATAAAATGCAGATCTGATACTCCCAACAGCATCAGATATCCCCACAAGCCCCTTAAATGCATGTTTTAATGCCTCCATGATCTTTCAGGTATATGACTTGTCTGTTCACAAAACCCATAGTGCATAAGTAGGCTTACCATATCATCCCTTTAAACTGGGACACTCATAGATTACACAGGTTCTGTGGCTCATTAAAACCAGGTAAAATCTAGGCATGAAGTCAGCCAGTCACAGAACCTTTGTAATTAATTCACGTGTCCCGTTTTAAAGTGATATTATGGTTAGCCACTTTAGGTAATAGGCATATTTATCAAAGGATAAGCCCGGTCTTTACACATTATTTTGCACATTAATAAACCTTTACACATTATGCCACAAAGCAAAGCCCAGCCTTTACACATTATGCCATGCAGTAATACCCCTTACAAAATGATGCCGCACATTAATGCCATTTACACATTAATGCCCTTTAGTCCCCCTGTGCATTGCCCCCAGCAGCAGTCCCCCTGTGCATTGCCCCCAGCAGCAGTCCCCCTGTGCATTGCCCCCAGCAGCAGTCCCCCTGTGCAGTGCCCCCAGCAGCAGTCCCCCTGTGCAGTGCCCCCAGCAGCAGTCCCCCTGTGCAGTGCCCCCAGCATCAGTCCTCCTGTGCAGTGCCCCCAGCATCAGTCCTCCTGTCCAGTGCCCCCAGTAGTAGTCCCAATGTACATTGCCCCCCGTATGCCTGTCAGACCACCTATGCAGTCCAATGAAGGTATCTGCCCCCCTAATAGGTGTGAGTGACCTGGGCATTAGGCCCAGGCCACTAAAGGGCAAATAGGTGGGCCCTCTAGTGACCTGGGCCTAATGCCCAAGTCACACACCTATTTGGGGGGCATATACCTTCAATTGGGCCTAGTGCCCCCTATGTTGCCCAGGCCTTGTGCCCGCCTATAGACCCACAGGCCTATTGCCTGAATTTATCCCAAAGGCCTAGTGCCCGACAACCCTGGTGGTCTAGGAGTAAAATACCGGTGGCCCAAGGCCGCCTACCGGTACGGTGGAAGAGGCTATGGGGGGGAGCTTCGTTAGCTCTTTTGCTTTCCTCCCCGCAGTCCTCTTCGGTCCTCAGCTTCAGTCTTCTGCCGCTGGCCCGTCCTGGCCAGCGGCACCGCCTCTTCCTTCTTGATCACGTCGTCTTCTGGCCTCTTGCGCGGCCGCCAGAACTGTTGCGGCGCCACTCTTGTCTTCGGGAGGTCTTCACTCCTCCCCTCCGCCGATGGACTGAACGTTCCCGCTCAGCGGCATCTATTCAAGACGCCGCGAGTGGGCGGGGCTGTGACGCGGCGAGCCGCGATTGGCTCATCGCGTCTGCCTCCTGTTGGCTGCTGGACCGCGAGCCAAAAGCTCGTGCCCAGTGCCAAACCACCGCTACTTGGCTTCCGAGCAGCGAGCTCCACTCAGCTCGCGCCCGGAGCCAAGCTTCTCCCGCCGCCACTGGTGGAAGGGACCAGGCAGTCCCTTCACCAGGTACCCGCCGTGGTGGCTTACCCGGCGCTGGGAACAAACACTGTCCCAGCGCCGGGCACGGACGCTGTGCCGATGCTGGGATCAGACACTTGAGCAGCAGCCAATGAGAGTCTATCTGACTCTCATTGGCTGCTCTAACAGACAGCATTATGTCTGTCTCTGCAGGGGGACGCGCTGTGCTGCAGCCTGCTGCCAGGGATTGGCCACAGCACAGCGCGTCCCCGGGTACTTTAAAAAAGTGAGTCCCCAGTGCCCGATATCGGGTAAAATAGCGCGCATTTGCGAACACTGGATCTTAAGGACACAGCCCTTTCTTGGTTCTCATCCTACCTATCTAAACACTCTTTCACTGTTCGTTTTCTGGTTCTGCCTCCTCTTCGCTATCTCTTATCAGTTGGAGTACCGCAAGGCTCAGTCTTAGGTGCTCTGCTTTTCTCAATCTATACCATATCTCTTGGCAAACTAATCAGCTCTTTTGGTTTCAGTATCATCTTTACGTGGATGATACACACATCTACCTATTCTCCCCAGATTTGTCACCATCTGTTTTAGTCCGTGTCACTGAATGTCTCTCTGCCATTTCATCTTGGGTGTCATCTCGCCACCTCAAACTTAATATTTCCAAAATAGAATTAATTATATTTCCACCGACCAATAGTAGTTACCAACCTGAGCTCTCTATCACTACTGATAACTCGATAATCAACCCTACCCCACAAGCTCGCTGCCTTGGTGTCCTTCCTGACTCTGAACTGTCTTTTGTTCCCCACATTCAATCTGTCTCAAAAACATGTTACATACATCTAAAAAAACATATCCAAAATTTGACTATATCTTACACAAGACACTGCAAAACACTGAATCATGCACTCATTATTTCCCACATTGACTATTGCAATAGTACCCTTACTGGTCCTCCCAAAAACAGGCTCTCACCACTACAATCCATTTTGAATGCAGTTGCGAGGCTGATGTTTCTCACCAAACGTTCCTCGTCTGCTGCTCTGCTCTGTCAGTCCCTCCCTTGGTTACAGGTTTTCTACCGTATTAAATACAGCATACTTTAGCTTACACATAAGGCTAGTAACTGAACCACATTAACATACATCTCTTCCCTCATCTCAAAATATCTCCCCACCCGACCTCTCCGCTCTGCACAAGATCTGTGTCTCTCATCCACAGTATTACTTGCTTCCATTCATGGTTAAAGGACTTTTTTTAGGCTGCACCCACTCTGTGGAGTACCCACTCACAAACAATTAAGCTGACCATACACCAGGCCAACTTTCCTTCAATCATCCAGCTAGTTGGTTGGAATGAAAATCCTGTAATGTATGGGAGCAAATGAAAATCAGCCATTTGCCCCCAAACACCAGAGAACACGAAAAAGGTCGTTCAGGCAAGTTGGTTAAATCAGTGTTATTTAAACAACTTGTCTGAACAATAGCTTTCGTCCGTTTTCCGGTGTTTGGGAGCATATGGCTGTTTGTCATTTGCTCTTATGCATTAGCGGATTTTCATTCCAACCAACCAGCTACAGTAGTTGGGTGGTTGGAGGAAAGTTGGTCTGGTGTATGGTCAGCTTTAACCACGGTCAGATTTTTGTTCAGATCTGAACGATAACGATTTTAAAAATCGTTCATTTCTGAAGGAAAATCTGACATGTTTGTCAGGTGAACGATGCGCGTTCCCGCTGGTCAGATAAAGATATCTGACATCTGATGTGTTTGCAGTCAGACTTTGACGATTCCATTCATTTTAATGTAGTCAGAAATCGTTGCAAATCGTTCATCTGACAGTGTGTATGCTCCATAAGACTTTCTTCTAGGCTCCAAACCTTCAAGCATTTACTGAAAACTCACCTCTTTAGACAACCTTATGAGATTCCAGAACCTCCCACATAACTTTCATAGCTTCCCTATCTAATTATATCCCCTTTTAAGGTGTGTACACACTATAGCGATATATCTGCAGATGATGGTCGTTCATACACACTGAATGACCATCATCTGCATGCTGCAACGGGTCCGGTCAGCCTTGGGGTGGATAGGGGGCGTGTCCTGCCCCTGTCCCCGTGGCTGCTGCTATGTGTGTACGAGCGTTCGGCTGATCATCGGTACACACCTGACGATGGACAGATGTTTGTAGACATATCTGTTCATCGGCTGTGCAGCACAGCCAATGCGATATATCTGTGAACAACGTCATTCACAGACATATCGTCTGTACACACTGGCCGACGGGAGCACGATATATTGGCCGATCAATTGATCGGCCAGTGTGTACCAAGCATTACTGTCCACATATAACCTCGTACATATCTTTCTTCACTTTCACATCCTCCTGACCTGGCCAACATTCCTGTGTGACTGGATCATTCAGCCAACCAAGAACTTCTGCAATCTGGCTGGACAAATATGTAGCAACTATTCTTTTGTATCAATGCCTATTTCCCTATAGATTGTAAGTTTGTGAGCAGGGTCTTCCGAACTCTGGGCCTGATTCAGACCCGGTCGCCAGCGCTGAGCGCTCACAACCGGGTTGATGGTGGCCCAGAGCGCATGCGCACGACGGCGCCGACTCCGTTGTGCGCATGTGTGAGACCCGGATAGCGACGGGCAATCCGTCGCTCCGGGTCTCGCACCAAAGGGGGCGTGCTGTCGATGTTGAGTGACAGCACGTCCCCTTTGGTGGGTGGGCTGGAGGGGTGGCTGCCCAGACAGAGGCGTTCCCATGAGAGCACCTACCGTTTGGGGGCAGCCCCACTGACATCACAAGTGATGTCAGTGGGAGAGCTTTCGGCTCTGTTTGAGCCAAAAGCTCTCTGGTGCTCGCGGCCAAGAGACCCTACCACAAGGGTCTCGTCGCAAGCCCGATGGTCGTGATGGTCTTGACCATCGCGACCATCATCCTTGCCGCTCGCATTAGCTGTGGGTGGCAACCCACAGCAATGCGAGCGGCCAGGAGGCCGCTCCATTAAAAAAAAAAAGACGCCCTGATTCAGAGCGAGCGCTCTGTCAGAGTGTCCGGCTCTGAATCAGGGCCTCTGTCTGTCTGTTATTACTCAGTTTTGTTCTATGAATGTTTCCCATTGTAAAACACAACAGAATATTTTGAGCTATATGATAAACTGTTAAAGAAAGATATATACACAAATGTGACTCGCGTTACATTTCTGTCCCCAGTCTCTGAAACAAGGGCTCTGATACACATTACTCAAACCTGTATAATCCATGTGAATTAATCAATGTAGGCCTGTTTATCTTACTGATTTACTGTGAAGATGTATAAAATATTGCATCTGGTGATGATGGCCATTTCCAGTTGCTGCCAGCTTATTTACCATGTCTGATGTCCCTGATCTCACCTGTGTGACTGTTTCCATCATATTCAACATAGAGCCAGTCACCAACTTTGACTACATCAGCTGAAGTCACTGTGCCAGTTAGTATTTGGACAGCCACCGATTGTGCAAGTTTTTGCACTTTAAACTGTGAGAGACAGAATCAGAACAAAAAATTCCGGAAATCACATTGTATGATTTCTAAACAATTTATTTGTATATTCTTTTGGAAAAAAAATATTTGGACAATCAAAAAGTTTAACTCAATACTTTGTAAAGTAACCTCGGTTGGCAATTACAGAGGTCAATGTTTCCTGTAGTTCTTGACCAGGTCTGTACACACTGTTGCCACAAAGTTGGAGCATTGTCCAAAATGTCTTGGTATGCTATTAAGATTGCCCTTCACTGAGCATAAGGGGCCTAGCCCAAACCCTGAAAAACAGCCCCATACCATTATTCCTCTGCCAAACTTCACAGTTGGCACAGTGCAGTCAGGCAGGTAACCTCACTCCACACGTTTCCACTGCTCCACACTCCAGTGTCGATGTTCTTTACACCACTCCATCCATGTGAGGCTTGCATGCAGTTGCTCGTCCATGGAAACTCATTCCTTTAAACTACCGACGCACCGTTTTTGTGCTTGTATTAATGCCAGTGGAAGTTTGGAACTCTTCAGCTGTGCAATCGGCAGAGCATTGGCGACTTATACACACCATGAGCCCTAGCAGTCGTTGACCCTGCTCTGTGATTTTTCGTGGTCTTCCTCTTTGTGGCTGAGTTACCGATGTTCCTAAAAGCTTCCACTTTCTAATCGTATCACTTACAGTTGACCGTGGAATATCCAGCAGGGGTGGAGTTTCACAAGACGTTTTATTGCAAAGTTGACATACTATTACAGTACCAGTCTTGAAGTCACTGAGCTCTTCAGAGCGACCCATTTTGTATCACAAATGTTTGCAAATGGAGACTGCATGGCTAGGTGCTTGATTTATACACCTGTGACAACAGGTCTGATTGAAACGCCTCAATTCAATAATTAACAGGTGTGGCCAAATACCTTTTGTCCATATATGGGTATATTTATCAAACTGGATTTTACTTTCATTTTGAAGTTCGATACAGCTCACCTCAAACCGAATCAAATTGAAAGTACAAATCCCTCATCCCTGTGGTACAAAAAAACATACTCGCCTTCTCCCTTTCGTGGATCGGTCCTCAGTAGGCATCCATGGTCATCTTAAAATAAAAAAACAAGTAAACACGAGCCACGCAACAGATAACAACCACGATGGTTGTTATCTCCTGAATTAAGAACTCAGACACTGCTCTAGCCTTTGTAGAGCCGTATCTGAGCGTTCATTGGCTGAGAGAGGTCAGCTCCCGCCTCTCTCAGCCAATGAACGGCTCCCTCCATTGAAGTCAATGGAGAGCCGCAGGGTAACTAAAGTTTATTTTGCGGTTCCCACCGTTGACTTCAATGGAGGGAGCCATTCATTGCCTAAATTTTACTCTTTCTAAGCTTTTTACAGTAAGATACATTCAGGCATCTCACTGATGTGTGCATGTATCTGTGTCAATCTGACCTGCTCATGCTCAAATCGAAAGCATGAAGCAGATCTATTCATTTGGGGATTTGAAGTAAGATTTTGTGTTCGATTTCAAATCGAATAATAGTAAATAAGGGATTTGTGTGTTATGGTGCGTACACACGGTCAGATTTTCTTTCAGATCTGCACAATAACGATTTTAAAAATCGTACATATCTGAAAGAAAATCTGACGTGGGCCTGCAACGATGAACGATGCGCGTTCCCGATATCTGACATCGTCTGTGGTTGCAGACAGATTTTAATACTGTCTGAAATCGTTCAATCGTTCAAGTCATTGGTAAAATCGTTCAAATCGTTGGTAAAAATCGTTCATCTGACCATGTATATGCACCATTAGTCTATGTAAAAGTACTGATGTTTTTCCAATGCTCAATTTGAGTGCGATTTGAGTAAAATTTGGTTTTAAGTTTGATTTTACATTCGATTTGGCCTTTAGTAAATACCCAAATGCAAAATCACTCAAAAATCAAAATCGAACTTTAGTAAATTTACCCCATATTGTGTGTGTGTGTTTGCATATGTGTGTGTATATATATATGTGTGTGTGTGTGTGTGTGTGTGTGTGTGTGTGTGTGTGTGTGTGTGTGTGTGTGTGTGTTCTTGTTTCTACAAACACTAAAAGGGTTCAGAAATGTGCTGAAGTTAAGTCTGAACATCAAATTCGTAATTTTAATCTTTTTAAGACCTAGGGTGCAATTCAATTGTTTTGGCCCCTCCCCGTACCCGACGGAGCTATTCAATTGTTGCTCTTGTCTGGCGCGAACAGCACCGGGGGGTGCGAGCTGAAATGCGTGAAAAGTGATCTGTTTGGGTTCCCAAACTGCACTTTTCTCAATCACACCCAGCACTTTGGTTGAGTGTAGCATTTTACTAAACCCGACTTCATTGGGCGCGGTATTCAAGTCAATTGAATCTCGCCCCCCAATCTTCCGTCACTTTAGACGGGAGATTGGGCGCGAGAAAACAATTGAATTGCGCCCCTAGTGCCAGGATTTATGTATATTTGGTGGAGAGGCTTTTAATGAACAGGGACTGATTCAGAGCCGGTCGCTCTGACAGAGCGTTCGCTCTGAATCAGGGCCAGTATTGTTTTTTGTTAGAACGGCCTCCTGGCCGCTCGCATAGCTGTGGGTGACCACCCACAGCTATAGCGAGCAGCCAGGAAGAAGGTCGCGATGGTCAAGACCATCGCGACCATCGGGCTTGCGACGAGACCCCAGAGAGATTTCGGCTCTAACAGAGCCGAAATCTCTCCCACTGACATCACTCGTGATGTTAGTGGGGCCGCCCCCAAACGGATGCGTTCACATGTGAACGCCTCCGTTTGGGCAGCCACTCCCCCGGCCCGCCCACCAAAGGGGGCGTGCTGTCACTCAACATCGACAGCATGCCCCCTTTGTTGCGAGACCCGGAGCGATGGAGTGCCCGTCGCTATCCGGGTTTCACGCATGCGCACGACGGAGCCGGCTCCGTCGTGTGCATGCGCACTGGCCCACCATCGACCCGGTCGCGAGTGCACAGCGCTCGCGACCGGGTCTGAATCAGGCCCAGAGTTCTCAGTGATAGACAGATTGTGAAAATTTAGGAAGAGCTAATGAGAGCATGTACAATTATTTGGAATATCTATATATCTGATGTGCTTCTCATTTTATTGTCTGTTGCAGCTATTCTTGCCATATGGATGGACCTGGCCGTTGGTGATATTGAGCTGATCCCAGCCCGACCGTGGCTAAATAGTTCTGTCACATTTATTGTCACTGGTGTCCAGGGAGAGATCCTGTTCTCGGACTGGTACAGAGGAAGTGGTACTAATGCTGATGATCAAATTTTTAGGTTGCAAAGTAACCGAATAATAAAAGGGAAACGATTCTTTGAGGAAGCCATTGGGTTTTCTAATGGCTCTTTTCAGATTGTAAATCTCCGGAAAGACTTTGAGGGCCCTTACACAGTCTCGATCCAGACAGATACTGTGCCGAAACAGTTCACAGCACACTTGACAATACTTGGTAAGTATGTAATAACCAAAGAAAAGAGTAGTAATGGATAGCTAATTATCCTCCTCTAAACTTCAGTGCTTGTCTGCATAAATAGGTTAATTAATTGGGAATGTCACGTGCGAATGAAAGTTACTCTTGCAAGGAGTCTATTGGAACCAAATGACTATACAGATATCAATCTTTACAAACCATTCTAAATAAAATATATTTAGCTGTTTTATGTCATGGAAAACAATAGGCTTCTCGCATGTCAAAAGTAGTAATGTTTATTCATGAACATATTTCAAGGTTATAAAAATCATGGAAGAATAGTGAAAGCTTTCAACATTATTTACCATTCTTGCTAAAAATTCACAATGTGTCACAATGTATCAGTGATTATATATATATATATATATATATATATATACACACTGATAATGTAATACGATAGGGATACTAGGATTTTATGGGAGTAATACTTCCTATGTACCATTGGATAAGTGCAAGCTCCAAATGTTACAGGTGTTTTTCCATTCCGATGTCATTATCGTGCAATCGCTTGGAAATCGTCCGCAAATCGGGCAGTAAAATGTTAAAAACGACCAGCGATGCGCGTGCCCGCTGGTCGTTTTTAACATCTATCATCGCCCGAACATGACGGTCAACCTGACGACCGCCGTCAGGTTGCCATGTTGGGCATGATTGATCTGCATACACTGAACGTCTGAACGTTCAGTGTATGCACTTCACCCCTTGGGGGACGACGGCGTGATTATGATGTCGTAATCGTGCCGTCGTCCCCGCATCTAGTAGTGGATGGACAGCATAAGTCTGATAAGGGGAATTGATTGCCCCCAAATACATGCCGTTCTCCAAGGGGTGATAATGACTGAGCCGCAGCTTAAATAGTTGAAGGTATCTGCTCCACTGGTAATGGAGACAATCAATCCTAGTGTATTTTGGTCTGGCGGTACCATAGTGTGTAGTCTCTGCTTGAGATGAGGCAATGTGGGGATAACCAGTCAAAGCGTTTCGTTCTCTAAAGGGGAACTTTTTGAAAAAGGATGAAAATCAAAAAAATGTGCTTACCTGCCACCCTTCGTCAATAATGTTGTGTCGGACACAGCTCGATTTTGTTTATCCACGCCATTCAACTGTCCGCCAACAACACTGGTGTTGCCTATCACAAGAGGAGGAGGTAAGAAAGGGGTGAAATGAAAGGGGGGTGGACAAGGGGTGGTGTAGTGGACAGTGAGCTGTGGGAGCAGATGAGAGAAAAAGGAAGGGATGATGGGAGACCTACGCAGAGATGAGAAGAATGAAAGTGATGGGAGGGGGCAGCAGCATGCACAATAAGGAGGAGGGGCAGGGAGGCAGAGACGGGTACAGATATGAAATTGACAGAGATCCTAAAGCCAGAGGTACACACTAAACGAGATGTATACCCAGTGATCCGACGGGCGGCCGGTACGTATTAGACGTTCCGGTGTCGATATGTCAACCCCTGCCGCGTACCGCAGCATGGGGTCGTCAGGTTGTGCTGCATGTAGGGCCGACCTAATGATGCGGCTGACGACCCCACCGGAAGGCGCTCCGCCACACATAGTGGGTACACACTGCACGATTTGTCGTTTCGATCCTTCGGAAGTGGGCAAATCGTGCAAAATATCGCTAAGTGTGTATCCAGCTTAACACAGGGTGACAGACAGAAGCACAGAGGGTGAGCAGATGCAAACACAGGATGGGACAGACAGAAGCACAGAGTGTGACAGAAGCACAGAGAGTGAGCAGACGCAAACACAGGATGGGACAGACAGAAGCACAGAGGGTGAGCAGACGCAAACACAGGATGGGACAGACAGAAGCACAGAGAGTGAGCAAACGCAAACACAGGATGGGACAGACAGAAGCGCCGAGGGTGAGCAGACACAAACACAGGATGGGACAGACAGAAGCACAGAGAGTGAGCAGACGCAAACACAGGATGGGACAGACAGAAGCACAGAGAGTGAGCAGACGCAAACACAGGATGGGACAGACAGAAGCACAGAGAGTGAGCAGACGCAAACATAGGATGGGACAGACAGAAGCACAGAGGGTGAGCAGACGCAAACACAGGATGGGACAGACAGAAGCACAGAGGGTGAGCAGACGCAAACACAGGATGGGACAGACAGAAGCACAGAGGGTGAGCAGACGCAAACACAGGATGGGACAGACAGAAGCACAGAGGGTGAGCAGACACAAACACAGGATGGGACAGACGTGTTGGGCAGGGGAGAAGAGGGGACGCTACTGGACTCTATAGATATAAATAGATACAAATGTTGCAAACAATATAAATTAACAGAGCAAAGTAGTAAACTACACAGCCTGTAATAACGGAATAACAAATACCAACTACTGTGTAACAATTTACAAAAATGGAATGATATTGGCACTTTGCTCTATAGTCTGATGGTTGGGATCTTTTTCTGATAGGTATATACATGAAAAAGAAAATATAAAATTCAACATAATATGGTAGGTTGTGGATTTGCAACACCCTTGTGTCAGCACAGCAACATGTAGTGCCATTACTTTCCTTAATTAAACTTACATTGTCCCCAGTACCATATATTTCTCTGCAATTCTCCTATAATCTGATTGGGAAAGAGACTATTGCTACACATCTGCACCGCATCTTCCTAATTCCCCAATTCGATCGTCCAATCAAAAAATGCAGATCCCCGATTTGATCGGCCAATGAAAAAAGCAGATCGGTGGCCATCAATGATCTGTGTTCCGTCGGACACTCTGGGAAATTCTGCATTTTCAAAATCCCCGATTTTGCCATTCCCGGTCATTTTTTTTGGTCAGGATCGGCAAGTCTGGAAAATGCAAGATGTTGGATTTTCCTATTTTCTTGGTGTCGTGGGATCGGGAAATCAGTCACAGATATATAGGCCCCTTTAAGCTCTCCTAGCATCCATAAGTTTAAGTTCATAACGTTGGCCGTTGGCTACACCACGTCGCCCTCAAACTCTAGTTTAGGGTGAGCTTTTACATTTATTACCTCTGCAAGACAACATAGTTTTCCAGGGGCACAATTGATACCATTAGCAAGTTATGCTCCTTTCTCAAAATGGTTTTGCTGTATTTTTGCGTAGCGTTCCCTGTCTGATGACCTCTCTGCCTGATTCAGACCTGCTCGCTATATACGGCCGCTTACTCCCAGCGTATGGAAATTCAGCTAAGTGATGTCAAGCAGGCGGTCGCACGGCAAGGCATAAGCACGCCAACTATGTCTTGGTGAGCAATCACTTTGTAATTTCAGACACCCACCAGTCTGTCTTTAGCTGCCCACTAGCGGTCGTCATCTCCAGGAAGTATATACAGCCATCGGTACATCGGGTTCTATCGGATCTGACCGCATCGCTTGCGGTTGACTACCCTACCGCAAGCACTGCGAGCACTTCAGTGTATAATTCAACCAAGTGACGTGTATTATGATGCCAGTTAATTATGCACGCCCCAGAAACGGTGTGAAAACACTCTGGCACGACTGCGTCCGCAACTCCACTCCCCCGTTATTACTGTACCTGCCCCTGTTACCACCCACAAATGGCCTCTACTGTCACTCATTCCACTGGGCTGTCTTTGCAGGGCGAGCGAGCGCATCCCGATCACTTGTACTAGTATGCGCACGCGCACTGTGAACTATACGCATGCGCACATTTTCAAACATCGCCAGCAGCGAGCGATCACTTGCTAGCGAGCAGGTCTGAATCAGGTCCTATGTGTAATGTCCATGCTGGGTTTTTTTTGGTATCATACTATTTCCATGATAAAATTGAACATGTTACATACAGATGTGTCCACATACATCTATCCTCCGTGTGCTACAAGTCGTGCTACACACAGTGCGTGAGCTCTGTTACTCTGTAGCGCATAACGTCTTTTCATGCAACTTTTTACCTTCAAATGCGTCTTATTTGCACAACGGTGTGAATAGGAAGCACAAGCCGCTTCTGCTGATTAAATTGATATGTGGCATGTCTATGTTCTGTGTTAAACTGCGTTTTGCATGCAGATGCACCCACCGTCGCACATAGAATACAGGCATGCCGCATATCACTTTAGCAGAAGCTGCTTGTGAGTCCTTTTCGCATCGCTGTGTGAATAAGATGCATTTGGTAAAAGGTCTCACAAAAATACGCTCGGTGCTACTGAGTCACAGCACGGTGCGTCTAGACGGGCTGTTTAACGAACAAGGAGGCTAGATGTATCAGGACACATCTTTATATGTCCTGTATCCTTAGGGGTATATTTACTGAAGGTCTTGATTTTGATCGATTTAAAATTGATGGAAATCGATCAACATCGATGTTGTGTTTCTGGGGCTAAATCACACATTTACTAATACTTAAAAATACAAATCAAAATTCATTGGTCAGTAAATGTATGATTTAGCCCCAAGAAACATAACATCGATTTTCATCGATCAATTTAAATTGACCTTTTAGTAAATACACCACCTAGTGCAGAGATTCCCAAACGCGGTCCTCAAGGCTCCCCAACAGTTCAGGTTTTAGAGATATCCATGGTTGAGCACAGGTGACTTAATTAGGGTCAATTTGGTATAACCACCTGTGCTCAACCATGGATATCTCCAAAACCTGAACTGTTCGGTAGCCTTGAGGACCGCGTTTGGGAACCTCTGCCCTAGTGTTTGAATGACCATTTATGTTTAAAATTGATTGCCTGAATATCTTCTATACTGCTATATTTCTGCTACTGCAATTTGTTTTCAGATTTTGTATAATTTTTTTAGATAAAGAACCACCCCCACCCCCACCCCCACCGGGGCCACTAAGTGATGGTGAGATAGCCGGAATCTGCATAGCAGTATTAGTGGTGGTGAGTGCCGCAATCGGCGGAGGGGTATATGCTCATAAAAAGAAAGCAGGTGAGCAAGAGATCTTTTAATCTCATCTTGTCAGGATCATGTATCTGGTATATGTTTCAGTATGGAGAATAAATAATATATCTAAGGCCGGGAGCACATTAGTACAATATCGGCACGATTTGCTGTATCGGATCGACAAATCGCCACATATCGTTTGTGTGTGCACAATCGCACACTACCGCAGATGTCCTACGAGATCGTTTGACTGTGCTGCGCAGTCCATCAAACCATATCGTGTGTCAGGCTGTGCATATTAATGGAGGATGAAACGAGGTATCGTTCCGTCGTTCATTAAATCGTGCGGTGTGTATGGCCAATCTGTGATGGCCGCCCAGTGCACGATTGCCCGTTGTTCTAATGTGTTCCCAGCCTAAGACTTGGGGTTTGAAAAGTGGATCCCCTGTGCCTCTGTTGTTGGTGCATGGTAATTTGGAGTGTGGGTTAATGGTGCTCTCACATCTTCACTAGTGGTTCCTGCAAGAGGACGGATTAAGAAGCTGCTGACTGCCAGGCGGTGAGGTCTGAAATCACTGCTGAAAAGACAAGGGGCAGTGGGCGGGCTGTCACATGGGGATGCTGAAGTCGTGTTCCAGGAAGTGCAGAGAAACCTGTTACACAGGAAAGGCATTAATGGGATAAATTAGTTTGTACGGGAAGTCGGTTCTTTGTAGGAGAGGCTCAGGTGACGGGCAATGAGGAAATCTGAATTTAGGGTATAGAACAATTAGAGCAGAGGATCCCAAAGCCAGTGCCTTATAGCAGAGGAAATGCCTATAACTAGTGAGGCCTGATGTCTAATACCAGAGGAGGCAAATAAACAAGTAGTTTAAAATTCATGCAACTGCTCAGCCAGCATAGAGGCGGCCACTACCGCTTTCTCACATCCGTAAGACCCCGCAATCCTGCGTATACATCGGTAACATCGGACCCTCACGCAGCATTAGCAGGTCTGACCTGTCTCAGAAATTGCAACTCTCATACACAAGCTGCGTATGGCGTCGCAGTGGCTAATTTATGCACGCACATGTAACGGTGTTCAAACGGACTGGCACGCGTAATTGCAATGCTGTCGCAATCCTAGTCTGCGCACGTGCAGTACGCACCATCGGCCCATATGCGTACGCTGTTGCAGTTGTGATCTGTGATGAATCGGGCCCACAGGCAGGTATGCACAAAGACGTTATGAGACCTACAAAAAATTATAAAAACACACACATAACTGACAAATATTCCCCGGTCAGCTCACTCCTATGGTTAATTTAGCATTCTAGTATGTAGGCAGGGGGGGTCATGTAGAACTGAACAGACGGCCATTTGCAGAGCATAAAGTACATGTTGCACATATGTTGTTTTTTTTTCCATCCCACTCCTACAGTATCTCCCACTTTATATACATAGATAAAAATATCCAGCAAATATTTTGTTAAGAATTTATTTGATAACAAACCAAGGGCCTGATTCAGACCCGACTTGCAAGCGCTGAGCGCTCGCAACCAGGTCGATGGTGGCCCAGAGCGCATGCGCACGACGGAGCCGGCTCCTTCGTGCGCATGCGCGAGACCCGGATAGCGACGGGCAATCCGTCGCTCTGGGTCTCGTACCAAAGGGGGCGTGCTGTCGATGTTGAGTGACAGCATGCCCCCTTTGGTGGGCGGGCCGGGGTAGTGGCTGCCCAAACGGTGGCGTTCCCATGTGAACGCCATCACAAGTGATGTCAGTGGGAGAGAATTCGGCTGGGCTGAAATCTCTCTGGGGCTTGTGACAACGAGACCCTACCACAAGGGTCTCGTCGCAAGCCCGATGGTCTTGACCATCGCGACCATCTTCCTGGCCGCTCGCTATAGCTGTGGGTGGTCACCCACAGGTATGCGAGCGGCCAGGAGGCCGTTCTAAAAAAAAAAAAAAAAAACAGCCCTGATTCAGAGCGAGCGTCCGGCTCTGAATCAGGGCCCAAGTCTTCTGCCATTTTACATGGTAATTTGTTATTCTATTAGAGTCTTTACGCCATAGTAATGTGTACAATGAACAATATGAAATCTCCAAACATAAAAAATATGGGGATGTAGTCAAGAAGCCGACGGTCTAAATATGACCGCCAGCTTCCCGGCTCTCTAATCCCGGCGTGGTACTAATGAGAGGCGTCAAAAGCTCGACCCCTGTCATTATCCATATGCCGGAAGATATAGCCACAGGGGGGGGGGTTTAGGTTTTAGGGCTCCCAGGGAGACTTAGGGTTAGGCACCCCACTGGGAGGGTTAGGCATTAGGCTAGGGGAAGGGGGAGGTTATGGTTGGGCACCCCCGGAGAGAGGTTAGGGTTAGGCACACCCCCGGGAGACTTGGGTTTAGGCGGCGGGGAAGGGGGGGTTAGGTTTAGGCACTTAGAGGGGGGGTTAGGCACTTGAGGGGGGTGGTTAGGGTTAGGCACCCCTAAGGGGGGGTTAGGGGGTAGAATTAGGTTAGCGATACTTACCTTTGGACGATCGGGATTTTCACCCTTGCCGGGCTGCCGCTGTCGGGATTTGAACCGCCGGCCTACTACACCCAAAATATGTTGGTCTAGAAATTATGGAGAGAGTGAGAGGCTGCATAAACCTGATTCTGAATGTCAGCTACAGTAGTCTGCCACCTAAATTATATCTACATAGAAAAGGATAATGCTTCATATTTACTTAAGTTGAAATCTACTGTACATATAAAGGATAATGCCATTAAAAACACCGAACAGGATGGATAAGATCCTGTTCGGGTTTTTATTTTTTTACACCATTTTGCTTCCCGGACAAATGGACTAAACTAATGCTGTGCATACACTATACAATTATCTGATATCGGGCGGATCGCCCCGATAATTGTATTGTGTGTGGGCGACCGATGATGGAATATCGATCGGTTGGGCATGCCGGATCGTCCAGCATGTCCGGGCGAAGTGATATTTTGCAGTTAAATGTCGGCCGCATCAGGCAGTGTATGCAGCCACTGCCCGAGCGACCAACACCTCCTCTGCTGTGTGGGCGTGTTTACTTACCTTCCTCCGCCGAGCCGCTTCCTGTACAGCCGCGGCAGGTAAAGGAGTTCTCCAGTATACAATTCTGTTCTGTTTATACCAACAGCGCTTGTAATAGATAGGAGTAGGGTTGTGGCCGGAATATATTTTTTTCACAGTTTTAGCAACCACATATATTTTTTTATATTTAATAAAACACTAATATTATTTGTTAAAGTACTAATTTATGCACATTATTAGTTAAGAAATCAGTTAAGAATGCACATTATTAGGAGACAGAGGCCCTGATTCCGACCCAGACACTCTGACAGAGCGCTCGCTCTGAATCAGGGCCGTCCTTCCTGATTTTAGAGCGGCCTCCTGGCCGCTTGCATAGCTGTGGGTGACTACCCACAGCTATAGCGAGCGGCCAAAAAGATGGTCGCGATGATCAAGACCATCGTGACCATCGGTCTTGCGACGAGACCCTTGTGGTAGGGTCTCGTCTGCCGCAAGCCCTGGAGTGCTTTTGACTCTATCAGAGCCAAAAGTACTCCCACTGACATCACTTGTGATGTCAGTGGGGCCGGTCCCAGACGGTAGGCGTTCCCATGGGAACGCCTCCATCTGGCCAGCCACACCCCCGGCACGCCCACCAAAGGGGGCGTGCTGTCACCATCGACAGCACGCCCCCTTTGTAGCGAGACCCATAGCGACGGCTTGCCCGGGTCGTGCGCATGCGCACTGGCCCAACATCGACCCGCTTGCGAGCGCTCGCGAGCGGGTCTGAATCAGGCCCAGAGGGATAAGGTGCCAGCCAATCAGCTCCTAACTGCCATCTCACAGGCTGTGTTTGAAATATGACAGTTGGGAGCTGATTGGCTGGCACTTTATCACTTTTCACACTGTCTCCTAACACTGCTTAGTAACTAGACCCCAATGTACTTTAGTAACTGATTTCTTAACAACATGAGTTCTCACACCTCTTGCATGCATTACTGTTCCGAACTGTGTCCACGGACGCATCATCAGAACATCTGCGTGATTTTCTGCCGGCTTGAGTGACCATACATTGCCAGATAAAATGCCTGTCAGCCTGCAGAGATGTCTCGCAGTGTACTGGCCCCGATATCTGCGCTCCGCCACCTGGGGAGGAGGCATTTCCCCGTTCCTTCCATGGAAAGGAGCAGGGGAAATGTCTGTCAGCCACGGCTTGGCATAACACTGCCCGATGCAGCCGACATTTTACCTTGCAGATATCGCATCGGACGGGCATGCTGTACAATCCGACATGCCTGACCCATTGATATTTAACCCTCGGTCAGCCACACACACACTACAGTTATCGGGGTGATCAGCGGATATCGGGGCAGATCGCCCCTTTATTTCTAGAGTGTTATTTTCAGAGAATAGGGTGCAAATATTTAATGTTAAATAGGCCCTTGTAATAACCATTCACATAAATAAGGGCCTAATTCGGAGATGGATGCAATAGCATAGTACCTGCATCTATAGATGCAGCTACTGTGGTAGAATATGCTAATGAAGCAGGAGGCGTCTTGTGTAAATAGACTCCTCCTACATGCCTGTGTAATCCTCTTCTGCGTGCAAAGAAGCAGCATCGGATCACTTGTGTGAACATTGGTCATCTGTGTAACCCTCAGGCTGGCCAGTCTGTGCAGGGTTCCAGGGCCATTAAATCTGCACCGGAAGATGCAGACCCTGGCCTTGGTACTCTCAAAAAATGAGGACAACATGCCTCCTTATTTGGGGATGCAGCCCAGCACTGCACTCTCCCCACCTCTAAACGCCCGCAGCCTGCAGCTTAGGGAGCAATCCAGGCTACTATGCAAATTATTTTGTCCCTCCAGTGAGAGGGAACAACGATATGACAGAGCCTTATGGAGAAAAATCTGTGGGTTGTGAAGAAATATCTGTCAGTGTATGGCCAAGATATCTGATGCTGACAGATATTTTTATCTGACTGTATGCTCAGCATAATTTCTGATTTATTATTACAATACTGTTTTTTTTTATAGTGTGTTTATTTACAGTGGCTCACCTAATTGAAGTTTCACTTAACTATTAAATTGAGGTAACTAAAAGAGTGCTTAGGGTTTCTACCACATAGGTCTCTGTGTCCCTGTATTGTACTAAGGGTTTCTACCACATAGGTCTCTGTGTCCCTGTATTGTACTAAGGGTTTCTACCACATAGGTCTCTGTGTCCCTGTATTGGGTTAAGGGTTTCTACCATCTAGGTCTCTGTATCCCTGTATTGTGCTAAGGGTTTCTACCACATAGGTCTCTGTGTCCCTCTATTGTACTAAGGGTTTCTACCACATAGGTCTCTGTGTCCCTCTATTGTACTAAGGGTTTCTACCACATAGGTCTCTGTGTCCCTGTATTGTATTAAGGGTTTCTACCACATAGGTCTCTGTGTCCCTGTATTGGGTTAAGGGTTTCTACCATCTAGGTCTCTGTATCCCTGTATTGTGCTAAGGGTTTCTACCACATAGGCCTCCGTGTCCCTGTATTGTGCTATGGGTTTCTACCATCTAGGGGGTAAATTTACTAACGTGAGAGTTTTTAGTAGTGAGTTTTAGAAGAGATGTTGCCCATATCAAACAATCAGATTCTACTTAACATTTAACTAGCACCTTCTAGAAGATAAAATATAGAATCTGATTGGTTGCTATGGGCAATATCTCTTCTAAAACTCACTTCTAAAAACTCTCACTTTAGTAAATTGAACCCCTGGTCTCTGTGTCCCTGTATTGTGCTAAGGGTTTCTGCCATCTAGGTCTCTGTGTCCTTGTATTGTACTAAGGGTTTCTACAATCTAGGTCTCCGTGTCTCTGTATTGTGCTAAGGGTTCCTACCATCTAGGTCTCCGTGTCCCTGTATTGTGCTAAGGGTTCCTACCATCTAGGTCTCTGTGTCCTTGTATTGTGCTATTGTGCTAAGGGTTCCTACCATCTAGGTCTCTGTGTCCCTGTATTGTGCTAAGGGTTTCTACCATCTAGGTCTCCGTGTCCCTGTATTGTGCTAAGGGTTCCTACCATCTAGGCCTCTGTGTCCCTGTATTGTGCTAATGGTTTCTACCAGTGTTGGACTGGGCCATGAAGGGCCCACCAGGGGAATGCAATGGTAAGGGCCCATGCTTAAGGGGTGTGGCCAGCCACCAGAGGGTGTGGCCAGCCACCACAGATGCTTGGTTGACCAATAGGCAAATCTATGTGTAATATCTATAGAAAGGAACCAAGGACCCATGATCAGTGGTACTACACCAGGTAACTGACCATCTTATAGAGTAACAATGTATGATTTGAGGTCTGGAACCTGACACCTAGAGGAGTGGGTGGGCCCTCAGGCAGTGGGGCCCACCGGGGAATTCCCCTGTACCCCTGTGGGCCAGTCCAATCCTGGTTTCTACCATCTAGGTCTCTGTGTCCCTGTGTTGTGCTAAGGGTTCCTACCATCTAGGTCTCCGTTTCCCTGTATTGTGCTAATGGTTTCTACCATCTAGGTCTCTGTGTCCCTGTATTGTGCTAAGGGTTTCTACCATCTAGGGCTCTGTGTCCCTGTATTGTGCTAAGGGTTTCTACCATCTAGGGGGTAAATTTGCTAAAGTGAGAGTTTTTAGAAGTGAGTTTTAGAAGAGATGTTGCCCATAGCAACCAATCAGATTCTACTTAACATTTAACTAGCACCTACTAGAAGATAAAAGATAGAATCTGATTGGTTACTGTGGGCAATATCTCTGCTAAAACTCACTTCTAAAAGCTCTCACTTTAGTAAATTGAACCCATCTAGGTCTCTGTGTCCTTGTATTGTAGGTGCACAGCCATAGAATGGTTAAGAAGTGTCCCAGTGTTTTTTCCCTATACATCCTTTCCCTAAGATGATCCTAGGAAGTCTCTCTTTTGCCTTTTTAGCCAGTTTGCACACAAAACTACATGATATGCCAGCGTCAGTATTCAGGGTACCCCTGCATTGTACTTTTGTTGCATTAGTGATGCAAATAAGACATGTTAAGTAAAAGTCTCTGGTAGGATGCTTGGAGCGGCTAAGTCGCAGAATCCATGGCGAGTAATGTCAGGAAAGCTATGATACTTCTGTCCAGACACACAGTGGTTTGAAGCTGGAACATGTGAGTTATGATGTGACGCTTGTTGTTGGACTTAAATCGTATAGTCACCGAGAGGTGGGGAAGTAGGAGGAGAAAAGTGGTGATGGGAGAAAATGACAGGCGGGGGTCTTAGAGAATATATACACCGGTAATCCAGTGCTTGCTGAAAATAAATATAAAAAACCTAATACAGGACGGTGGTATCGATCAATAAAAATATTTTTTATTCTTAAATAACAATAATATGCATGTTAAAAAAATATGCAGATTAAAAAATTATATAGGATGTATAAGCCACCTGTGATACTCCAATATTTCTTACTGGGTTAGGACCTCCACCATGGCATTTTAGCAGCAAAGTTCATCAGGTGGTTGTTGTAGTTCCCCAAATTGTTGAAAGCACCTGGTTTAGCAATAAGGAGAAGCCAAAGTCCCAAGTAATGTCCACAGATAAGAGTCAGGAGTCCATATAGATAAGCTCAGATGGCAATGATAGCTCAACGCGTTTCCCTGGGTAAGGTAGTCCCAGCTTCCTCCGAGGGACCAGCCACCAAAGCACAAAAAATATTAACATGCAGACCATTCTTGGTCCCACTTCTGTCCAGTCCTCTGCTCTGGGCCCCGTCCCAGACAGAGGGAAGGCCTCGGTATAGTTTTACAAAAAATAAATAGTAATGTGGACACTTGGTGTTGGGTGAGCCCCTCAGCAACCCCCGGACCCGCTGCCAAACAGGATATGCAGCCATAGGTTAAGGAAACCATTTTTGTCACAAATTTGTACAATCTAACAATCATACTAAAACTGTTTATACATTTTTGACAATTTAAATTTTTTTTTTTTTATGTTTTGACAACAGCCCCCTCTCGCTTTGCTGCTGATAAAGGTCATTTGGCATTCTCTCTCTCTCTCTCTCTCTTGTTTTTATTTCAGGAGGTCAGGAGATCAAATGATATCCAGAGGGTTTATTACAGAGAAGCTTATTGGATCTTCCAGCTTTCTACTAGTCCTAATTCAAGAATGGGAGATCACGTTACAACTCCAGTAATTCAATCTACTACTCACCTCTGGCTCTAGTTCGGCAGATTTACTAAGGCACAGACCTCCATGGGAAATGCACAGTCTGAACTGTCTCTGCATGTTTGCTTGTACATTTGCATGTTGTGGAACAACACATGCTTTTACATGTAAATGATCTAGGAATTCTTCAGATCATTTGTATCTCTTTTATTTTATTTATATGGAATACCTATCCGGTCCTGGCTAATTTCATTATTATGGTGTCCAATACTTCCATAATGTCTCCCTTACAGCACTTGTAGCTATTTCTTTTGTATGTATTTGAGTATTTGAGTGTGTATGTGTGTACGTGTATATATATATATATATATATATATATATATATATATATATATATATATATATATATATATATTGCAAATACTTTAATTCAAAGGAAGATTAGGGATACATAGTGCAGGAAGCTGGGGCCCCAATAGCTCCCGGTAACTGACATGGTAAAGCCATTCTACCTGACAGGAGGTCCGTTAAGTATTTCGGGAAAGGGCGGAGCTTACGCTGGCTGACGTGACCCAGCATGTTCCGCTTCCATTTTACTAGTATATATATTTTCTGCAGACGCTTTAGCATATGTTTGCATGGCAGCTCATTAATCGTAGACCCTCTGTGTCTGAGGTTTATGTAGGACCGGTCAGCACTTACATAGGTGAGACATTTTTAAACTGGGCCAAATGTAGTTGAAAATACAGCACTTAAACTTCTGGAAGGCAATATTAATGGTGTGCCCCGAAGGATCTAGCATGTGTGTTTTTAGAAATGATTCTCTCTGTGAAATATATGTGCTTATTTAACCACTTACCTGGTGACATCTTATGTGATGTGACTGGAGGCAGCTGTGCTTCAGGTGGCAAGGTCGCATCACACACGTCCTCCCCGCTGTAGTAGAGGAGATCTGTTCTGCACAACGGGCAGTGATGCGGCAGTCTGTGACCTCCGACATCACTGCCAGAATCACGCCCCAGAATGCTGTGCGAACGGCACTCTGAAGCGCATGCCCCAGGAATCAAGGTGTGCCGCTGTGCTCTGCATGTTGGGGAGAGAGGGGGGAGGGCAGCCCATGGGGGTGGGAGGCTAACCCCCAGGGGGGGGGATCCAGTAGAAATGGGGGGTCTGAGTGGTATAAAATAATAACACATGACGCTGGAGAGGGGAAGGGGTAAAATAATAAAAAGTAAAAAAAAAAGATTAAACTGGTCACAGGGTAGTAGGAGGAGGGGGGCTTAAAAAACTGTTTTTACAGGGATTTTTTTTTTACTATTAAGGGAGTGTGGGGGGGTGGTGTAATGTTACGATTTATGACCACCAGTGGGTCCATTGCTTTACGGGGTGGTGGGAAGTTATTTTAGAATGGTAGCCTATGGACACAGGGTGGATGTGTGCAAATCACCCCCTAGATATATATTTAATAAAAATTATATTATTAAAAATACTTTTGAAACTTTCTTAAAAAAAATCCCCCAAAAAACAGCCCATTTATGAGCGGTTTTGTAGAAAACAAATAGACAGTTAAGTGGTTAATGGGCATTTTCAACCCGATTGTTTTTGTTTTTTTTATTTAAAAGACCCTTTTTACCCCTGTCTAGCAAAACAATATGATCCCCATCTTTTGAGTTCCACCGTTCCTGAGATAAATTCTATTAAAATTAACATTAGCAAAAAAACCACATAGGTATCTGTTTTGTGGACAGCGGGTGTCCAGCGGGCAGGGGTCCTCATCTTTTCCTTAGTCACTTGAAGGGAGGGTTATGGTTCCCTGTGAAGTGCTGTATGAATGAAGTTTTTCATTGTAAAGGTAAATGTGGCATAATGTAGCATCATTTTTGTTTCAAGGCTACAAATGTATAACAGTAGGGATGTCAGCATGGGTAAGGCCAGTGGAGGCTTTAGGCGGGCACCCATTAAAGTAATGCATGCTATATTTCTCAGGGACACATTTGTGGTTTCTTTGTGGTGATGGGTGCTATTGTTGCTTTATCTATTGTGTTCATGCTGTGCTCCTTAGTACATCTGCCCAATTATAGGACTGTCAAATTTCTAATATAGTATTGAAAACAAAACTTTTCATATGTATAACGCTGTAACAGCTCTTTTAAAATAATTCCATTTATTGCATGTATTACACATGGGCCTCATTTCCGAAGTGCGCTCCCTGCGTGCAGCGAAACACGTTGGAGATGCTGAGGTGTGATTGGATGGCTCGACCAAGGCGCACACGTACTCTCCATACTCAGGAGTCGTCTCTGCAAAATAAAAGTGCGCCATGTGTGCAAAGAGGTAGAAAAGTCTTAGGAGGGTGCATTGTGCAAAAGCGTCAGTTACAGTCCAGACTTCTCTACTACTTAGGAAACAACTCTTGGGTCTGATGCAGAGAATGCAGATCAACTGTAGATGTTCCCACATGCCGTGCGCTTGATTTAATGGTCGCCATCATAGTCCTCATCAGTGGGCCTGAGTAGCAGCTTATATTTGATGCCAAAGAGGTGTCTGGAAAGAAAGCAGATTTCCATTTATGTCCAACTCTTAGTGTTCATTCTAGGACCCTGCATCTGTCACAACCTGTGCAGTTCTTCTTTCCTGCCTGGGGTGTCGCTCTCTGCTCTGGTGCTTCTAGCACACTGCGGTCAGTATCTCAGGCATTTGTTGCATCAGCTGAGTGTGCTGGAAGCACCAGTGCAGAGAGCGACACCCCAGGCAGGAAAGTGGAACTGCACAGGCTGTGATAGGTGCAGGGTGCTAGAATGAAACCTCTAGCTTCAGTTCCGCAACTAAAGGTGCATACACACGTAACGATCTTTTGAACGATTTGTCGATAACGACATCGTAATCGTTCAAAAAATCGTTCAGTTTCTGAGTTATAACAAGCGATAATCGTTAAAGCGCGCTCCCGTTTGTAGTTATCGTTCATCGTCCATTTCAGAATGTCCAACATAACGATTTTCATTAAGGGAAGGAACATAATTCGTTCATCGTTGTAAAAATCATTCAAAAAATCGTTCACTTTTTCAAGGAAAAATCTGAACAAAAATCGTTGGCTACAAAATCATTACGTGTGTATGCACCATAGGACTACATGAGAACGCCCAGTTACCGCACAGTCTTCTCCACCGCTAGAGTAGACCTGTTTGGAATGCTTACTACTCTGTATCACCCAAACCCGTATACGGAGCATGTGCAACATGTATTTGTATTCTAGAATGCTTCTCGGATTTAGTTTCAATTAACCATGGGAGTGAGGTGACTCAGGAACATTTGGCAATTATAAACACACATTGCTTTGAGTTCCAAGAAATGCCGAAGTGCAGCATTGAGGTGAAAACGCGATCTTATTACAAGTATAAGATGAGACCCAAAGACCGTTTGATCTGTGCTGTTACAAAATTGAAGTCCGCTTGTGTCTACCCGTCATCACATTTCAACCTCTGCGCTCTCCTTTTCCTCTGTATACCTATGCTCCTTAGTGGGACTCTAAGTGCACCTGCGCAAAGCGAGACACACATACCAAAACCAAAGCCGATTTGCGCTTCGTAAATGACCCCCACAGCGTGTGCCAGTATTGACTACTTATGCTGCTTTTTATAATTCTTTGAATGAAGTATTGCTTGCAAAAGTGTTTTCTGAAATAATTTCAAGCCACTTCCTAACGTCATTCTTTTACATAGAATGTACCCTTTTTGCTAATCTCAATGCCTGTTACCATATTGTTTAATTGTTTATAAATTTGTTATTAAAACAAAAATTGCAACTATTTTGATAGCGAAGTGTGTAGACTTTGCACAATAAATATCTGTTACATGCTAGAAAAATAGTCCTCTTTTATTAATGATATAAGTAAGTTAGAGCCATTGCTTGATAGCTTTGTATCTATGAAGGGTAAATTTTGTGCTGAGACACATTGAGGGGACACATGATTTTTAAACTTAAAAACACCACACCAATGTGATGCTGAGGTTCTGAATTCCACACCAAAGTGATGCTGAGGTTCTGAATTCCACACCAATGTGATGCTGAGGTTCTGAATTCCACACCAATGTGATGCTGAGGTTCTGAATTCCACACCAATGTGATGCTGAGGTTCTGAATTCCACACCATTTTTAATTTTGGGTACCAAGTATGGTAAAGGAGCTAAAGGATTCTGGACCTCATTCAGAGTCTGTCGTAAGCGGCCGCTCGGTCGTACGCATCCGATGTTTCCAAACCACGCATGCGTACGGTTAGTTGTGCGCATGTGCGTACGAGACCTTGCGATCCAAAATGCTGTAGATCGTGTGGCTTCCGAGAGTTGATTGACATGAAAGGCTATTTCTGGGTGGTGACGGGGGTCTTGGTCTGAAAACGCAGGCGTTCCTCACCGTTTTCAGGGCATTTTAGGGGCGTACATAAATTTCCTGCTACGACCGACAGGTTCGAGGCCTGGCTGATCGTACAGCTTGAGGTTGGGTATGTGCTCTCTCAAGCCCCAGAGTTCAATCGATAGTATCAAATGTAACTGATGTTAGGATTGATGTTTCTATTTTGAGCCACACAATGCAAGCAGCTAATAATCGATTGTTGAAGCTAATAAAACTGCTAATTGGCTTGTAATTGATTCAGCTGCGTTTGCTTTAGCGAATAATAAGAATAAATAAATTTCATGGGGATGGCTTATTCTATGCGTTTTTTTTTTATTTTTGTGGGCATCAACACAACACAAGCGGCCGCAACCATCAGAAGAAAATTAACATACAGCGACTGACAATGACTGACAACGATTGACTCGATCGCTAGCTGCTATCACTCGCTAGCTAGAGGAGGTGTATTGTTCATGTATGGGCGTCATTATGGTTGCGACCGACCGGCCGTGCGATTGCTTCCTTTTTCAGTTTCTCGGTCGTTAGGCATACGACCGAGCGTCCGCTTACAACCGACTCTGAGTGAGGTCCTCTATCCCTTTTACTATGTTCCTGTTGCTAAAGATTGTAAAAATTTGATAGAGAAGGAACCTCCTTTTTTATTACATATAAGGAATGACCAGTGGTGTATCTATAATGGGTATAGGGTGAGCGGTGCACATGGGTCATGGGAGAACTGTACCACATCAGTGTGACCGGGTGGGGGACCACCTCTTCTAAAGCGCCATCTTTCCGGTGATGTTTTCGGAAAGATTGTTCCAGCACCGCAGTTGGCAAAGTCTGGCGCTGTGCCATCTTTCAAAATTAATTGATGGAAAGATGATGCCAGAGCTGAGGGTATAGGAGATGGCCGCCGCACGGACACACTTGGCGCCCACTGCTGGCATGAGTCTAGGGTGGGTTAGGGGCATTGGTTAAAATACCCCTGGGAATGACCCTGTCTCTTGAAGTGATTATTAATTTTTGCATACCTGCAAAGTATGGCGCATATGATCTGTACTTTAAATTTTAAATGGAAGTGATTATGGGGCATTGAATCTCCCGAGTGTTAATTGCAGCCAGAATATAGAATGAAATGTGTTGGGTACACTTAAATTAATTGTACAAACAATAATATATAACAGGTGTGATTTTTTTTTTTTATTTGAGAAATATTTTCGTGCATGTCTCCGGTTACATGACATGAACAAAACTTTGGTCTCCTTGTGGGACTTCTCTATAATAGTGGCTTAAATATGCAGTAAAATTAATTAATGCTGGGTACACACCTAGCTGATCGGCGTCCCATCGAGCGAGATGTCGAATTGGTAAGCTATATACACTTAAAAATCGGCTGCTCGATATGCCTGGCCTGCCATCTCAACTGGGCGGGCATTTAAATTTGCCCACCCAGTTGCGATGTCCGTGTCGGCGGTTCCCACGGACGGTCGGCAGGTCATGTACAGTTGCACTCAGCGATAAGTCTTTCGTCGGCTGTACAAACAACATATCGCATAGTGTGTATCCAGCTTTAAGTAATAATAGGAAATCACCAGGTAAGTGACGCTGTGGGTTGTCTCTGTCACTAGACTGCATCTGTGCGCTGTAGATAACTATAGGAAAATCCCATAAACAGATGGTGGACTTGGTGGATGCCATCTTCATGGGAAGTGGAAAACAGATGAATAACACTATATAATGAAGTATAAAGTAAATTCTGTCATGTACATATTTGTATTTAACTTCTAGCTTCCCCGCCTAATGCTGCGACTTACGATGCTGTGAATAAAGAAACCCCGGTAAGTACTAGTCTTAAATATATATCTTGCAATGCACTATTATAATGATATAAAACATGTTTTTTTCTGGTTTAAAAGAGGCATAACTAGTTTATTCTCTTGCCACTGACCAAAACAAAAATGTTTTTGGTTTAAGCAAGACATTTTTGTTATAAATATTCATGGAAAGGGTAATTTTCCATTAAATAATCAACACACCAATTGTTTCGGTATAAAAACTTGTTTAGATGCTTGTATCTTACAGATGTGACCTCCTACACTATGGCCGCAGTTGCGCCAAACAGACCTTCTTGCGCAGGACGTCTTTTTTGCATGAGTGAGCGCCTTAGTCACAATGTGGTGGGACAAAACCACTTCACGAGACTGCGCTTGTTAATTTGATGTGCGACACTTGTATATCTGTGTGCGACTGAGCCTGAATACAAAGTGCTACCACGCAGCGGCTGCGCTTTTTTTTTCACTCCCGGTTCCGTTGTACAGATTCAGACTCTGTCGCACAGAGATATATAAATGTTGTGTTGTGACAACGCGTTGCCACTGAGATGCATATTGGAGCGAAAAAGACGCTACACAGCACAGCTCGCTCGAACCAGGCGCCTTGCTCCGCATGGCCTATTGAGGCTAGATGTATGTGGACATATCTACATAAATATCTATATTGCTATTGGTGAACTGTAGGATGTGAGACTAGTGGTAGAACTCAGCATTGCTCCAGCCAGGTTAGGAAGCACAGGTCTGCACATAGTCTGTAATTGTCTTCTCCTCGCTCCATGTTCTTTGCTTTTCCCTTGACGTTGATGTGTCCCCAGGCTGGAAATAGAGCTGTGACCGCGTTAGTGCCTGTGTGTCAGGTAGGGTGAGGTCAAGTAGGGAGCAGTTGGAATGAAAAGAGTGTCTCTAGGTAATGGAAAATGCATACATGCAAGTCAGTGAAAAATATGTGGGTGTGAATGTAGTAGGCATTCTGTGAGTTTTGGGCAGAATGCGTGTGTTTGCATTGTGTGGTTTGAGCAGAATGCGTGTGTCTGCGTTGTGTGGTTTGAGCAGAATGCGTGTGTCTGCGTTGTCTGGTTTGGGCAGAATGCGTGTGTCTGCATTGTGCGGTTTGGGCAGAATGCGTCGGTTTGCATTGTGCGGTTTGAGCAGAATGCGTGTGTCTGCATTGTGCGGTTTGAGCAGAATGCGTGTGTCTGCATTGTGCGGTTTGAGCAGAATGCGTGTGTCTGCATTGTGCGGTTTGGGCAGAATGCGTGTGTCTGCATTCTGCGGTTTGGGCAGAATGCGTGTGTCTGTATTGTGCGGCTTGGGCAGAATGCGTGTGTCTGTATTGTGCGGCTTGGGCAGAATGCGTGTGTCTGTATTGTGCGGTTTGGGCAGAATGCGTGTGTCTGTATTGTGCGGCTTGGGCAGAATGCGTGTGTCTGCATTGTGCGGCTTGGGCAGAATGCGTCGGTTTGTATTGTGCGGTTTGGGCAGAATGCGTGTGTCTGCATTGTGCGGTTTGGGCAGAATGCGTGTGTCTGCATTGTGCGGTTTGGGCAGAATGCGTGTGTCTGCATTGTGCGGTTTTGAGCAGAATGCGTCGGTTTGTATTGTGCGGTTTGAGTAGAATGTGAGTGTTTGTATTGTGCGGTTTGAGTAAGAATGTGAGTGTATTGTGTGGTTTGGGTAGAATGCGTCGGTTTGTATTGTGCGGTTTGGGCTCAATTTGTGTGTATTGTGCGGTTTGGGTAGACTTTGTGTGTTTGTATTTTGTGGTTTGGGCAGAATGCATCTGTTTGTATTGTGCGGTTCAGGTAGAATTTGTGTTTGTATTGTGCGGTTTGGGCAGAATGCGTCGGTTTGTATTGTGCGGTTTGAGTAGAATTTGTGTGTTTGTATTGTGCGGTTCGGGTAGACTTTGTGTTTGTATTGTGCGGTTTGGGCAGAATGCGTCTGTATTGTGCGGTTTGGGCAGAATGCGTCTGTATTGTGCGGTTTAGGCAGAATGCGTCTGTATTGTGCGGTTCGGGTAGAATTTGTGTGTTTGTATTGTGTGGTTTGGGCAGAATGCGTCGGATTGTATTGTGTGGTTTGGGCAGAATGCGTCGGATTGTATTGTGCGGTTTGGGCAGAGTGTATGTATTTTTACAGACTGTTGACATGTATTGTAGTGACCTCTTTATTGAGCTCCAAACTTTTTATATCTTCCCACCCTCTTGTAGAGGTCACATTCACCCAAAGATTGAATAGAAATGAGTAATTGGAGGGTGTTGTCCCTTTGTCACAGGTTCTCAGTCAGACCTATGCAGGAAAACAACACAAAAAGGGCCTAATTGTTCCTGTTCCCTTTCACAAAGGCCTTTACTATATGGTATATCTTTCAGCAGCCAATAATCCCTCCCTGCCAGTGACGCCTCTTTTTAAAAGAGCTCCGTCCATACAGAGGAACTGTTTCAGCAAACAGCAACAGCAATTCTCTTCTGTGTGATCCAGGTGACTTTCCCTGGGCTACAGAATATGGTTCTGCAATTTCTTTCACGCAAAGCTACATGTATGTAGTGGGCAGAAACGTGTGTATGATATGTTTTTTAGCCGAATGTGTGTGTGTGTTCTTGCAGTGTTTATAGAGCAGAATTCACAAGTGTGTGAGAGTTATAAACACAGAACCTCTGCTGTTTGGGCTGCAGGCTGTTGGAGCTGGCGCTGTGGTATACATCTCTCCATGCTGTTTCTTGTGTTTGTATTCTGTGTCTTCTCCACCTCCAGCTGTAATGACTTCCCAGCAATCTTTAGGAGTACATACATCCCACTAAAACACTGGAGGCTGTCATGTTTATGTTTTCATTTGGCTCCTGATATCGGTGGTCTGTGCGTGCGTCTGAATCGCAATGTGCATGCATCAACTTACATTACCTTCGGTGCTCGCAGCAACTATTTTCCCGCAGTGAGGAAGCATTTGGGGGAGGTAACAGTAGAATGGCGGCAAAAACTAAGGCGTGTCGCTAACCGTTGCCCGTTTTCGGGGGCATGACAGACTGTGATTGCGATCTTGGACGCATAAAATATGGCTCCAGCGTCTCAGTTTCCGCGGCCATTCTGCGTGACCATAGGGTTACTCAGAAGTCTGATTATCGAGGGATAAGCGGCCGTTGCTGCATCTTTGTATGCAGATGCTCGGATTTGTGAAGCCACCAGTTGGCGTTTCAATACAAATCTGCGACACTTGCATATTTTCTCACATCCACTGCATAGACATGCAACGGCATTAGCATACATCTCTGAATAAAGCCCATTGACCACTGCCTGACCTACTACCCAACTTGGTTCTGACCTTTACCTGTACGAATGCCCACTCTGGGTTCTTGTACCTGGGCAGACTACGCTCTGGTTGTTAGTGGATCTGTTTGTTATCGTATCTGTCTTGTGTTGTCCATTAATACTGAGCCCTCTCCCATTTAATTTTCCCATCGTTACTGATCAGCGATCCCGTGACAATCTTTACATATCATTTATGAATTGGTAGAAATGTATGGGGCAGAGTATGTGCATTTGGGAGACAGAATATGTGTGTGATACAATGGGGTCTATATACTAGGTTAAGATTTTCTGAAAACCAGCGTGATTTCGGTAATATAGCCACGAAATTTAAAGCGCCAATTTGTTTTAATGCAAAATCAACCTCGTTTTGCCTTGAAACAAATCGCCGCTTTAAATTTAGCAGCTATATGGGCAAAATCACACTGGTTCCAGCAAATTGGAACCTATTAACTATACCCCATAATGTACATGGAGAAGATAGCAAGCAAAAGTACTGTATGGGAGCTGTTTTCCAGACTAAATATTCAAAAAGTTCCCAAAACCAAACACAAAGGAGTTTAGGGTCAGTAGATGCTAGTGTTGTGTTTTTTCTGTTTGTTTAAACACCTCATATATTTTAAGCAAAAAATTGTTAAGTGCAGGTTTTTAGAAGTGGAGATGTTGCCCATAGCAACCAATAGGATTCGACTTATCATTTATCTAGAACAGGCATGTCAAACTCAAAATCCCAACTGGGCCGAATATTCAAGGTCTAAAAGTGTGTGGGCCGCAAGAAAAAAAAAACAGGCATCTTGCGACACCAGGGCTGATATCAGAAATTGTGGGGCCCGGGTCTGGCAAAATAGGCAGATTTTTAGGCAAAAAGAAAAATCATTAAAATTTGTACAATTTTTTTTATTGTGTATGAATAACATACCTCCCAACAGGACCCTCTCCCGGAGGGACACAATGCTCTGGTCCTGGACTTCCCTGGTAAGAGGCGGGGATGTAGCGCAGTTCAAAATTCTTATAGGGGAGTCACACCAACTGTCATTTCACACACTGCCACACATCACTGGCTGGGACTCACTGGCAGTTGGTGTGACTCCCCTATTTGAATTTTGGACTGTACTCCAGCCCCACCTCTGGAGCCGCCACCAATCATAAATTACCAGGGAAGTCCAGGACCAGAGCATTGTGTCCCTCCTGGAGAGGGTCATGTTGGGAGGTATGGAATAAGGTTGTGGGGGAAGGGGGTGGAGGAGCGGGCCGCTCCTCCACCCCCTTCCCCCACAACCTTATTCATACACAATTTAAAAAAATAAATGACAAATTTTAATGATTCTGCCTGCAATAAATGTAATCATGCAAGAGAAGAATTACCTTAATTACCTTGCTCGCTCCTTCTGTCTGCTACTGTACCTGCTCAGACTTCTGACACCACCCGTGGCGGTTCCTCTCATTCAGCGTGCGGTGCCCGCAATAAAGTTTTTCTTAAGAGCACTGAAGGTGCAGGTGTTGCTTGATGTTCGTGACGCTGCACTGGCTTCAGTGCTCACATGAAAACTTTATTGCGGGCACGCCGGACAATGCGGCATAGGTAAGGTGGGGGAGGTGGAGCGAGTCACTTGACTTACTTTATTATGCAGTGGGGGAAAAGAAGTGGGCGCTGGCAGCCGCAGCACACTGGTAGGAGCAGGCCCCTGGGAGGGCCTGTCACTGGCATGTCACAGTCTGCCACCGTGGGCCAGGGGGCGTAGTAGTGGGCGTGCGGTAGGAGCGGGCTTGGCCGCATAATATGTACATTTGAGCCCTCGATGTCGGGCTACATAAAATGTACATTCGGGCCGCGAGTTTGACATGGCTGATCTAGAACCTTCTAGAAGATAATCGCTAGACTCTGATTGGTTGCTATGGGCAACATGTCCAGTTCTAAAATCCTGCTCTTTAGTAAATATACCCTCCGGACTACAGTATCACCACATGATACATGGGCCCCGTCCAACATAACGCTCAGATTTATTCTCATCACTGCTACACTGTGCTGTCTCCTCGCCCAGTACAGGCCGTTACCATACAGGAAGACAAAGCCTGGCACATCTCCCAGTATGACTACATCTACGTTATAAAGCCGTGCTCACCACACTGCAGTCACAGGCTGATATAACACAATATTACCCCCCCCCCCCTCACTGTCTCCTCGTCCAGTACAGACCGCTACCATACAGGAAGACCAAGCCTGGCACACCTCCCAGTATGACTACACCTACATTATAACATCGTGCTCACCACACTGCAGTCACAGGCTGATATAACACAATATTACCCCGCCTCACTATTTCCCTTTCACAGTTCACTGATAAACAAAATATACTGTCACCTCACCAACAACTCTATACTACCACACCATGTAAGCATTTATATGGCTCTGGCTTCCCTCTCTGCTCGTTACACAGAACAAATGATCTTATACACTATGTAGGCAAAAGTGACTGGACACTGACAGCAAATAGATGAACGAGATGTTATTGATGTCTGTACTTAGTAGGTCCACCACGTGCAGTGATTACTGCAAACATCCTTATTGGAAAGCTGGCCACAAGTTCCTGGATAACAGCAGGCGCTATGTTTTGCCATTCTGCCTTACGTACAGTGACCAACTGTGACAGTGAAGAATGTTGAATCAGCCTCGAACGCATCCGTCACTCCAATTCATCCCTGAGGTTCTCAATGGGGTTAAGATCTGGACTCTGAGCTGGCCAGTCTATCCGGGTTACTGAATTTTCTGTATACAGGTCCAGCATTGCCCTGGAAATATCACTGACATTGTCGTCCTGATAAAACATTTGTTGTTTCTGTAGAACTGCAAGTGCATGGGGCTCTCTACCAAGTGTTCTTGTCGAAACCGCCACATGTTTCCAATGGTAAACATGGTGTGCATTTCGCTTGCCCGGGGATGTCCAATCACTTTTGTCTACATAGTGTATGTATTATTGTGAAGGAAACCGAGAAATACATAGTAAACGTACATCGTTACAATGTGAAACTAGTTATGTACTTAACAAATGTTATCTCTGTAAACATTAGTTCCTCACTAGGCAATGACCTGGTCACTGTGGTAGTATACTGTACATGTTAGCAAGTTGGATGTTCAAACTTTGTTTAACATAGAGGCACATTAGACTGTAGAGTCTTTCTGCATCAGTGTTACAAGAGCCTTCTGTCACCACTCTGCACCTATCACGTGCAGCCCTGCTCTCCTTACATGATCATACGAGTGAATGGGTCATTGCTTCCCACAAGATCTGTTCACTCCTCTGCTGAAATACTCTATGCTGCTGTGCCCCGTTACAGCACTTCCGATGGCTGCAAATTGGTATTTCATTTTAACTACTTCCAAACTGGTTCATGGCAAAATGTTGCTCTGACCTTCGGGCCAGATTCAGAGACTTGCGCTAATGCGATCGCAGCTGTGATTTTGTACGCATCGCAGCTGCGAAAATATGCTAATGGTTACAAAGCTTATCCGAGCACACTGCTGCCTTCTCCTATGCATACGACGTTGATATGTGCATAACATCGACGCACATCGAGCAGCCATCTTGCCATCAGCCTTGGGAGCTCTCCTGACACGCAGAGCTGCGTAGAAGATCACATGGGCTAATTTATGCACGTCCATGAAACGCCGTTCAAACGGACGCGGACATGCCTGCGTTTTTCAGACCACCCCCAAACGCAGACAGCCTTTCACTCACTTTGCGATGGATTCCTCTGTGCGTTCGTAGTCACAATGCGATCACAGCACATGCGCAGTAGTGCGGCTTATACGCATGTGCATCCACATAGCCCACCCCCAGCCACAGGCAGACCGTTTTTCGTTTGGTGCTGAACAGGATCAGTAGCACCTTTTCTAACAGGGGGTCTGCTTTAGCAGTCCCAAGCTTTTCATTTTATTAGTTATTTTGTTATTCTGTTTATCTGAGCAAAAGCAGCAAGGCGTCCTAATGGGCGCCTGTGCCACTGCTCCTTCTACCTCTGCCGGCTCCGCCACACCAGTAAGCGGTCTGGTGATTTTGACTCACACCAGGGGGACTTAGCTAGCCGCTCCACTGGGGACTCAGGGCTGATGCAGTAGCGGGAAGGTAAGCTATCACCCGGCAGCCTCTCCCCCAGCCCAGAGCACGATCCCTCACAAGAGTTTTCCCACTTCTGGGCTGCTCCTCCTACTCACCCTCCTCCTATATGAGAGGCTCAGTAGCCATTAATCAATGCTTTTCTGAAGCTACAGGTTTCAGGAGTGTTGGGTCCAGTCTCCCTATACACCTCTCCCTGGGGCCAGGTTATACAGCGTACAAATCCTACCAGCCCTTGGAGGGTTGAGTAGTTGATTTAGTGCCCATTACAAGTATATTTTTATGCATTGTATGTGACTTGTGCTAGCTATGTTGTTGTGTTCAACTTTCTGTCCGTTATATCCCTGCTGCTCTTTCTCAAACCTTCAACTACCAGGTGTGTAGGGGTTCATTAGTACTTCACATTTACTTGTATTTGTGAAGGGTGTCACATTGCATTGTTAGCTATACACTTATTGTGTGCCACTAATTAGCTATTTCTATGTCTTCCAAAGGCAAGTATTAACAGGAGGCTTAGGCCCCTGTGCTGGTTACTTACAAATCCTGTTTGGTGGGCTTGCCCGCTCAGGATTTCATATAGGATGGTCTATCTGCTAATTGTTATAAATCTGCTCACCAATCCACCTTACCAGCCCCCTGTACAGGAGCCACCTTGGATGTTCTCCTTATCCCAGGTCATGACGCAGCTAGTGGATTGTTTATCAACCGCCCTTGCTGCCTCCCACCATGGGTACCCACAGCTATTACAGCCTACTGTGTCGGTACCCCCTATGCATCCTCCTTGGATGAATGTTTATGCCCACTCAGTTCAGAATATGGCTCAAATGTCTGCTGCATCTCAGCAAAGGTTACAGGCGGACTGTATCATCCTCCGAGTCAACCCAGCATTCGGATTCTGATGCATCATCTGAGGTGGCAGATGATGCTCAAGGTTCTCTCTCCTGGTATCACTCAAGTGAGGAGCACCGTCATTCAACAGTGGATGTTCCTTCTTTAGTGAGGGTGGTTAAATCAATCCTGAATATAGAGGATGATGAACCGGCCCCTAAACCCCGATGTTTAAACGTCAGAAGGTGGTTAAGGCTGAATTCCCTCAATCAGAACCGCTCACTGAGCTCATAGGAGAAGCCTGGGGTACTCCTGGCTAGCGGGTCCAGGTCTCAAAAAGACTAGTGCCTTTTTGCCCTCTCCCTACTAAGGAGTGTACTAAGTGGGAAGTCCTTCCCACTGTTGTTTCATGTGTGGTCCACTTAGAAGCTCTACGCTGCCTTTACCATCTACATCCTCCCTTAAAGACACCACAGATAGAAAGCTAGAAACTTGTCTCAAGTCAGTCTATTCACTTTCTGGCGCTATCACTAGGCCAGCTATGGCTGCGGCCTGGGTGGCTAATTCTATCGAAGGATGGGCAGAGGCACCAGAAGAGAACCTGCCATCAGGCGCTACCGAGGAACAACTGGCCTACATCTCCCATATTCAGGAAGCAGACTCTTATTTGGGAGAAGCTGCGTTGGATAATGGACTCCTTGCCTTTAAGGTATCTGCGACCTCGGTAGTCGCCCGCCGGGTCCTTTGGCTACGGTCCAGGAAGGAGGACACAGGATCCAAGAAGGCACTCTAATCCTTACCCTTCTCTGGAGACAGGCTGTTCAGCGCAGAGTGGGACAAGATTGTGGTTACTGTGGCAGCCTCAAAATCTGCTTTTCTGCCATCAGCAGCTGCCCCTAAGCCTAGTCTGTCCTCTTCTCGGTCCTTTCGCCACCAGAGTAAGGCAAGAGGAGCTTTCCCAGGCAGTCTAGTTCTCACAAGACCACCAAACCGTGAGCCAAGCAGTCTTGGTTGGCCAGACGTCCAGCTTCCAAGTTGGACGACAAACCCTCTGCCTGATGGGACTGGCCTCCTCCTGGGGGATTACAGGGTGGGAGGCCGACTTCATTGATTTGCCGACTCTTGGGATCAAACAACAATAACCTGGGTCCGAGAAGTGGTCTCTCGGGTACACTTCTTCAGTACCTGTTACTTCGGCTCAAAGAGGAACGGGTATTTATTCCACTCTTTCTGATTTAGAAGCCGAATGGGTCTTGTCAGCTTATTCTGAATCTTAAACCCCTCAACAAATTAATCAGAGTTCCCAAGTTCTGCATGGAAACTCTACGATTGAGTGTCCTGGCATTGGAGCCTGGGGATTTCATGGTTTCTCTGGAGATTTAGGATGCATACCTGCATGTACCTATTACTCCAATCCACCAGCAATTCCTACGATTTGCTATTCTGCAGCAACATTACCAGTTTCGGTCGCTGCCCTTTGATCTGTCAACAGCCTTTCGGGTCTTTACCAAGATAATGGTGGTGATGGCGGCACACCTCAGACGCCAGGGAGTCAGAATTCTGCCATACCTAGATGACCTCTTAATCTTGGCACACTCACCGGTTGTGTTACAACAGCCATCTCCAGCTGACCGTGGACTGTTTGCAAACACTGGGCTGGATCATCAGTTGGAAAAAGTCCTACCTATCTCCGACACAACGGATGATACATATGGGGGCACTCCTAGATTCTCAAATACAGAGGATCTTTCTGCCAGCAGACAAAATTTTGACGCTACAACTTGCATGTGCACAGCTTGCTCCACGATTGGAGGGTTTCCATTCACTCAGCAATACAGGTCCTGGGGTCCCTGGTATCCACCTTCAATATGGTGGAATACGCCCATTTCCACTCCTGGCCCCTTCAACGACTGATTCTCTCCCGGTGGAGCGGACAGTAACTGATCCAGTCCTAGACTATCCTCCTCTCTCTAGGCGGTCGGCTTTCCCTCTCATGGTGGCTACAGATGTCCCATCTGGACAAGCGTCGCCCATTCTGCATTCCAGATTGGGAACTTCTCGCGACAGATGCCAGCCTTCGTGGATGGGGCGCGGTAATCGGTCATTATACTTTTCAGGTGCGGTGGACAACTCAGGAAAGTTGCCTGTCCATACATATTCTGGAGCTTCGAGCAGTGTACAGAACACTCACTCAGGTGCAAGATCTTCTCCAGGCCAGTCCATATCCAGTCCGACAACGCAACTGCAGTAGCGTACCTCAACCATCAGGGTGGCACACGAAGTCGGGAAGTGGCAAACATTCTAGTCTGGGCCGAAGGTCATCTCCCGACAATTTCGGCAGTGTTCATTCCTGGAGTCCTCAACTGGGATGCGGACTTCCTAAGCCATCAGGACATACACACTGGAGAATGGGCTCTCCACCCAGATGTCTTTCAACTCTTGGTGGTCAAATGGGGCCTGTCAGATGTAGACCTCATGGCCTCACGTCACAACCACAAGGTCCCCAGGTTCGGGTCGAGGACCAGAGACTCCTCAGCCGCCTTTGTGGATGCTCTGGCAGTGAGGTGGGACTTCAATCTCGCATACCTCTTTCCTCCGATCTCCCCCCACTGAGAGTTCTTCGAAAGTTCAAGCAAGAAGGCGGCACGGTGATACTAATCGCCCCACCCTGGCCTAGGCAACATTGGTTCACCGACCTGCGGAGTCTCTCCATAGACCCTCCTTTGCTACTTCATCTAAGGTAGGATCTGTTAGCGCAGGGCCCTTGCCTGCACCCGGACCTACCTCATCTGTCTTTGACGGCGCAGCTCTTGAGTCATCCCTCTTAAGAGCCAAAAGTTTTGCTCGCTCTGTGGTCCAGACGATGCTTAGTGCGTGTAAGCCTGCCTCAGCCTGCATCTATTACATTCTTGGCACTCTTGCTTCCAATGGTGCTCACTCAGAGGCTATGACCCTACAGTTTTCAGGGTCTCCCAGGTGCTTGCCTTTCTCCAGGCTGGGTTAGACCTCGGCCTCCGTCTGGCCTCCCTTAGAGTTCAGGTTTCTGCTCTGTCAATCTGGTTCCTGCGGGGGATTGCTCCCCTGCCTGAAGTTTGAACATTTTTTTCAGGGTCTTTTCCGCATTCAACCTCATTTTGTCCCTCCGGTGGCTCCATGGGATTTGTCCTTGATTCTCCGTGCTCTACAGTTTTCTCCATTTGAACCTCTGAACTCAGTAGACCTCAAGTGGCTAACAGCAAAGACGCTTTTTCTCCTCGCTATCTCCTCTGCCACAGGGTATCTGACTTAGCAGCGCTCTCCTGTCACTCCCCATTTTTGATCTTGCATCCGGACACAGCTGTCCCCCATACCAGACCTGGGTACCTCCCTAAAGTGGTATCTTGGTTTCATTTGAATGAAGAGATTGTGGTTCTGGCCTTCCAGTCCTCGGATCTTTCTGCAGGTGAAGCTTCCTTGGATGTGGTTTGTGCTCTTCAGATCTACGTGTATCGTACTGATTCCTTTAGGAAATCAAATTCTCTCTTCTGTATTGTATGGCTTTCACAAGCGAGGCTGGCCAGCTAACAAACAGACTCTGGCTCGTTGGCTCCCCACCCTTAGGGAAACTGCTTCGAGACATCCCCATGGTATCCATGTGGATCCCCTATGGGCCCTGAAGAAGAAATTAAGAGTTATGGTAGACTTACCTTTGTTAACTCTATTCGAAGTTCATAGGTTCCACAGGGCACCCACCCTGACACACCTGGCTTCTTTGGGTATTTTTTTTCTCTTGATCACTGATTCCTTCACCTTCTGGGAGATTTGTTTCTTGAGTATATGGTTCTTCCTTCTCCTCTCACCTGCTCTTGCCTTTGGCTTGTTTACAAAACTGTCTGCCTGCGGCTGGGGGCGGGATATATGTGAAGGAGGGCCAGGGCATCCTGGGGGCTTAACTGTTTGGTACCCGGATCACTCAAACCACACACCCCATGGTATCCCTGTGGATCCTATAGACTTCGAAGATATAGAGTTAACAAAGTTAAGTCTACCATAACTCTTAATTTCTATGTAGGTTTTTGTAGCCTACCCACTGAATTAATTGTACTTAGGTTTTGTTAGTTATAATGTGTTGAGTGTTATTTACTAATATCGGCAGCCAGATTGCGTCTGTATAGTGCACGCCAGACAGTGAAAGAACGCACACGTGTCCAGTATGGATAAATGACTCAGACTAATGAATAAATTAAGGTCATTTGCTATTCTCCATTACAATCTGACATTTGATCATAATGTTCCAATGGAGTCGTACTAGATCAAAGTAAGCCATACCTGTGTTTTTCCCTATATTATGTCAATTACTTTCTATTAAAGGGTTCAATGTCCTCACTTTATCTGTAGCTTATTGAGAAGTAATCGGGACAGTTTTTGCGCCTCTGCCGCAATGCATTTTTTATTTTCTTATTTACTTTCCGTCACTTTCTGTATATTAATTATTTATCATGCAGTGTATCAGTATCTTACAGGAGATGTTCTATGAGATCTACATGTGATTCTGTATTCACTCCACTGATTGTGCTCTATATATCGCTTGTATTTGTGATGCTAATTACATTTCTTTGCTTGATTTTGCAGATGGCATAAAGATAACCTGACGACTACTCTGGACCCCCTGTTCTGACAATGGGAAGCACCGTTCTCAGTCTATTGGGAATAATTGGGAATCAGCACTACAATATCCAGTTTAGCAGGTGTAACCTGTAAATCAGGGGTATTCTACATGCGACCCTCCTGCTATTGTGGAGCTACATATTCCAGCATGCCTTGCAGTTTATGCATGCCCTAATAGCTAAACTTGTGCAAGGCATGCCAGGATGTGTACGCCACAACAGCTGGAGGGTTTACATGTTGAATGGGTTGGGTACGGGATGCCAGCAATCAGAATCCCGACTCCAGCATCCCGAAAAGGTTGGGATACCAACACAAGCAGGTCAGTATCCAAACCCACCCCCTACCCCTAAACCTAACACTGCCTCCCCGCACTGCTATCCCTAACCCCCTTGCCCCCCACAGCCTAACCCTCCCCCTAGTGACTAACCCTAATCCTAATAACTAGTTGTGGTGAAGAAAACAAAACAATCTAACAATACTGATTCAGTCTACAGTCCGTCCATTGTTGTACGGAGCAATGACCATCTGCACTGCAAGTAAATACATTGTGTATATACATTTCTTTTTTGTCTTGTTTTGTCCCCCCCTCTCCCCACCAAATTATATGGCATTTCCATAAATTACGTAAACTGTAAAAGTAACATACCTCATATTATTCCTCAACCTCCGGTACCCTCGGCGATATTACAGAGGGGTTTTGAGCTTGTAACATTTGCCTTTTGTGCCTTTTTTGAGTCATTGTGTCAATTCATCCATGAATGGGCAAAGACACCCACAGCCGCCTCATAAACGTGAACAGCCAAAGGAATTCTAATTTATTCTGTATCATTTTCTTAATCACTTTTGGACCATATAATTATTAAGTGTATTCTACTTGGATGCCAACTCCACTGTGGTGGGTTCCGTTGACCTGGGATTCTCACGTTTATGCTAGTTTGAGTGAAGGGAGATGGTGGTTATAGCATCTTTTGAGAGACAAAATTCCTAGTGGAGCCTCTCTCTTTTTCTCTTTCTCTCCACTTATCCTATTCCTCCTCGCCTCTCTCTTTCCCATCTCCCGCCATCTCCTTCTCTCTTCCTTATCTCTCCCTTTTCAACTGTCTCTTCCCTTCTCTCTCTATCTCCCTCTCTCCTCCTCATTTTTTCTCAACTCTTTTTTCTCCTCCCTTTTCTCTCTACCCCTTTTTCTCTCTCTACCTCATTTCTCTCTTTCTCTTCCTCCCCCTCTTTCTCTTTCCTTCTCTTTTCTCTCTCTCTCTTTCCCCCTCTTATATCGGTCTTTGTATACACTATAATTCTGAAGGTGTTTGTTTCATGGGCCAAGGATTAAGTGTAAATTTAGCAATTGCCAGCAAAATTATTTGGGGAGTGGGTAATGTAAAGTGGGTGAGTGTTCTGGGAAAGCTGGTCCAGGGTAATGGTGGAGCTGGTCCAGAGTTATGGTGGAGCTGGTCCAGAGCAATGGTGGAGGCTGTCACTGGTGGAAGCGGAAGCTGCAAGTGGGGGCACACGCGCTGCACCATCCGGCTCTTACTGTGCATGACCGGGACATAGTGGAATTATATATAATATTCTTTTCCATCCAGTTCCAAATTCTTTTTCTCTTTTTTGTCTTTTTCTGTTGAACATTGTGTGTATTGTCTGTCATTCTCCAAAGTTTCTCAACTAATCAATTTCTTTGTCAGACTTTTAATTTCAAATGAAGTCAGATTGCTACAGGCTTAATAATTATTATTGTTATAAAAATAAGATGATGTAGTTCCAGTCTTTATATGGGCAATCATTCATGTAAACGGTGCAAAAAAGAAACCGTTCTGCTTGTGTAAGTTCCTCCACTGCAGGAAAATGATGTAGCAAGATGTTCTGCAGACATTTAACTGCCAGTTATTTTTCGGAAGCTGGTGGCCATCAGTGCAAAGCTGTGGTCATACACTGTGCAATTATCTGCCCGATCAGCCTGTTATCGGGCCAATAATTGCACAGTGTATGGCTGCAGCTGAGCACCAATTCTCGGTCTGTCGGGCATGAGAAATCTTACAGCATGCCCGACAGATGCAATAATTTGTGCTTGGATAAACAGAAACAGATAGGCCAATTATATGACAGTGTATGGCAATGTCAAGTAATTGGTCTGTCTGTTAGCGAGTTTAATCTGACAGTGTATGGCCTGCATCAGTCTAAGGTAAATGAGCTATAGCATTTTTACAGCAGAGTGGAGACATCCAAGTGGTTACTTGACTCCTTATATCATAGGCGCTGAGGACATGGATAAAAACGATGTACTTTTCGTGCCTTGCACTTTAACCAATAAAAACTATTGAACTGTTATCTGCATTAACACAAGTGAAATAGGTCTCCATTAACATTCAGGGTACAGTTGTGGGAACGAGCCCATAAGTAACTATTCATCCTGTTTTCAATGCGTTTTTGTCAATAGTTATTTATTTGCTGAAAAGCACATTAACATGGGATAGGTGTGATCGAGTACAAACTACCTGCCAAATTCCCATTGGCTGATTGCTGCCTTCCCCCATCCGCACTATTCATTTAATCAATCCCATGAATTTATGTATTTGTTCTAAATTTGTGGCCCAAATTGTGTAACCTCCTGGAACCCTATACTGGTCTCCAATCTGTAATCACACCAATGCCCATTCTTTTTGTGTTTCTTTTATTTCTCTCCACAATCTATTGCAATAAAAACAAAGTAGTTATTGTCGTCACAAGTGTAACACTACGCTGTGTCTGTTGTAAGTAACGTGTTCTATATACCTCGTATATCTTAATGCAGAATAAAGTTATGCGTATTTAAAGCCGCTTAGAATAAGGTATTTTGCTTCTGTGCTTGTACGTGTACAGTTACTCTTGGTATCTTTTTTTGTAGTGTAAGAATAGAGACAGAGACTTGTACCATACATTGTAACCACATCATTTGTCAAAAATGAAACCTAAATATTTTGGGAATTTGGCACAGGAGCAGAAAGTAGGAGTAATTTGTATGAGTACAAATATATTAAATTGTCATTTTGGATCTGATTCAGTAGCGTACGCAGTTGCGATTGCAATCGCCTATGAATCGAAGATACAAAAATATGCTATTGCCTGCCAAAGCGCAGCCGGTATAGAGACGCCCACTGCTGCCTTCTCATATCATCAACCTCGCACTCCTGCATATACATCGATGCACATCGGTGCGTGGCGCAGCATTTACAACAGGTCTGACCAGCCTCAGAAACTGCAAGTCTTGTCGCACACGGTGAGCCTCCAAGCTGCGTATGTAATCACAGTGGCTAATTTATGCACGCCCGTGAAACAGCGTTCAAACAGCCAGGCACGCCTGCGTTTTTCTGACCACTCCCCCGTCATTACCCCCAAACACTAATAGCCTGTCGCTCACTTTTCTTTGGGGCCTTAATCGCAATGCGATCACTGCACACGAGCAGTGCAGCTTATAAGTATGCGTGATGGCAAACAATTGTTCAATCTGCTTCCGTAGTCGCGCCCTCGTACCATACTGATTGAGGCCCATTGTTTTTAATTGTAACATTTTTACGCAATTTCAACTTAGATATGTAGTTTATAGCAGGGGTATTCAACATGCGGCCTCCAGCTGTTGTGGAACTACACATCCTAGCATGCTTTGCCACAGTTTTAGCATGCCCTAATAATGATATGCCAGGACTTGCTGGGATCTATAGTCCCACAACAACTGGAGGGCCGCATGTTGAATGCCCGTGGTTTACAGGACACCTAGGTAAAATTTTTGCCTGGCTGTTTGTTCCGGGTTAACCCAAAAACTGTCAAACCTATTTTGATAAAACCGTTGCTATACTATTATCATCACTCCTGTACTCAAGTGGGTTATGTAAGAAATAAAAAGCTTAATTGTGCTCAGATCCTTTGGGTAAATGGTGGGGGAAGGTGCGGCCAGCGGCACTTTGTGTGCGCAGGGCCTCATCACTTCGGGGTGAGTGTTGAGCGAAGGCGTGGCTGCCGCCGTTCTGTGTAATGCAACTCTCCACGCAGTCCCCTCCACGACGCACGTATCCGACTCACTGTAGAAATTTAGGAATACCTTAATACAACTAAAACGCCAGAAATCAAAATGCAGGCAGAAATGGCTTCAACGCAGCTCAGTGTAGCTTTAATAATGCATCTTGCATTAGGATGATCAAAAGTAATACCTTCTCTGTGTCACAGCACATCTTTACAACACATCACTAGAGTTCCCCGCCTCTGGATGACTTTCGCATGCTCGCTTGTAGTCCTGCAAATTTTACTAGGTAAATTGCTTTTTGGCCGTGTGTTATGGTCATTAAACAGATGTTTATTTTCATTGTCCTCAGGAGCCTTTGTATACATTTGTATCCAGAAAACATTGTGTTGTATCCTAGACCAACAGTCCCGCCTGATTATACAAGAACAAAGCTCTGTACCAGCTGCTCAGCTCCAAGAAATATTCCTATAGTATTTTAGTCCCAGGCAGTTAGGTATTTGGTACTGTGGGCCTGATTCAGACCCGCTCGCAAACGCTATGCGCTCGCAAGCGGGTCGATGGTGGGGCAGTGCGCATGCGCACAACGGAGCCGGCTCCGTCGTGTGCATGCGCGAGACCCGGATAGCGACGGGCAATCCGTTGCTCCGGGTCTCGTACCAAAGGGGGCGTGCTGTCGATGGTGAGTGACAGCACGCCCCCTTTGGTGGGCAGGCCGGGGGGGTGGCTGCCCAGACGGAGGCGTTCCCATGGGAACGGCTACCGTCTGGGGCCGGCCCCACTGACACCACAAGTGATGTTAGTGGGAGCGCTTTCAGCTCTGATAGAGCCGAAAGCACTCTGGGGCTTGCGGCAACGAGACCCTACCACAAAGGTCTCGTCGCAAGACCGATGGTCGCGATGGTCTTGACCATCGCGACAATCTTCCTGGCCGCTCGCTATAGCTGTGGGTGGTCACCCACAGCTATGCGAGTGGCCAGGAGCCCTCTCTGAAAAACCAGAAGGCCGGCCCTGATTCAGAGCGAGCGCTCTGTCAGAGCGTCCGGCTCTGAATCAGGCCCTGTTTTCACACTAATAATGCATATTTTTTAATCCATATTGACTATATATATTCTTGTTTGCTCTTGGGTCTTAGGGTCTGGTTCAGCAGTGAACGCAGCTCCTTCTGTGCCTCTGCCTGATGGACAGGCAGAGGCATTTAAGGGGCGGGGCAGACAACGTTTTCTGGGAGTGGCAAGGCCAGGGGGATGCAATCGGGAAACCGGCTGACATGATCCCGACTGCTTTATCCCGGCGTGGGTTAAATGACAGGCGTCTATATCTAGACGCCTGTCATTTTCCCGAGGCCGGGAGACAGGCGCCCGGCATCCCGATCGAAGGGATGCCAGGCGCCGCGAGCAGACAGCCGCGGGGGGGGAGGGTAGGTTTAGCGCACTCGGGGGGACTTAGGGTTAGGCAATCCCCCGGGGGACGTAGGTTTAAGCAGCGGGGGAGGTTAGGGTTAGGCACTTACAGAGGGGATTAGGGTTAGGCATCCCTAAGGAGGGTTAGGGGGGTTAGGTTAGAGATTACTTACCTTAGGACGATCAGGATTTCCAGCGCTGTCGGGCTGCCGCTGCCAGGATCTGTTCAACTGTCGGGCTGCCACTGCCGGGAATCGAACCATGCGGCCGGCGGTATTTCATACCGATTCCAGGCCAGGGACTGCGTCAACCGATGCAATGTCCTGGCCTTGCCAGCCAGCGTGAGTAAGCTGAGGCTTACTCAGCTGGCTGGCAGCCCAGCGCCGTCCACCATTGTGACCATCGACCACTGATGGTCGCGATGGTGATCCCAGCCGACGACCTCCGTCGCAGTGCTGGGATCGCAAATGCAGCAGGGGGTGTCATACACCTCCTGCTGCATTTGTATAATAGCAAGGACAGAATTGCAAAGCTGCCTGCCTGCGTGCATACAGCATATATCTATAGCCTGCGTGCATTTTTTAATTGCGATCCTTGCTGAATCACCCCCTTAATACGCAGCTATTTAGCCTCCGTTAAAAATAAGGTTGGAGTTTTGCAAGAAAAACATCAGAAACGTTTGTTTGCTATTAATGTGGTTTCGGGTGTGAAGTTGAAGCAACAGTTCCGGACTTGATTGCTTACACTACAGCTGAAAGACAGATGCGGTTGTCTTTATTTGGATCAAATGTTTTCATACACCCAGTGAATTATAGGGCAATGCCACATTAGTCATTCTGGCTCCCCACACTAGCTTGGGAGTAGGATTGTGTTCCTCGGGTAGAATCTATTTGGAAAACAGAACACACAGTATATATCACATTTAAATGTTTTTGCAAATTACATGCTGCCCCCTACTGTCCCCGATCATGAGCCTTTGGTCCTGATTTACAGTGGGACAGAATTGTATTATGGAAGGGTGCGTCTTGGCAGTACTACGTATACACATACCGTAGGTTACACATCTCTGGCAGAAGCGTATCAGGGAAGTTAACTTGCAAATGGAGTATATGGGAAAGATTTCTGGACTGCACACCCTGAATATATATTATATATATATATATATATATATATATATATTGTGGCAGTATCACCAGAGATGACGTAGGTGAGCAGCAGATTCTGTGTGGGATTGGAGAGATCCTCCCACACAGGGTTGAAATACTGAGTGGTGATACACCTGCCAGAGGGAGAGAGCTCAGGTGTGAGCTAATGAGAAGACCAGCATTCAGGCTGGTGGAGACAGTCTAGTTGGGACTGTAACAGCCAGAGAGCCCAGTGAAGCTGAGCGAGCCATTGGGGGCCAGGAGGCCGGTGTCTGGACCTTGCAGGAGGCAAGGGGGGACCACAAAACTATCTGACCGTGGGACATTGAAGCAGTAAAGCTGCGGGCTGAGAAAGCCAGGGCCTATATCTGTGTGATACAGGGAAGGCCACCAGGATTGTGTTTTGTTGTTTTCTGTATCCTGAATTCACAAGCTGGAAGTAAAAGCATTGTTTATTTACTTGAAAACCGTGTGTGGACCCTCAATAAGCACCTAAACACTGCACCCATCCACCCTCTGCTGAGCTAAATACCCCCAAGTCATCACAATATATATATATATATATATTAGGGATGTGCAGGCTCGGATAGGTTCGAGTTTGCACGTGGAGTTCGGATTTTTCCCTCCAAAAAAACGGAACTCAGAACGAGGCAAAACGTCATCTTACATGGACGAACATCATCATTCCTGGTCTTTTGTCCAGGAATGATGATGTTCGTCCATGTAAGATGACGTTTTGCCTCGTTCTGAGTTCCGTTTTTTTGGAGGGAAAAATCCGAACTCCACGTGCAAACTCGAACCTATCCGAGCCTGCACATCCCTAATATATATATAAATAAAATGGGAGGTGCTACCTGATTAGACCAATTGCAGGCACAAAAACAGACAAATCTCAGGTGCACAACTCCAAATTATTAATAATATATAAATGCAATAAAATTTTTCCAGGTAACCTCTGTAGGGTAGGTCCCTAACATACTACGATTCAAATCCAGTGTGCAGAACACCCCCAATCTACCCCAGCTAAGCTGCCCCAGGGCACCGCCATAGTAAGAAAAGTGCAGTGTGAAAGAGATAGTTAGGAGCAGCTATCTTAAGATTTATATCCTATAGATTTATGTTGGCATGTATCTTAAGATGTGTACAACGCAAAATACAGACCTATGGATAGATTTACTAACGGGCGGTTTGTCACAGCTGCCGATAATTGGCAGCTCTGACCGATTGGTTTTGAAAACGGCAACAGCAATAAAGGCTATGTCAGGCGTGTTTTAGCATTGACTCCTGTTTGCAGTTTAATAACGATCAGTGAAGGCAGCTGATCATCGGTGCCTTGGACAATCCCCTGTTAGTAAATATACCACCTTCCAATGTAAATGTGCAGGCACACCTTCGCTCATGCCCAAATTGGGCATCTTTAAATTCAACTCAAAATCAGTAGACCATAATAATTGCTTAAGAAGTTGGATAGATGACTTTTGTTTCATGTAGAGGAAGGCTTTAGTGATGCTAGTAAATGCAAAAACGAGCTCCAAACCTGCCTTCACACAATCTCTCTCTCACTCTGTTCATATTAGGCATACAGTATGTATGTTATTTTAAATATGCATAAAACATGGTAAATGAGATATATATATATATGTGACTCACAGTAGCCTGTAAGTAGGTAATTTTGCCAAATGCTGCCAACAACGTATGTGCTTTCATGATCACCTACATTTTAAGAAACCGAGACTTTGGATGCACATGAAATCACCTTCAGTCAGTGGAGGCAGAAAAAATGCTTATAAATAATAATAATAATTATATTTATATAGCGCTTTTCTCCAACAGGACTCCAGAGGCTTTACAGATAGTATGAACACAATACAGGTTTACATTTTCTTAAAATACAGAAATCATGCATAAAGTATAAAGGCTTGGCAGCCATTTTGGGTCATCGGTTCCAAGCAGTATCCATCCTACCCAGGAAGGATCCAAGTGAGGCAGCCATTTCAGGTGCACTACACAGGATTACAAGCAGAATAGGCAAATGCTTGGAGATTACACATAATGGGGAGAAAAAATTAATAGGTGAGATCCTTGCAAAATCGTCAGTACCATGCATTGTTCATTCTACACATTAGGGTCCCAGGTGAGGCAGCCATATTGGGCACATTGCATCGGTTACAATTTGTGAGTCATTCAGTTCACACACAAAGCAATACAATAGTTGTTAGTTGGTAGGTAAGGTGCACAGAGGTCTGGTTATGAAAGAGGCTCAGGGACTTTGCTCTTTTACATTGATTTCAACTTCCTGACACTCATGTAGCATAGAAAACATTTATGTTTAACACCGAGGTTCCCAAACTCAAGGCACCTAACGGTCCATATTTTAAGGAGAACCATGCTTGGGCACAGGTGACTTAATTAGTACCTCAGTCTTTTGATTTTACCATCTGTGCTCAACCATGGATGTCCTTAAAACCTGGACCGTTAGGGTGCCTTGAAGACCGAATTCTGGAACTTCTGGACTTTAACCTATCTTCATTTGTATTTTAAATTCTGCACATTGGTAGAGCATTATTTTTTTTATTCCGTCTAGGGCCAGATGTTTTAAGCTCTGAAGAGTGATAAACCACCAGCCAATCAGCTCCCAGCTGTCATTTTTCAAACACAGCCTGTAACATGACAGTTGGGAGCTGAATGGCTGCCAGTTTATCACTCTTCAGGGTATAGTACATCTCCCAAGACTGATAATGGTATTAGGGCTGCATTCATTTCATGGGTCTCATTTGATGTTTTGCTTACGGTATATTGATTTATTTGCATGTATAAACCTACTACTCGAAATATCTTTCTGTAGATGGCTGAAGGGTATCCCACAGCTATATAATGACTGGAAGCCATATTTACTAAGTGGTGGGTTCTGTTTTACAGGACTCTGATTTACTGAGGCCACAACCATTGAGAAACAATACTTAAGATCAGAATATAGATGTAGCATTGATATTTTAGGCACGGGGTATTCAACATGCGGCAATCCAGCTACTGTAGAACCAGGGCCGGCGCTAGGCTGTGCTGCGCCCAGCGCCGTCAGGTGTTGCCGCCCCTTCCCTCCTCCACTCCTTCCCCCCTGACCTTAAATATATCCCATAGCGCTGGGAGGGAGGTGGGCGTTTCCTGCGCCCTCTGCGCGACGGACCGGCTTGCCCGTGCCTGGAGCCGCTACTGTGTGGAACTATACATCCCAGCATACCTTGCCACAGATTTACTATTAGGGTATGCTAAAACTGTGGCAGGACATGCTGGGATATGTAGTTCCACAGCAGCTGGAGGGCTGCATGTTGAATATCACTGTAAAGCCATGCAAAAAAATAAAGTTAAAAGTAAAAAAAAAAAACCTGATTCATCAAGCTGTGGTTTTAAAAATGATCGGCAAACCTGCCCAAAATGATGACTAGGCTCAGACAGGCGTGATTGCTGGATCAGCAGGTAAATTAATTGATTTTGACAGGCAGGATTTATTGACAGGAATATCATCCAAATGGATATTTGAGGATTAGGATTTCTGTTGACTGCAGTTTGTCAGAAATACACAAACAAAAAAAATAAAACAATCACGCCACACACAAAAAAAGAGGACTTTTTAAAAAACAAACAAAAATAAAACATAATGAAAACACAACTTAAATAGACATTATACAGAACAAAAAAACAAGACAACTTTTTTAAAAAGTCACTTCAACCAGCAATCACTAATATATATACTGTGTGTGTGTATATATATATATATATATATATATATATATATATATATACATATATACAGTCAGGTCCATAAATATTGGGACATTGACAGAATTTTCATATTTTTGCCTCTATTCACCACCACAATGGCTTTGAAATGAAACAAACAATATGTGCTTTAACTGCAGACTTTCAGATTTAATTTGAGGGTAATTACATCCAAATCAGGTGAACGGTGTAGGAATTACAACGGTTTCTATATGTGCCTCCCACTTTTTAAGGGGCCAAAAGTAATGGGACGAACTAAACAATCCTAAATCTAACTTTCACTTTTTAATACTTTGTTGCAAAACTTTTGCAGGCAATTACAGCCTGAAGTCTGAAATGCATAGACATCACCAGACGCTGGGTTTCATCCCTGGTGATGCTCTGCCAGGCCTCTACTGCAAATGTCTTCAGTTCCTGCTTGTTCTTGGGGCATTTTCCCTTCAGTTTTGTCTTCATCAAGTGAAATGCATGCTCTATCAGATTCAGGTCAGGGGATTGACTTGGCCATTGCATAACATTCCACTTTTTAGCCTTAAAAAACTCTTTGGTTGCTTTTGCAGTATGCTTCGGGTCATTGTCCATCTGCACTGTGAAGCGCCGTCCAATGAGTTCTGAAGCATTTGGCTAAATATGAGCATATAATATTGCCAGAAACACTTCAGAATTCATTCTGCTGCTTTTGTCAGCAGTCACATCATCAATAAATACAAGGGGACCAGTTCCATTGGCAGCCATACATGCCCACGCCATGACACTACCACCACCATGCTTCACTGATGAGGTGGTATGTTTTGGATCATGAGCAGTTCCTTTCCTTCTCCATACTCTTCTCTTCCCGTCACTCTGGTACAAGTTGATCTTTGTCTCATCTGTCCATAGGATGTTGTTCCAGAACTGTAATGGCTTTTTTAGATGGTCTTCCTGTTTTTGAGGCTCACCAATGGTTTATATCTTGTGGTGAACCCTCTATATTCACTCTTGTGAAGTCTTCTCTTGATTGTTGACTTTGACACATATACACCTACCTCCTGGAGAGTGTTCTTGATTTGGCCAACTGTTATGAAGGGGTTTTTCTTCACCAGGGAAATAATTCTTCTGTCATTCACCACAGTTGTTTTTCGTGGTCTTCCGGGTCTTTAGGTGTTGCTGAGCTCTCCGGTGCATTCTTTCTTTTTAAGAATGTTCCAAACAGTTGATTTGGCCACACCTAACGTTTTTGCTATCTCTCTGATGGGTTTGTTATGATTTTTCAGCCTAATGATGGCTTGCTTCACTGATAGTGACAGCTCTTTGGATCTCATATTGAGAGTCGACAGCAACTGATTCCAAATGCAAATGTCACACCTAGAATCAACTCCAGACCTTTTACCTGCTTAATTGATAATGAAATAATGAGGGAATAGCCCACACCTGTCCATGAAATAGCTTTTGAGTTGCTAGTCCCATTACTTTTACCCTTAAAAAGTGGGAGGCATGTATAGAAACCGTTGTAATTCCCACACCGTTCACCTGATTTGGATGTAATTACCCTCAAATTAAAACTGAAAGTCTGCAGTTAAAGCACATCTTGTTTGTTTCATTTCAAAGCCATTGTGGTGGTGAATAGAGGCCAAAATATGAAAATTCTGTCAATGTCCCAATATTTATGGACCTGACTGTATATATATATATATAGCTACTACTTATATATGACGGTGTCCTACTCCACTCAAACTACTCGCAAACCCACAAGTGAAAGAGGATGTGGCCAGCTGTCTGTTTCTATGATGATATTTGAATTGTGCTTTTAAAAACAAATACAAAAGCACCATTAAATGAATATAATAGCTTGTAATCCTCAGTGGTTTTGAAGGGAAAACGCTGCCACATAGAACATACCATGGCGGTTTATCATTTCTAATACGATGGATCAGCAATGGGTTATGCTTATACAGAAAAACTGAACTTTAGTAGATACAGATTACAAATTAAAATTGATGTTAATCCATGATGGGTTCTAAACCACTTCATACAGGCTGCTTAGTAAATTTAGCCTGTGGTCCCTCCCTTTTCAGATAACTACTTACCTCAAAAAACACAATATCTTGTTCCACTGCATAAAATGTAATCTCGATAATCTTCGCACTACATACTGTAGTTTAAGGTTATGGCCTAATAGCAATGTGCAGGATATGGCGGTGGTACATGATGTCATTTGGGAAGTGGTCAAGTCCACAAAGGACACAAAATATGAAAGAGACCAGGTGATATAGAAATAATATAAAATGTTTTCTAACATATATACTCTTCTGTGCTGGACAAAATGAAGCAAACGACATATGGAAGGTTACAGTCCCTTTAAATAGAAACTATTTAGGATGGTTTTCAAGGCACTCCTTAAAGAGGTTGTATACCCTGTCCTATTGCATTATTTAATGCAGTCATCCTGCAGACTTGGAAGCAGTGGGGTACACCTGCAGAACAGGTAGCCATTATGAATGGATTTAAAATGACATATTTCCCTGACATTCACTTACGAGATGCCTAATTGAGTCTGCCAAGTCTCCCAGGCAATTGCTCAATGTTATGATTCTGTGTTGTTGACATAAGAAGAAAAGCCAAAGCGTGGGGTCCTCCTGTCACCTAGTCCAAGCCTATTCAGCAGGGGGATGTGTGCCTCTTCCCTAGGAAAAAAAAAGCCAGAGGCATCATCACTAGGGTCTTTGGAGCCCAGGGCAAGTTGAAGAACGGCGTTCCCCTCCCCCCACATACACACATATAGAAAAACATATTTAAAAAATGGGCGTCAAATGTCACATACGAAAGGGGCGTAGCCACTGAAATGGGGCATGCCAAAATGACACGCCACCCATTTCTTGTCACTCTGGTTACATTACTTTCCATTCCATATGCATCTTACCTCTACGGTGGTTTCTCACAATGTGGAACCTCTGAAGAAATGTATCCTCCATGGGAAGACGGCATCTTCACTCTGTATTCACTATTCATGTAGGTCACATTGTCCGGAAGATGCCTGTTTGTGTGGAAATATTAACAAGGTCATCATCTTACAACAGCGGTTCCACCAGACTCGTTCCCCCTGTGTAACTTCCTTGCCACTGCATCCCTTAGCCATACCATCTCCCCCTGCATCGTCTCTCAGCACACCATCACCTCCGAACACACACACTGACATAGACACACACACTGACACAGACACACACTGACAAACACACACTGACACAGACAGACACTGGCAAAAGCCTACACCGACACACACCCCTTTCACACAAATGCAGCCATCCAAATAAATTTGCTTGCATATGCAGGCGCTTTTAGCACTACAAGTGCCTGCATACCCATGGCAGAAAAAGCATTCTGAAGCTTGAAGAAATTGCTGGGACCTGTATTTTTTGTATACTTTGACTTCTCTGACTCCAGGGTGCACCACCAACCAGTGTCTGGTTAGTGATAGATTTTTTAATCTATGTGAATACATTATCGTTGTTTTTTTTCACACATTTATACATTTACACAGATTCCTTTTCCCATTTCCCCTCTCCCCCATATTTTGAAATTTGGTTGCTGTGTCTATACAGTTTCAGATTCTTTTCACGGATATACCGTTACTCTATATTGCCCTAAAATCCCTTTTTCCTTGACTACTTTCATACATTTCTCCACATATAACTATGACAAATTTCAGTTTAAAAAATTAATTAATATACAAAAGGAAAACCGCCAATTTGGATAGCATCTTTCCCAATACATCAACAGGACTGGATTAAGATCCTACATGGAAAGAAGATTTTTTCAAGCTGAAACAAATACAACAAAAAACAGATACAAACAAACTGGAACCTGGCTAGCTTTTACCTAAATTTACCTAAGGGTCCAAGGGCCTGATTCAGACCCACTCGCGAGCGCACAGCACTCGCAAGCGGGTCAATGGTCCCCGACTGCGATGACAGCTCGGTCGCAACGGGTCTCGCTACAAGACATGGTGGCTGTCGATGTTGATTGACAGCTCACCCCGTTTTGTAGGCAGGGAGGGGGGGTGGCTACACAAATGCAGGTGTTCCCTTAGGAACGCCTGGCATTTGTGGTCGGCCCTACTGACATCACTCGTGATGTCAGTAGTGGACTACCTGCTCTATTAGAGCAGAAAGTCCACTCGAGCTTGCGAGAGCTGAGACCCTACCACAGGGTCTCCTCGCAAGCCCGATGTTCGTGTTAATTGTGACCATCGCCAGGCCACTTGCAGCTTAATGAGCAGCCTGGAGGCCGAAAAAAAAAATCCTTGCCCTGATTCAGAGCGAGTGCTCGCAAATAGCGAGCGGCTCTGAATCAGGCCCTAAGACCCAAGGTTTTTCCTACTTTTGACTTATTCTCTGAAAGCCTGAAAAATGATTGGGAGGCTAGCCTCCTTAAGTGTTCACAGGAACTGATGATAATATTAGTCAAACACAATAATATAGTTCTTGAGGAAGTTGAGAGAGAAATATCAATAACTGGCAAAAAATTGGAAATTTGGGAACAAAATAATAGTTTCCAACAGATTGTTGAAATAAACAAAAAAGGAATTGGAAATTTATGAAAAAAAGGGAAGTTTTCTAGAGATAAAGAGGACTTCCTAATAGGGAACATATTTAGATCGACAAAAAGGTCTAGAAAAAATGTGGTACCCAGACACAGGAACACTTTTAGATCATCTGAAACTGATTTCTCCGACATTAAAGGTACCACAAAAGGACAATTTCAGAACAGAGAACTGTTGGGTGGCAATATCTCAGAACCATACACACAAACCTTTTTTATGAGAAAGAAGGGATCTGCAAAAAGGAAACAGGTGGGGGAAGAAGAGGAAGAAACAGTAGATGGGAATCTCCCTCACCAGCCCATTATCAGACACACACATACAACAAGAAACAATGAAGACTATATCTCCTCTCAAGTTTATTAACCTCTCCTAACATATTCTGACTTAAAAACAAACATCAGTCCTGGAGAAAGGCTTATCTTTTTCTCCCACAAGTAATATTTCACTAGATTCCAGTGGGAAACCAAGCTGAGAGTCTTTGGACAAAAATTACTTCTTACAAAATTTTATGCCAACAAAGAGAATTTAAATTTTGAGGATAAAAATACAACCATCATACAAGCCTTGAGCCAGATTGATAGCTTAGAAATGTGGACATCACAAGACCTGTTGTCTTGTGATGTCCACATTGGCCAGGGGACCAACAGACCACTCTGGGAACCAGGCGACCAACCTGTAAAAATAAGTCCACCTTCTGGCCCCAAGAAACCATATGTCCAGAAGTCAAGGTTTTTATGAACCTGGTCTCCAGAGAATTTGACAACATTTACAAAAAACAACAATACAAGGCCACCCATGGAAATCTGAACATGGAGGAGCAGAAAGCAATTGAAGAACTGAAAGCTCTACCAAATGTCATCATAAAACAATCAGACAAAGGGGGCAATATTGTTTTATGGCCCCTTGACATGTACCAAAAGGAAATAAAGAAACAACTTCATGATACTTCTTGTTCCATTAAAATGTTTCCAAACCCATGAATGACTTCAAAGAACAGTATGGAAATACCATTAAGAGAGGAGACCGCGAAGGGATTATCACAAAACAAGAATATGAGTTTCTGAGGACTGACAAAAATTCCCACCTTTTACCTACTTCCTAAGGTTCACAAGAACTTAGATGAACCCCCCAGGATGACCCATAGTATCAGGTATCGGTAGCATCATGGAGAAAGCAAGTATTTTTATTGATAATCATCTCCATCATCATGTGACAGGACTACTATCCTATGTACAAGACACCACTTATGTGTTGAAGAAGATTCATGATATACAATTACAGGAGAATGATCTATTGGTGAGTTTTAATGTTGAAGCACTGTATACCAGCATTAAACATGATGAAACTTCTTAAATTCATTTTGTACAAAAAAAAATTCACATTTGATACTGTGGAATTAAGCTGGAGAAGATCGACTAACCTTAGAGATCAACTAGTCAGGAGTTATTACACCAAACATCCCCCCCAAAAAATGATTGTGAATGGTACTTACCCTTGTGGCTCTTGCAAAATTTGTAACTACATCTTAAACATTCACAAATTAAAAGATATGTATGACAACATAATCCATCTCAAAGATTACATCAATTGCAGAAGTAAAAATCTAGTTTACTGCATCACGTGCCCATGCAACATGAAATACGTAGGGATCACCACACGCATATTGAAGCAGAGAATAATGGAACACATGGGTACAATAAGGAATGCGTAGTCAGATATTTCTAAGATGAAACAACGTAAAACACAATGATTCATATAAAGATATGAAAATATTCGGCCTGGAGACAGTGAATCTTGGAATTAGGGGAGGAGATGCTATGAAAGAACTCCTCAAGAAAGAGAGCAACTGGACCTTCAGGTTAAACAGCATAGCCCCTAAAGCAGTGGTCTCCAATGTTAATTGAGGTGCGAGCTATTTTAGAAAAATGAAACCTCCTTAAGAGCTACTAAGATTTAAAAAAAAAAAAAAGATGGCTAATAACCGAACAATTGAAGGTCATTTACTGAAAATAAAAAATGTTTCATAGAACATAAAAATGCATTTACTTATTACAGTGATATTGTTGTAGTTTGTAAATACAATTTTACACACAGGCACATTTCACTGTTAATTACCGGCTCCAAGGAGGTATGAGCAGTAGAGGAACAAAAGATATAGGCAGGGCTGTTGTGTGATTTTCCGGCAGGGCTGGAGTCACTCTCCACCATAGCGTAGATGCCATGGGTGGAATCATGGGGATGAACATCAGGTGATTGCTGCAGAGGCCGCGGCAATCACCTGACGTGCTTCCCTGAGGCTCCACCCATGGCAAGCACATGTCTGAGGTCACTTCCTCCTAGTTGACTCTGCAGTACTGCAGCTAGATGAGCTACCAAAATTAAGACCACGAGCTACTGGTAGCTCGCGAGCTACAGGTTGGAGACCACTGCCCTAAAGGGATGAATGAACACATCAATTTCAGTGTTTTCTTGTAATGTTGTTTCAGCAGTGGTCGTAATAATAATTTCATTATTTACATTATTGTACCACGGACTCCACTTAATATGTTATCCTGGATTACCCTACATACATTGATAGTTGTACTTATATATTTTTTGTATACAGCATCATGCAATTCACAACGATGATATCTCCCCAGGGTTAATTCCTACAATATACCGCTTTTGACATCTTTCTCACGTACTGATTACTGCAGTTTTCATGCACTATACATCTGTCACATTTATATTACACCTCACCATAGTCATTTCCACTTTACCATATTGTTTTTTTATATTGTCCTATGTCCACTATTTCCCTATTTTCTTATATATATTTTTTTCACATTTTTTTACAATTTTTTTTCATATTTCTCAAACTATATCTCACACATTCCTTTGAGGTTAAAGACCATTGCTCTTGTGGAAATTAGGATACACTATGGTATTTACTTAATTTTATACACACGATGATCCACTTCTTTCCCCCCATTTTCCCCACCCTCTTATACATTATATAATGGTACAGGTTTGAGCAATTTTGACCCACCTTCTTTATTATGGCACTTTTTCACTTTTTAATTGCTTAGGAGGAGTCTAAACACTTACTTAGGAATTTTCACTTATTATTCCATTTGTATGCTATATTAAACATATTTTTCTAAGATAGGTCACTTTTTTACCTCTATATTTTACCTCTATATTTTACCTCTATATTTTAGTTAATATTTTTATGTATAATATTTTGTATTTCATATTCATTTATATTTATATATATATTTTACTAATTATTACTTGGATTTCATATAAACTATTCTATTTTTAAATCTATACTCCCATTCTTATATCTTGCAACATCCTATTTTGGTTGATGATCTACTTATTTATGCATTATATTCCTATTTCTCTATTTTACTTTAAATTATACTTCCACATAAGAAGGACTAGAATCTTGTCTATTACAAAATCCTAGGGTGGATTGGCTGTATATATCTACAGGTTGAGTCTCCCATATCCAAATATTCCGAAATACAGAATATTCCAAAATACGGAATTATTTTGGCATGACTAAGATAATGAAACCTTTGATTTTTGATGGTCCAATGTATACAAACTCTGTCTAAGGTACAAATTATTAAATATATTGTATAAAATGACCTATAGGCTGTGTGTATAGGGTGTATATGAAACATAAGTGAATTTCATTTCTGTACACAGACTTTGCTTGAGCCACAAATTTATTGAAAATATTGTATAAAATTACCTGCAGGCTGTGTGTATAAGGTGTATATAACACACAAATGCATTCTGTGTGTATATTTGTGTCCCATTCCCAAGATACTTCATTATGATATGCAAATATTCCAAAATGCTGAATATTCCGTTATCCAAAATACCCCTGGTCCCAAGCATTTTGGATATGGGAGACTGAATCTGTATCTATCTCATATGATTGTCCGATGCCTCCATCAATCACTAGTCTTGATAACTGATTGGCCCAACCTAGGCTAAATAGACACAGAGGGTTGCATAGGACTACGGGCATCCTTTCTTGTGACCAAGCTCTAGGCAAAACGCGCGTCCAGCACTGCACTCCTAGCTAGATCTGCTGACTTCAATACCAGCGCTCAGCAATACGCTGACACATCCATTACAAGGTGTGAAGGAGGGGATTTCCCCGCAGCGTTAGCCACCACGTTTACATCCAGGCGGACCAGCTGATTGCGGCGTGTGCTCTCAGCAATACGCTGACTGATCACGGTGATACAGCGCCGTTACTTAACCCAGCTCCTGACACTCTTTCCCTGATGATATACAGTGTCTATAGGAAGCTTATGTTACGGGTGACACTTTAGTTTAATTAAGAATCCCTACTCTCAGCACAGCACAATATCAACCTCTCCGCCGCTGGGACGAACTTCATGGAAGTAATACATTAACAGGTAAATTTTCCTTCAATTATTTCTGGTGCTAAGTCTGACTGATTTGGGTGCATTTTATCTTTGCAATGCCTATGGCAACAGAGTTAATCTAACACCCCTGAAATCTTTAACAGTCTTGATACTTTACTGTTGTTTCATGAGACACTAGTCTCTCTTAAGCTGCATACACACGTGAAGATTTTCTGTCCAACCATCCAACTTTTTGATTGGTTGGAATGAAAACCTGGTAAGGTATGGGAGTAACTGATGATCAGCAATTTGCTCCTAAATGCCAGAAAACAGATGAAAATGGTCATCAGACAAGTTTTTTAAATGTTTGATCTAAATAATTTGTTCAAACAATGGTTTTTGTCCATTTCTGGCGTTTGGGAGAAAATTGCTGATTGTCATTTGCTTTCATACATTACCAGATTTTCATTCCAACCAATCAACTAGTTGAATGGTTGGACAGAAAATCTTTACGTGTGTATGCAGCTTTACTCTCTCATCACTCATTTCTATGAGTGACAGCAGAAGTGGAGAGACACCTATGTGACTCACTTTATTCTATCCACTCCACTTCAGAAAAACATAATATACTATATACCAGCATCATATAACGTGTTTGGAACAGGGAAACTATGTTTTAAGCTCTGTTGGAGGGACACTATTGCCTGCAACCCGATTTACATATGAATAACAGCTAAACGCATGTATAATGAATATGGCTTTGGCTATGATTACAGCATCATTGATTATATCACCAGAAACTGCCTGTTATATACGGTATGATTTAGTAATTGTAATATATTTATATAGTCTTGCTTCAGTATTGTCCATCTATTGTTTCCATGATTTGATCTTAATATCACACTATCTTGTGATTTATTCATCCAACGGTTATATGATTGATTGCACATATATGCTTTCAAAAAACACGGTGTAATGTCGTATGAAATGTGTGTTTTTTCTTATGAGTCAAACATTTGCTCAGTTTAATATTACTTAGTTATCACTCTGAGGATAAGATTACATATGTTCATACAAAGATTATATTCCATAGACAAAAAAGCTTACGGTTTCACATGTCCCATTGAGGCTGCTTAGTATGATCTGAAAATTCACAAAACCTATTGATTTTCTGCCACTCAAACTCCAAAAAGCAATGAAATTACGACCATTAAGGCTGATTCCTTAATGGACGTGTTCCATGCGCAATACAGATATGGTATGCCATGGACACCATGTGGTTAACGGCAGATTCAGCACTCTCACAGAATGAGATTGCTGTCACTCACAAAATGGTGGAGCTGCTAATTCACAGAATTGTGTGCTCATTGGAATTTACACATCGTAATTTCACTGCTTTTTGGAGTTTGAGTGGCAGAAAATCAATAGGTTTTGTGAATTTTCAGATCATGTCTAAGCAGCCTCAATGGGACATATGAAACCGTAAGGTTTTTTGTCTATGGAATTTCATAGCTTTATTAAAATTTATTAACTATCAGGGTTTGTATGAGCAAACCGGGCAGTGGTGCAGAGCAGTGGCAGCGGTGCAGTGCAAAAGGGTAATCAGTGGGGGACAGAGGGCTCACTGGAAGTAAGTATACACCTGAGAAAATCAAATCAATAAGTCACAGATGGACGAATGCAGCAGTGAGATGTATGCATTTATGTTAAAAATTGAATGTGTAAGGGGCGTGGCTTGGACACTGAAGAGGAAGGCAGCATGGCGCCGGAGCTCTGTTGTATCTGAATACAATACAGCATCTCCCGCCGTGCTATCCTGTTCCCCGGGTCAGTCCTGCAACTCACCTTCCATTAGAGCCCCGAGGGCAGATGTTCTACCTGCTGGTCAGACTTCTTGGCTTCCAGACGTGGTGCCCTGGGAGCCCGCTGTAGCAGGGGCACCAATGATACAGCTCCGGTCCCCACCCCAGCGTGCAGCTATCAGACGCCGCCACCTCTCTCACCACCGGTCTCTACCCCCGCTCACCACTCACCACAGCCACAGACTGTCGGGAAACGTGGTGACGCTACTGGTCGGGTTCCTGCTCCCGCTTCACTACAACAGGTGAGAGGCGCACAAAGAGTCAGGGAGAGCTCCCTGGAGAGAAGGGCGTTCCGGGTGCCATTGTAAGCCTAACAATCTCAGGCACTTCTACTTTAGCATTAAGTGCTCTCCTTTTATACTCAAAGTGACATTTGGGTGCACTCATTACCTGAAGGTACTATAAATAAATGACACAATAGCCCTAGAGATCCTGATTAATGGGCACCTAGAGAGCTCTGCATTAACCCCGACATTTCATTTTATAAAGCTGCGTTAGTGGCATCTTAAATACAGCAAGACTCCTAGTTCTAAGAGGAGTATAAGTTTTTACGTCAGATGGAGTGCTCTGTCCCTTCTCAAAGGCAGCCTAAACAACAAAGAGCCCGCTCTGAGAAAAGGAGAACTGAAACCAACATGGCTGCCGCCTCTGAGGCACAGTACACCACTACAGACAATGCTGCAGACTCTGCTATTTCTCAGTCTGCTTCTCCTGCCGCAGATCTTCAGGATAACCCTGTCACCTATGGGGAAGTAGTTAAAGTGATCCTGGAGGCTAAGGGCCCTATTATGGACACTCATTCAGCTAAACTAACAACCGGTCTCAGACATAAAATCTCAGATTAAACAAATCTCTCAAAGAGTTCTGACCAATGAAAATAGACTGGGAGCTATGTTCCACGATGTGGAGGAGGTACTGCTTCTCTTCAAAAATCACATTACCAAGTATTAAGTAAACTTGACGACCTTGAAAATAGATCAAGAAGGAACAACCTTCGCATCACTGGCCTACACGAAACCCTTAAAGGCACAGAACTGACTCGGTTTCTTATGCCAACCTTACCGGAGCTACTGAATATAACAGATATATGTTCTGATATGGTAGTGGAAAGGGTGCATAGAATTGGCCCAGTGCATGACTCTAAGGATTCTAGACCACGTGTTGTTATCCTCAGATGCTTGAACTTTCTCCATAAGGACGCCATTTGGAGTGCTTCACGTCGACATGGAGAACTTCAGTGGGAGGGTTCTAAATTCCGCATATTTCAGGACTATTCTGCAGAGGTGACGCGAGCAAGAAAAGATTTCTCTCCTCTTTGTTCCCGTTTATACAAGGCCAACCACAAATTTGCTCTGCTCTACCCTGCGAGGCTGCGGCTGTTTAATGGAGATTCCTTCAAGTTGCTGATGCTGATCTTTTCATATCCAAGGAGATGGCGTCGTCTTCTACACATGACCCGTGAATCTATTGGGACAGCCACGTGAGCAATAGTCAAAGTGCAGTTTAGTTCACCTCATATTTGTTCATGTAGTTGTCTTTGAATTTAAAATTAATACACAAAAGCTATGTAGGGTGACTTTTGTCTATGCTATCTGAATATTAGATGTTTCTATAACATTTTCTGCCATGTCTTTTCTATTAAAATTAGAAAAGGATGTTCTGATAAGTGAAATGGTAATGTTATCTTACGTTATGCTGTATGATATGTAATTGTTCTCATATGCCGGGGTATGCCGAGTGCATACCTAAACTGTTTAAGTGATGTTACTGCATTCTAATACGCCGAAAGTTTGTCTATGTTCAATTTTTAGGGTACTTTTCAACCCTTATAGTTTCTTGTCTGTTACTCCCTTTTTTCTTAATTTTATTAACCCTCATGTGTCTTGTCCTTTTTGTCCTATGATACGATCTATATGGTGTTTTCGCTATATGATGATGTTAACGTGGTTCAGTGGTTACTACATATCTTTTATATATCACTATGACAAGCCTTGTATATGGTACCTGGAATGTGGGTGGGATCAATTCCCCGATAAAAAGGAAAAAAATCCTCCTTTATATGAAAAAACTCAAACTGGATGTTGTTTTCCTGCAGGAGACGCATCTCCTCCCTCCTGAGGTGATTAAGCTAAATATGCTGGGTTGGTCGGTTTTGGCCTCCTCCACATATCCATCTAAGGCTAGGGGGGTAGTCATTTTAGTAAATAAAAATCTCAATACAATTATTCACTCGACTACTACCGACCCACATGGCCGTTATATTATTGCAGACGTATCAATCAACACTTCTAGATTTATGCTACGTAAGACCAAAAAAATTTTCTTACATATTCTTTCTAAATTACATATGTACTCAGATGCATCTCTTATTCTTGGAGGAGACTTCAATTTAGTTGCCTCAAATGTATTAGACAGAAATACTATGTCTACACGATCCTCTCCCCCCAAAATTGGTATTCCCTATATATGTGACCAGCTGGGATTGGTGGATGTGTGGATAGCGTGTCACCCGGTGGAACAGGATTTTACATGCTTGTCTGCGGCTCATGGCACCCTTTCCCACATTGATTATCTATTGCTCTCCAATCATTTGTTTTCCAGGGTGATAAACTCTAAAATAGAACCAATACATATATCGGATCATGCTCTGTGTTGGATGCAGATATCAGGCACTACAGATAGGGGTCCTATCCGTCAGTGGCGTGTTCCATCTTACTTGTCTAGTTCTATTAAATTTCATAATATGCTGGAGTCAGCATGGAATGATTTTAAACTTAATAACTCAGATTGTGAACATACTGATCGGCTCCTTTTTTGGCAGGCTTCTAAACCTGTGTTAAGGGGTGTTATTTTGTCATATTGCAGACATAGAGAAAAACAAATGGGATCGGATTACTTGGAGTCTCAGGAGAAACTCACATCCGCATATCATGAAATCAAAAGTAATCCTAATCCGATATCCAAACAGTCATATTATCTTCAAAAAACCCTGTTTGACAATGTTTTATCCTCAATGGAGTCTAAATATACATTCAGTAAGGAATCGAGATACTATAGCCATGGGAATAAATCCAGTAGATTATTGTCTAATTTATTAAAAGGACATCACTCTCCTACAATTATTAAAGCCTTAAAAAGAAATGACGGTAATTTAGTAAAATCTAATGCAGATATCACAGAAATTCTTAAGTCATTTTACTCTCAATTATATTCTGGTCCGGTTGTGGATTAGATCTAGGAGAACAGATTTTGGTCCAACATACATGTACCCATTATGTCCACAGATCAGGCTTCATCTTTGATAAAACCAGTGACCACAGATGAAATCACGGCATTAATTTCTTCTTTAAAACGTGATAAAGCCCCAGGTCCTGATGGCCTCTCTAATGATTATTATAAGATTCTCTCCTCAAAAATTTCTGAGACCCTCACGGCAGTTTATAATTCTATTCTAATGGGTAATAGTCCCCCACAATATTTTAACTCTGCCACTACCAGAGTCTTGCCAAAGCCAGGCCGTGATCCAGAACTCCCCAGTTCATACTGTCCGATATCATTATTAAACACGGACCATAAGATTCTCATGAATTTATTAGCAAATAGATTTAAATTAGTTCTGCCATCCATTATTCACGCTGACCAACCTGTATTCATCCACGGCCGCCAGTCTGTTGCAAATATTAGGAAGGTAATTTCAATTATGCAGTGGGTGGAGTCTGCCGGTTGCCGAGATGCCAATGTAATATTATCATTAGACGCCGAAAAAGGCGTTTGACTTAGCCACTTGGGACCACTTATTTGAGTCATTGCGGAGGTTTGGGGCACCGGCGGAGTTCATTCAATTAATAGCTAATTTGTATTTGGACCCTATGACACAGGTAATGTGTAACGGATTTTTGTCCTCCCCGTTCTATATAAAGAGGGGTACTCGCCAGGGTTGTCCATTGTCATCCTTACTTTTTGCGTTGGCTTTAGAGCCCCTGGCGATCGCTCTTCGAGAATCCTCGTTTTATACTGGTATTAGGGTGGGGAAGGTGGAGGCTAAGATGGCGTTGTTCGCAGACGACATGCTCTTATTTATATCTAATCCTAGTGTATCTGTTCCGGCAATTGTTTCTTTAATTGAGGATTTTGGGACGTTTGCTGGCTATAAAGTAGGGGTGTGCACCGGCCACTTTTCATGTTTTGGTTTTGGATCTGGATATTTCTTCATGTTTTGGATCTGGATTGGTTTTGCCAAAACCACCATTCCGTGTTTTGTGTTTTGGATCTGTATTTTTTTTTAAAAAAGCATAAAAACAGCTAAAATCACAGAATGTGTTGGTTTTTCTGCTCCTATGCTATTCTTAACCTCAATAACCTTAATTTCCACTTATTTTCAGTCTATTCTGAACACCTCACACCTCACAATAGTGTTTTTATGTCCAAAAGGTTGCACCGAGGTAGCTGGATGACTATGCTAAGCGACACGAGTGGGCGGCACAAACACGTGACCCATCTAGGAGTGATACTGCAGTGGCAGACAGGATGGCAGTTTGAAAAACTAGGCCCCAAACTGTACATAATGCAAAGAAAAAAAAGAGGTGCAAGATGGAATTGTCCTTGGGCCCTCCCACCCACCCTTATGTTGTATAAACAGGACATGCACACTTTAACAAAGCAATCATTTCAGCGCCAGGGTCTGCCACACAACTGTGGCTGAAATGATTGGTTCGTTTGGGCCCCCACAAAACAAGCTGGCAATTAATCTGTCCCTGCACAAACTGGCTCTACGGAGGCAAGATGTCGTCCTCATCCTCCTCATCCACCGATTCCTCAACCTCTTCAGTGTTGTGTACATCCTCATCCTCACAGAGTATTAACTCGTCCCCACTGGAATCCACCACCACAGGTCCCTCTGTACGTTCTGGAGGCTGGTCTCCCTGGAAGAGTTGATGAACATCATCTCCACATTTTGTGGAAGCAACCTCCTACGCCTTTCGCTGACAAGGTTCCCGGCTGCACTAAACACTCTTTCGGAGTACACACTGGAGGGGGAGCAACTCAGGTAAAATAGAGCCAGTTTGTACAGGGGCCTCCAAATTGCCTCTTTTTTCAGCCAGTACAGGTATGGACTGTCTGACATGCCTACTTGGATGCTGTCACCGATGTAATCCTCCACCATTCTGTCAATGGTGACAGTATCATATGTAGTCACAGTAGACATGTCAGAAATTGTTGCCAGGTCCTTCAGTCCGGACCAGATGTCCAAACTTGGTCCTGCCTGCCCTGCATCACCGCCAGCGGGTTGCTTAGGATAGCTAAGTTTTTTCCTGGCAGCCCCAGTTGCGGGAGAAAATGAAGAAGGAGCTGTTGTCGTGTCACGTTCCGCTTCAGCTGACAGTGTGTTCACCAGCAGGTCTTTGCACCTCTACAGGCTTCTGTCGGCCGGAAAGAGAGACACCACATAGGCTTTAAACCTAGGATCAAGCACGGTGGCCAAAATGTAGTGGTCTGATTTCAACAGATTGACCACCCTGGAATCCTGGTAAAATGAATGAAGGGCTTCATCCACAAGTCCCACATGCCGAGCGGAATCACTCCTTCTTAGCTCCTCTTCACTTTCTCCAGCTGCTTCTGCAAAAGCCTGATGAGGGGAATGACCTGACTCAAGCTGGCAGTGTCTGAACTGACTTCACGTGTGGCAAGTTCAAAGGGCTGGAGAACCTTGCACAACACGGAAATCATTCTCCACTGCGCTTGAGTCAGGTGCATACCCCCTCCTTTACCTATGTCATAGGTGGATGTATAGGCTTGAATGGCCTTTTGCTGCTCCTCCATCCTCTGAAGCATATAGAGGGTTGAGTTCCACCGCGTCACAACCTCTTGCTTCAGGTTATGGCGGGGCAGGTTCAAGAGTGTTTGCTGGCGCTCCAGTCTTCGGCATGCAGTCACTGAATGGCGAAAGTGGCCACAAATTTTTCGGGCCACCCAAAGCGTCTCCTGCACGCCCCTGTCGCTTTTCAGAAAATTCTGCACCACCAAGTTTATTGTGTGAGCAAAACATGGGACGTGCTGGAATTTGCCCAGATGTAATGCCCGCACAATATTGGTGGCGTTGTCAGATATCACAAATCCCCAGGAGAGTCTAAGTGGGGTAAGCCACTGGGCAATGATTTCCCTCAGTTTCTCTAAGAGGTTGTCGGCGGTGTGCCTCTTACTGAAACCGGTGATACACAGCGTAGCCTGCCTTGGAACAAGCTGGCGTTTCTGATATGCTGCTACTGGTGATGCTGCTGCTGTTGCTGCGTAAGGTGATACATCTACCCAGTGGGCTGTCACAGTCATATAGTCCTTAGTCTGCCCAGTTCCACTTGTCCACATGTCCGTGGTTAAGTGGACATTGGGTACAACGGCATTTTTAAGGACACTGAGGACACTTTTTCTGACGTTTCTCTACAGTCTCGGTATCGCCTGCCTAGTGAAGTGGAATCTAGACGGGATTTGGAACCGGGGACACACTACCTCCATCAATTGTCTAAATCCCACTGCACTAATGGCGGATACCGGACACACGTCTAACACCAACATAGCAGTCAAGGCCTCAGTTATACATTTTGCTTCAGGATGACTGCTGTCGTACTTCATCCTCCTCGCTAAGGACTGTTGGAGGGTCAATTGTTTAGTAAAAGTAGTGGTGTTCCTACTTCCTCTCTGGGATGATGAACGACTCCCAGCAGCAGCAACAGCAGCAGTGGCAGCAGGAGGCGTAGCAATGCAGGATCCTCCGGAGGAATCCCGGATAGGAGAGTCTGTCATGCCAGTGACATGGCCTGCAGGACTACTTCTGATCCTGACTAAGGAGGAAATTGACGAGGAGGGAGTTGACGGTGTGGTTTGCAGGCGCTTGGATACAACAGGACAACGGGATTTAGGTGTCCCTGGACTGCTTATGGTCTTAGCCAAAGTTTCTGAACTTGACAGTAACTTTTTATGAACGTGCTGCAGGTGCCGTATAAGGGAGGATGTTCCTAGGTGGTTAACGTCCCTACCCCTACTTATTCCACCTTTACATATGGTACATATGACAAGACAGTTGTTGTCCGGATTTGGATAGAAATATTGGCAGACCAAAGAGGTGGAATGTTTGGTCTTCTGCCCAGGCATGACCGTGATGGGCTTTTTCATCCCACGGACAACAACTGTCTCCCCTGGAGCCTGATTTAAACAAACCACATCACCATCAGAATCCTCCTCGCCAACTTCCTGTTCAGCGCCAGCTACACCAGTATCCTCATCCTGTTGTACTTCAACAGTGACATCTTCAATTTGCATATCAGCAAGTGGACTGTGGGTGCTCCTTTCAGCACTTGCAGGGGGCATGCAAATGGTGGAAAGAGCCACCTCTTCCCGTCCAGTGCTGGGAAGGTCAGGCATCGCAACCACCACCACACTTGGACTTTCCTTGGGGATTTGTGATATCTTCTTAGAACGCACAGTTCTTCGCTGTGCTTTTGCCAGCTTAACTCGTTTGATTTTTTTAGTGGGAGGAGGGCTTCCATCGTCATGTGAAGCTGAACCACTAGTCATGAACATAGGGAAAGACCTTAGCCATTCCTTGCCACTCCGTGTCGTAAATGGCATATTGGCAAGTTTACATTTCTCTTCAGATGATTTAAATGTTTTTTTCAAGGTCATTTTCCTGAACTTTGTCATTTGGGATTGTATGTGCCCTCTACTATGACATTGGGCATCGGCCTTGGCAGACGACTTTGATGGCATGTTATCGTCTATGTCATGACTAGTGGCAGCAGCTTCAGCACTAGGAGGAAGTGGTTCTTGATCTTTCCCTATTTTATTTTTATCGGAGAAAGTTTGGTCCTCCATTTATGTTATATTGATATTTACGTGCGGCTAAGGCGCACACAAACACAGAAAATAATTTTTTATTTTTGTTGGAGACTAGTGCACTTTGTGGGTTACACCACCCTTTAAGAAATGAGCCAGCCGGCCCTTTACTTATGGGACACAAGCGCACGCTTGGCGCTGCTCCTTTGTTGATGCACGTGCAGCCACAGTGCACACAATTCACAAACACAGAAAATATTTTTTTATTTTGTTTGGAGTGTACTTTGGGGGTTACAGCACCCTTTAACGGACAAGCCAGCCGGCCCTTTGCTTATGACACAGGCGCACGCTTGGCACTACTTTGTTGATGCACGTGCGGCTACTGCGCACACAATTCACAAACACAAAAAAATATTTTTTTTTATTTTGTTTGGAGTGTACTTTGGGGGTTACAGCACCCTTTAACGGACAAGCCAGCCGGCCTTTTACTTATGGGACACAGGCGCACGCTTGGCACTACTTTGTTGATGCACGTGCGGCTACTGCACACACAATTCACAAACACAGAAAAATATTTATTTTTATTGCACTTGGTCCCCCCTGATGAACAGAGCACCCCCTGGACAACACTACAGCACCCCTTTAGGACTGGGACACTGCACAGGACTTTGGAGTGGACACAACCCCTATGGACAACTGACTGCACAACACAGTCCAGCCAGTCCCTGTGGACTTTGAAGTAGTGGACACAGCCCCTATGGACAACAGCAGCACAGCGCAGCACAGCACAGCACAACACTACTCTGCACTACACTACACTACACTACACAGCCCAGCCAGCCCTAACTCCCACCCTCCCTCTTCACTGTCCACAGCCGAGAGAGAAAATGGCGCCGACGCGGGTACCTTATATAGGATCCAAAACCTGCGAGATCCGGAAGGCGGGATGATGACGTTTTGCCTCGATTTCAGATCCGAGTCAGGTGGGAAAAGTCGAGCCTGACTCGGATCGGCCTCGGATCGGGGGGGCTCGGGGGGGTTCGGATTTCAGAAATCCGAACCCGCTCACCCCTACTATAAAGTAAACTATACTAAGTCTGAAATGCTTCCTTTATCAGGAGATGTAACGGGGTTTGATTTACACCCAATACTTTCCCTATTTCCAGTGGTCACATCTACTCACACATACCTAGGAATTCAAAACTTTAAACCTGTTCTGACAAGCATTTCTAAGATATTGTCTGGATGGATAAATTTGCCTTTGTCTTTGTTAGGCAGAACCACTGTAGTGAAAAGTATTGCCTTTCCTAAACTAGCATATTTATTGCAGATGCTTCCCTTGAGCCTCGCAGAGAAAGACACCTCTCATGTGGACTCAATATTTTCAAAATTTCTATGGAGTAATAGAAAACCAAGAACAGCTTACTCTAAGCTGCAGCTGCCTTGTTCTAAGGGAGGAGTAAATCTACCTGACTCACAATCATTTAGCAGGGCATCACATTTCAGATATATTTTGGATTGGTTTTGGTGTAGATCTATATTTGTAAATTTTGATCTAGAAGTAGAACTATTTTCCCCTTTCTCCCCGGTGGCACTGCTTCACTCACCCAAGAAAGACATTCCAGCTCAGTTATTTTCTAGTACTTTATTTTTTAATACATATCATTCCTGGAGGTACACTAATATCAAATTGCAAAGAAACCCTTGTTCTTCCAGGTTTACGATCTTTTGGGGAAATCCAGCCTTCATTCCATGTCTGCAAAATGATATATATAAGAGATGGAAAGAGGCTGGAATTGTATCAATTCGAGATGTTTTTGATCCAGGGGGGGTCTTGATATCTTTTTCTGATTTAAAAAATACATTTAAGTTAGTGGACAGACACTTCTTTATGTACTTGCAGATTAGACATTTCATTAACTCTGTGCCCAAACCTATGTCTAGCGTTGAGACACCTGACCCTATGCAGACTATTTTTTATTTTTCTCGTACCAGTCTTTACAGACTTAAACATTATAATATACTGTATATCTTAGATTTTCTCGGTATGGAAAAACTTGGGAAAACACTCTTAAAAGATGGTCATATGATATTGATGATATCTCAGACTTAAATGTTTTATTAGATCATAATTCAATGGTATTTAAATAAATATTTACATACTGCATCATTGCAGGAAACACATTTTAAAACAATGCACAGAGCATTTATTTCACAAGCTCAGAGAGCAAATATTGTCCCAGATGAAAATGGCAAATGCCCAAAGTGTAGAATGGAGGGAGCTACATTCTTTCACAACTTTTGGCAATGTGGGAAGATAGCAATATTTTGGCATAAAATTATTAACTATATTAATTAGATATTCAATTAAAATTTATCTAGAGACCCAACAGCATGTCTGCTGGTAAATTTGTCGGTGTGGGACCTAGGTGTATTGGGAAAAGAGATTATTCCTGTCATAACCATTATTCTCACTGTTGCAAAAAAGTTGATATTGAAATACTGGATCAAGAGCTCCACACCCTCTCTGGCTGAGCTGAAAAACATTCTTCTCCGCATCATTTACTTTGAAAGACGAGCTACCATCCCGGATATAGAAAAGGGTGTAACCAGATTCCATAAAAAATGGGAACATTATATTGCAGCCTTAGATATGTCAGTCCAAACACATATATACAAATTATTTGAACCCACCGCCTGGTTTCTACACAGACAATTGGCACCTCCAGTTTCATAATCAGAGATATCCAGATGTTCTCATACTCAAAAGAGTGATCGACTATTTACATTTTCCTTTTTTAAGGCAGTAGGAAGTATACCATATGTACGTGGTTACGAAATGTCCCCCCCCCTCTTGTGTGTTCCTAAATATGAACCCCTTTTTGTTGGTTTTATTTTTATTTTATTTTAATTTTCCTGCTGTATTATTTATCAAAAGAATATCTGTTTTTTGATGCTGCATTTTATGTAACAAATATTCATTCAAGTTCTGACAACTTTATGTAAAATGTATCATTCTACATTTTGCTAAATTTTTCTTTGAAAAAACTTAATAAAATGTTTTTGAAAAAAAACAAAACATTGAAAGTGTATAAAAAAAACAAAAAACGTAGCCCCCCCACCAAAAAACAATCAGCCCCGGGCTTTGGAGCCCAGTACTGGTTGTGCTAAATACAGGGGACAAACGACATAGGGGTCCCCTGTATTAAGCACAACCAGCACTGGGCTAGTCAGAACCAGCCCTGGTTGCCAAAATATGGGGGACAAATGATGTAGGGGTCCCCCGTATTTAGCACAACGAGCACAGGGCTCTGAGCTGGTCCTGGTTCTGGAAATACAAGGGGAAAAATGCATAGGGCCCCCCCTGTATTTCCCAGAACCAGCACCGGACTCCGTCTAGTGGGGGAGGGGTGATGCCACAGAAAGGGGAGCCCTATCACCGGGCTCCCCAGCTGCAGCATCACCCCTGACTGCTAGTCAGCCCAGGCCGGGGATCCCTGGGGAGTTGGGGACCCCCCAATAAAGGGGTCCACCTCCTCAGGGCACCCCAGGCCCAGGCTGATAGCCTGGGCCTGGGTCTTTTGCAATAGTACTACAGGTCCCAGCAGGCATCCCCCGCATGCTGGTACTTGGAGAACCACAAGTACCAGCAGGTGGGGTGTTAAGGGCCTTCTGGCACCTATAGTACCCCTGCAAAAAAAATATTCAAATAACACACACAGTCTTTTAAATCTTTTATTTACCGGGACCTTCACCTGGAGCGTGGCAGCCAGTAAGCTCTTTTGCGCGGCCGCCGCACATCCAGGGCTTCTGCGGCGTCTTCACCTGGAGCACGGCGGCCAGTAAGCTCTTTTGCGTGGCCGCCGCACATCCAGGGCTTCTGCGGCGTCTTCACCTGGAGCGCGGCGACCAGTAAGCTCTTTTGCGTGGCCGCCGCACATCCAGGGCTTCTGCGGCGTCTTCATTCTTCAGCTGGTCTCTCCAGCTGCCCGGCCAATGATTGAATGGATGGGGCTCGCTCTGCTGGCTGTATTTAAGCCAGCCGAGGGGGCGGGGCGATGACGTCGTGAGCCATGATTGGCTCGTGGCGGCCATCTTTGAATTTCAAAAATGGCGCAGAGGCGTGATTTTTGAAAAGCGCACGCTCGGTTCTCACCATTGAATTCAGGCTTGGTTCACCAAGTACCAGCATGTGGGGGAGGCTTGCTGGGAACAGTAGTTCCACAGCAAAAGCCAATATTTATATTTTCAAATGCACCACACTTTACATAATCAACCCGCCACCCACCGCCCATGGGTGCCGGGGATAGCCCCGGGCTATCAGCCCGGGGTGCCCTGAGGAGGGCGGACCCCCCACCAGGCCCCCCAGCCGTAGCATCAACCCTGACCACTAGTCAGTCCAGGCCAGGGATCCCTGAGGAGCTGGGGACCCCCCCAATAAAGGGGTCCCCCTCAGGGCCCCCCTAGCCCTAGGCTGAGAGCCTGGGGCTATCCCCAAGACCCCTGGGCGGAGGGTGCTGGGTTGATTGTGTTGTGTGGTGTATTTTAAAGAATATTTTCTTTTGCAGGTAAACTATAGGTCCCAGCACACCTCCCTGAATGCTGGTACTTGGAAAACCACAAGTACCAGCATGCTGGGCATTAGGGCCCACTGCCACCTGTAAAAAAAATATTAAAACAACACAACACACTTATTTTACAGGTCTTCACCTGGGGGACGGTGGCCTTTAAGCTCTTTTGCATGGCTGCCGCAACCCCAGGACTTTGGCATCTTCACCTGGCGGGCGCCAACCCGCCAGGGCTTTGGTGTTTTTGCCTGGTGGGCGCCAACCAGCCAGGGCTTCGGCCTCTTCACCTAGTGGACAGCAGCCTGTGTCAGCTCATTTTCATGGCAGCCACCCACTAGGACTTCCGGTGTCTTCGCCCAGCGGGCGCCAACCCACCAGGGTTTCGGTGTTTTTGCCTGGCAGGCGCCAACCCGTCAGGGCTTCTGGCATCTTCACCTAGAGGATGGTAGCCTGTGTCAGCTGTTTTGCATGGCTGCCACCCACTAGGACTTCCAGTGTCTTCACCCGGCGGGCACCAACCCACCAGGGCTTCGGCATCTACGCCTTGCAGGCGCCAACCCGGCAGGGCTTCGGCTTCTTTGCCTGGGGGGCGCCAACCCGCCAGGGCTTCGGCGTCTTCACCTGGTGGGCACCCACCCACCAGGGCTTCTGACGTCTTCACCTCGGGGCTCCCCAGGACTTCTATGGTCCTCTGCAGGTGCCATCGCCTCCAATGACGTCACGAGTCATGATTGGCTCGTGGCGGCCATCTTTGAAAATCAAAGATGGCCACCACGAGCCAATCACGGCTCGCGACGTCATCATCTGCGGCAGCTGCAGGATGGGCGCCAGTTCGGGTGTCGGCGTCGGGCCTAGATCCGAGAGGATCTAGTCCCCGCCAGCCATTCTGCCGAGTACGGCAGCAGCGCCCATTTTAAAATTTAAAGATGGCCGCCGCTAGCCAATCACGGCTCGTGGTGGCCATCTTTGAATTTCAAAAATAGCGCTGAGGCGCCATTTTTGAAATGGGCGCTGCTGCCATATGCAGCATAATGGCTGGTGGGGTCTGAATCCTCTCGGCTCCAGGCCCGCTGCCAATGCCCTCACCGCCGCCGAACCTTCCACCTCCGCTGGACCCTCTGCCGCCAACACCCACGCCCCCCACCAACAACCGCGACCCGCCGTCCGCTGAGGTCGCCACCGCTGCATCCGTGTCCCCGCCACTGCATTGCCCGCTACCGCCTGCAAATGACGCCCATCTTGCTGCACCCAAGTGAAGCCACTATGACTACACCTGCTGGAAGCTCCTACTTTGGCTGCGTAACAAGTTGAAAAGGGATACATTTAGGAAGCCGGCGGCCGCAATACCGACCGCCTGCTTCCCGAATCCTCAATCCCGGCTAGGGTTAAATGACAGGCGCCTAAAATCTAGGTGCTTGTCATTTTCCCAACGCCGGGAGACAGGTGCCCGGCATCCCGATCGAAGGGATGCCAAGCGCTGCAAGCGGACAGCCACGGGGGGGAGGGTTAGGTTTAGGGCACCCGGGGGGATTTAGGGTTAGGCACCCCCATGGGAGGGTTAGGCTAGGGGGAGGGAGGGTCAGGGTTAGGCACCCCCGGGGGGAGTTAGGATTAGGCATCGGGAAGGGTTAGGGTTAGACACTTAGAGGGGAGGTTAGGGTTAGGCACCCCTAAGGAGGGTTAGGGGGGTTGGTTAGGTTAATTTTTACTTACCTTAGGGACGATCGGGATTTCCAGCGCTGTCGGACTTCCGCTGCCGGGCTCTGCTCTTTTGTGGGGCTGCCACTGCCGGGAATAGAACTTCCGGCCATGCGGCAGCCAGGATTTCATACCGAATGCGTTGAAGAATCCTATCTTTATAATGGCGCATTCTTGAGGTAATAGTTTAAAAACTGTCACTTTCTAATTTACCTGAACCCCAAAAGCACATACCCTGGTGTAATGTCCACTCCCAGCTTACTGTGATGCAGAATAATTTTTCCCTATTCAGCAAGCCACTGGGTTCCAGTTTACCTTCAACAAAATATAGGAAGACCAATATACTGGCTTGTATTCGAATGACAGAGATAAATTTATTTCAGTATATTCTCCCTAAGGAGTCAGATACCATTATACAACAGTAGGTAATTAATTAACAGCACAATACAACTATACAAACATCACATTGAAAATTCAGTCAGTAAAAGCACACGTAGGATCCCGGGGTAATTTATTTATCTGGAACACTGGATCTACTTCGTATTTTCTGTGAAGGGGGGAAAAGTTAACTCATATTCATCACACATCAATCCCTGCAACCCGTTAGCTACACAAGTAGTTCCAGAGTCCATTCACCTAACTGTGCACAGTAAATTATTTTAAACTATTGCATGCAAGTAGTTGTTGGAGTTTGCGCAATAAAGTAACGGTGCCCGGGTTTTAATTACTCTCCCTAACGCTTAGACTTAGTAACGATGTGAACAATGGGGATTCTCCTTCCCTTCACGTTATAGTTCCTGTGTCCTGTCTCCTGTTGTGTATTAAGTAGTATCTCAACTATATAGATGTTGCTGAACTGATGCCTGTGCGACTCCTGCAAAAGTTTGTTAGGTTGTCTCTAATTTTGCGGATGAAGGGTTAATCCCAGACGATCAACACGGCTAAGCTGACTTTAATGCAATTTATCGAAGTTTATAGTCACTGAAATGGCTGTCTCAGTCTAGCTCTATGCCACTTTGTGCAATGTGTTTCTACCTGCTCTCTATTTCTTTTGCTGAGAGAGGTGTTAAACAACTACTCAGTCTATTATACTTAAGCTTACTGGAGCTGGACTAAACAGGAATCACTGAAGATATTTGCAGTCCTATCTAATAACAGGCCAAATACTGACTGCATTAGTGTTTTTTGAACACTGTAGGGCTGTGCTGGGGCTATAAAGTCTTGTAATGGTGTTGGTGGTATAGTTACTGCAATTTGCAGCTGACAGACCTGCTCCGCGATTTCTGTCTTCCAGCACCCAGGACAGCGCTCTCTGCTCTGTCACTCCCCTCCGGCTGCCACTCACAGTCCAAGGGGCAGGATCAAGGGAGGTCCCGGTGATGATGCCGTTTCCTGTCAGGCTCCGGATGGCTTCCTCTCCGCTCCGATACCAGGGCTCCGCACACAACGATGGCAGCCGCGACAGGCTGTGTTCCCGGCATACAGTTAAGTCCTCTCACTCCAGGCTCTCCCCGGTTCAGCTCCGGTAAGCGCAGGACACTCTCCGCTGTCCGCTTACCACAGAGTCCCACACAGCACACCCAGCAGCCCCCGCGGGTGCCTCTTTTATCACCTGGCTGTCGCGTGCGGGGCTCCTTTCCGCCGACCGCACGCGCCTGTCTCCCTATTGAGCCCCTTATCATAGACCAGAGGGAGTAGGTTTCCCCTCTGAAGTGGCCATAATGACCTGTCCCTGGCGCGTGCCTCCTTTGTGTTCCAATACAGCCATGGCGGGCTGCACCATACTTCCCTCCATGAGGGGTCAGACAAGTGTCACTGGCAATAATTATGAAGTTCATATAATTATCTAAATCAGCATCTCCAGCTAAGAATTTCAGTGTAAATACATGAATTGGACAATAAAAATACTTTAAGGGTACCACATTGGCACATTAGCTACCTAATAAAACAAACCCCAAGTCTAAATTCACCCCGTACCCTGAGTTTTGCCTTCCCAAAAATCCCCCATAGACTACTGGTTGCTAATACCCCTTTTACACCAGAGCAAGAACCTGGGTTTTTGCTGGGTCTACCCGGGTCGCAGCTCAGTGTAAAAGGGTCCCTGAAAAATAACCTGGGTCAAGTGACCCTGCAATCCAACCCAGGTAGCTACCAGGGTTGGACCCAGGATGGACCCAGGAAATGGTGCAGTGTAAACGGTGCAACCTGGGTTATCTGACCTGGATCATGCCTAAAATGAGCTGATTGGTGGTTGTGGAGCATTCACCTCCCACTTTTTATGACCTCACAGGTTTAGCAGGGCAGACCTGAGTTCATTGTGAACAGGGCTGACCTGGGAGTAACCCAGATCAAAGGTGCAGTGTAAATGGGTCTGACCTGGGTCTGACCAGGGTTGGAACCATGTCCAAAAACCCAGGTCGGACCTGGGTTTTTGGTGGAAAAGAGGTATAATTGACAATGTCAGAAAAAAGTGACAGTTGGAGCTTTATATTACTCCCATGTCCTCATGTATTATGTTTTTGCCCTGAAATTTGGCATGCAGCACCGAGCGACAGTTCTACCCGGCCATGCCAAATTTCAGATCCGTACCTCCTATAGCTTTTGAGGTGTAGCCCCTTGAACACCCTGCCCCCCATTCAGAATTCTCTATGGAGAAATCCGTTTTTTTTAATGCAGCCTTAATATAAGTGCACGACTGTGCCTATGTATATACACGACTGTGCCCTTATAATTTTGTATTTCATCTAATTCTTATACCGGTATATCTCAACGGAAGTGTCTAATCCCAGAATTAATTATTCAGGAAGTGTCTGTGACTGACACACACTCACTCCTTACATAACCCACTGGTGAAATATGTTTCTTCTCTTACTAAGGAGTATTTCTCAAGAATATATTTGCCTCATTTATCAGTGATTAGGAGTCAATTGTGGACTCACTGATATTTAATTCTTAATCATATCCAGGAAATAACTCATCACTTCACAATTACTTCCTATGCATTTTAATGAGTATACTAATAAAACTTGATTTTTTAATATAATTATAATTTCTTACTGTATTAAACTTTTCTGATTAGGAGTGTCCCACAAATGAGTCATCTTTACTTGCTCTGGCAAGGAATTTTTTGTGTACTTTGACTTCTCTGACTCCAGGGTACAGCACCAACCAGTGTCTGGATTAGTGATAGATTTTTTAATGTATGTGAATACATGATCGTTGTTTTTTTACACACATTTATACCTTTACACAGATTTCTGTGCAGAATCCTTTTCCCTTTTCCCCTCTCACCCATATTTTGGGACTTGTAGTGCCACAGAAAAAAACACATAAAAACCCACAAACTTTGTGACAAAATGGCTGATTTTAACAAACACTTCCCCAAACCTTGTTTAACCAATTTACTGTACTTGGCCTACACGCAGGGGCGTATCTACCCATTGGCCAGGATGGCACTCGCCAGGGGCGCCGGCCAAAGGGGGGCGCCATCCGGCAGTGCCACCAGCAGCCAAGGGTTGGAATCAGGCCAGGACTACCAGGACCGACTCTAGCGGCTGTGCAGCCACCGCTAGTCCTCCGGGCCCCACAAGTGTAGGGCAGACTGCAGCCAGCCAATGTTATAGCAGCCAGCCAATGAGAGTCAGACCTACTCTCATTGGCTGCTGCGTCCACATAGGGAGCCGGCTGGAGCTCACTCATGAGCTCCGCCTTCCGGCTCCCCCCACAGTGGGTGTTGGGAGAGACATCATGACGTCTCTCCCATAGTGCAGAGTGGGCCGGGAGGAGCAGACAGTGGCGGTCATCGGCAGTAGCGGGGATCAGGTAAGTTGTTTTTTTTTTTTCTGTGTGTGTAAGAATGGCACGGGGGTGTGTGTCTATTAGGGGGCACTGTATAGGGGGTGGCCGCTACTGGGGGCACTGTATAGCGGGTGGCCACTACTGGGGGCACTTTATGGGGGGTTGGCGGCCGCTACTGGGGACACTATAGGTTGGACTACTACTGGGAGCAATGCAGCATAGGGGGGCTACTACTGGGGGCAATGCTGCATAGGGGTGGATTACTACTGGGGGTACTGTATAGAGGGGGACTACTACTGGGGGCAAAGCAGCATAGGGGATTTACTACTGGGGAACTGCAGCATAGGGGGACTACTACTGGGAGCACTGTATAGGAGGGACTACTACTGGGGGCAGTGCAGCATAGGGAGGATTACTACTGGGGGCAATAGGGGGGACTACTACTGGTGGCACTGTCTAGGGCAGTGGTCAGGGAACAGGGGTAAATTACCCCACATGAGGTAAAAATGAAATTCCTGGGGGTAATGGACGGACAGCCGGGCAAGCATATGAATCATTCTATAATATAGAATGATTCATATGCATGCCCGGCTGTGCTGCAGTGAGGCTCTAAGCCGGACGCCCACTGAGATGTTATTACCAGTAGGCGCCTGGCTCCTTCCCTTCTTCTGAACTCCAGCTTCCAGCTCTCACCATGCCATGTCAGAACATCTCTCCCATAGTTCCGAGGAGCAGCCGGGCGGACAGGACGGCGGTGGATGCAGGAGCGGGGATTAACGTAAGTGTTTTTTTTTTGTACAAGCAGCACTACAGGGGCATTATATGGGGGCACTACTACATGGGCATTATATGGGGGCACTACTATATGATTTCCTTCCTTTCAAATCAAGAGGGTAACGTCGGCGTATCTAAATATATTTTGGGGTAAAAGGTAAAAAAGTCCCCTGACCCCTGGTTGATGGGGATGGCTGGGGAGACAGACGGAGGTGAAGGCTGATGAAATGTGGGCTGGCTGGAGAGATAGAAGGGGGTAGCTGGGGAAACATTTTAAGTGCTTATTTAACGTATAGTGCAATTATTCAGAAATTATGGGGGGAGGGGGGCGCCAGTCCATTACATTGCCAGGGGCGCTTGGATCTCTAGATACACCCCTGCGTATGCAGTCTTGCGTTCCGTGATGAATCAGGCCCTGAGTTACATATATTTGCAAACATATGGTAAGGCACCAGCCACTGCAAGGCGTCTCTCCTCTGGTGGTCCTACAATACATAATAAGAGCATCACTTTCGGTCATACATTTATGCATGTCTAAATTGAGAGCCCACTCATCTAGAGGATCCGCAGGATCCTCAAATATGGCACTACATGGATCAGCATACTAATTAAATAACTGGTTGTAAATATATGTACTGAACAGGGGCTTTTCAAGAGAGGAGGGGGCCCGTGTGCAGTCTCTCTCTCCGAGGGCCGGCTGCGCACTGAGCGCAGCGCCACACCGCTAGACTTTGGACACTAGAGTGCGCAAGTCACTAGAGTGCGCAGGTCACCGGGAAAATGGCGCAGCGACCATTTTACCAGTGTTTTCCCTATTGCGCATGCGCAAAATGCTGGGAAAATGGCAGCGGCGGCCATTTTTCAGGCGATTTTCACAGTGCTGACACCGGCACCAACGTGGGACTCTTGGGCAGAGTGGTAAGTATTAAAAATATTGGTGCACCCATTATAGAAACGCCCCTGGTACTGAGAATAAAAACCTAAATCAGGCCTGGCCAACCTGTGTCTCTCCAGCTGCTGTGAAACTACAAGTCGCAGCATGCCCTGCCACTATTATGCTATAAGGGAAAGCTAAACCAGTGGCAGGGCATGCTGGGATTTGTAGTTTCACAACTCCTGGAGAGCCACAGGTTGGCCATGTCTGGCCTAAATATTATACTTGGGCCAGAAGAATTTACTCGTGAGAAATATTATTATTATCAACTGAGGACATTTGTGATACTGTATATTTTGAAAATGAATATTCCTGTCATATTGAGAATATTAAGCTCAGAATATTGAAATATTTTCCTAACATAACCAGAGATAGCATTTCTTAATATTTTTATTGTAAATTCATAATACTTAAGGATAGTTAATATACAGTCAGGTCCATAAATATTGGGACATTGACAGAATTTTCATATTTTGTCCTCTATTCACCACCACAATGGCTTTGAAATGAAACAAACAAGATGTGATTCAACTGCCGACTAAGATTTAATTTGAGGGTAATTACATCCAAATCAGATGAACGGTGTAGGAATTACAACGGTTTCTATATGTGCCTCCCACTTTTTAAGGGGCCAAAAGTAATGGGACAAACTAAACAATCCTAAATCTAACTTTCACTTTTTAATACTTTGTTGCAAATCCTTTGCAGGCAATTACAGCCTGAAGTCTGGAACGCATAGACATCACCAGACGCTGGGTTTCATCCCTGGTGATGCTCTGCCAGGCCTCTACTGCAAATGTCTTCAGTTCCTGCTTGTTCTTGGGGAATTTTCCCTTCAGTTTTGTCTTCATCAAGTGAAATGCATGCTCAATCGGATTCAGGTCAGGGGATTGACTTGGCCATTGCATAACATTCCACTTTTTAGCCTTAAAAAACTCTTTGGTTGCTTTTGCAGTATGCTTCAGGTCATTATCCATCTGCACTGTGAAGCGCTGTCCAATGAGTTCTGAAGCATTTGACTGAATATGAGCATATAATATTGCCCAAAACACTTCAGAATTCATTCTGCTGCTTTTGTCAGCAGTCACATCATCAATAAATACAAGGGAACCAGTTCCATTGGCAGCCATACATGCCCACGCCATGACACTACCACCACCATGCTTCACTGATGAGGTGGTATGTTTTGGATCATGAGCAGTTCCTTTCCTTCTCTTCTCTTCCCATCACTCTGGTACAAGTTGATCTTTGTCTCATCTGTCAATAGGATGTTGTTCCAGATCTGCAATGGCTTTTTTAGATGTTGTTTGGCAAACTCTAATCTGGTCTTCCTGTTTTTGTGGCTCACCAATGGTTTGCATCTTGTGGTGAACCCTCTGTATTCACCCTGGTGAAGTCTTCTCTTGATTGTTGACTTTGACACATATACACCTACCTCCTGGAGAGTGTTCTTGATTTGGCCAACTGTTGTGAAGGGGTTTTTCTTCACCAGGGAAATAATTATTTTGTCATCCACCACAGTTGTTTTCCGTAGTCTTCCGGGTCTTTTGGTGTTGCTGAGCTCTCTGGTGCATTCTTTCTTTTTAAGAATGTTCCAAACAGTTGATTTGGCCATACCTAATGTTTTTGCTATCTCTCTGATGGGTTTGTTTTGATTTTTCAGCCTAATGATGGCTTGCTTCACTGATAGTGACAGCTCTTTGGATCTCATATTGAGAGTTGACAGCAACTGATTCCAAATGCAAATGTCACACCTAGAATCAACTCCAGACCTTTTACCTGCTTAATTGATAATGAAATAACGAGGGAATAGCTCACACCTGTCCATGAAATTGCTTTTGAGTTGATAGTCCCATTACTTTTGGCCCCTTAAAAAGTGGGAGGCACATATTGAACTGTTGTAATTCCTACACCATTCACCCGATTTGGATGTAATTACCCTCAAATTAAATTTGAAAGTCTGCAGTTAAAGCACATCTTGTTTGTTTCATTTCAAAACCATTGTGGTGGTGAATAGAGGCCAAAATCTGAAAATTCTGTCAATGTCCCAATATATATGGACCTGACTGTACCTTATACCAGTGGCAACAGTATATGAATTATAATAATCACTATTTTACTTTATTTTTCTACACATTTCTTTACTGTGTTTTTTAAATATATTGCCTTCTTATATATATATATATATATATATATATATAAAAAATAGGTCTTTATAGTACACCCAGCTTAAGACTCTTCTTCTATGTTTGTATTGTAGTTACATTTGCCGGCATGATTACGTCATCTTGGCCATGCCCCCGCTATACAATACCAATATTAATGGCATAGTAAAGCAGGGCCTGGACTACGATGACACAATTCGTCATGAATTGCGTCATTGGCCGCAGAGCCCACACACTTTACACAAGGAAGAGGGCATGGGGGGCTGGGAGCAGCACCAGATTTTCCGGAGCCTCCCGTCCATTCTCGGAGAACAACCCTCAAATGCAAATGAAATTAAATATAAACAGTTCTGACCACTCTAGCGGATAGTACCCAAATTATTAGCATGGCTGCTACACAAAATTACTGCAGCTGTAGGTAGTGCTGCGCATGCGCTGGGTTTACGAATGTAACAGCGCATGCGCAGCACGGATTCCAGCTGCGGTAAGGTAGAGTAGAGAGGGAAAAGTATCTATTTCCTGAAAAGCTGTCATCTCAAAAATGACAGCTTTTCAGAATAGATAGTTATGGAGAGGAGGAATGATGAATTCCACCAGTAATTAGGTAGAAATCCATGCGAGTTCTAAACCTAATCACCTCCATCGAATTTTAAGGTATGATGAATAGGCCCCTGAATCTATTTTTGTAGAAATTAAATGTGGTAATTCATCATTCATATAATGCAGGATATTTCACTAATATCTCCTGGTTACAATTGTCCCCCGAAAATTTCCACAGTCCCCATATTATAGTAAATTATGTAATTCATCAAGTACAAAAAAATATATTTTTTCAGAATTTGACAGTGATACTGTACGCCATCCTTAGATGCTGTACAACACCCAAACAGCAGAGGGATCAGAATATATTCCTCCCTGCTGTGTCCTCTTACATTTTTGAAGCTCCCTCCCAGCTCCCTGAGCTCTCCTCCTTTGAGGAGGGAGAGTGCATAGCAGCGGTGGTGGGAGACACAGTGCAGAACCTCTATTACATCCCTCACAATAAATAATTGTGCACTTGGAGAGATTCAAATAGTATAATCTGACATCAATTTTCACATTAATCTCTCAGAATAGCTCAATTCAGGGTTAAAGGTGGAGGTGTAAATGATGTAGGACAGGTATGTGGAGGTGTAAATGATGTGGGACAGGTAGGTGGATGTGTAAATGATGTAGGACAGGTATGTGGAGGTATAAATCATGTGGGACTGGTAGGTGGAGGTGTAAATGGTGTGGGACAGGTATGGGGAGGTGTAAATGATGTGGGACAGGTAGGTGGAGGTGTAAATGATGTGGGACAGGTAGGTGGAGGTGTAAATGATGTGGGACAGGTAGGTGGAGGTATAAATTATGTGGGACAGGTAGGTGGAGGTGTAAATTATGTGGGACAGGTATGTGGATGTGTAAATCATGGGGGACAGGCAGGTGGAGGTGTAAATGATGTGGGACAGGTAGGTGGAGGTGTACATGATGTGGGACAGGTAGGTGGAGGTGTAAATGATGTGGGACAGGTATGTGGATGTGTAAATTATGTTGGACAGGTAGGTGGAGGTGTAAATAATATGGGACAGGAAGGTGGAGGTATAAATAATGGGGGACAGGTATGTAGAGGTGTAAATTATGTTGAACAGGTAGGAGTTGAGGGCACCCATGGTACATAAAGGAAAATGAAACATCTTAAAATTAGGGGTGAGCGGGTTCAGGTTTCTGAAATCTGAACCCCCCTGAGCCCCCCCGATCCGAGGCCGATCCGAGGCCGATCCGAGTCAGGCTCGACTTTTCCCGCCTGACTCGGATCTGAAATCGAGGCAAAACGTCATCATCCCGCCTTCCGGGTCTCGCGGGTTTTGGATCCTATATAAGGTACCCGCGTCGGCGCCATTTTCTCAATCGGCAGTGGACAGTGAAGAGGGAGGGTGGGAGTTAGGGCTGGCTGGGCTGTGTACTGTAGTGTAGTGTAGTGCAGAGTAGTGTTGTGCTGTGCTGTGCTGCACTGCACTGCTGTTGTCCATAGGGGCTGTGTCCACTACTTCAAAGTCCATAGGGGCTGGCTGTGTTGTGCTGTGCTGCTGTTAATAGGGGCTGTGTCCACTACTTCAAAGTCCATAGGGGCTGGCTGGACTGTGTTGTGCAGTCAGTTATCCATAGAGGCTGTGTCCACTCCAAAGTCCTGTGCAGTGTCCCAGTCCTAAAGGGGTGCTGTAGTGTTGTCCAGGGGGTGCTCTGTCCATCAGGGGTGCTCCCCCCAAGTGCTAAAAAAATAATATTTTTTCTGTGTTTGTGAATTGTGTGCGCAGTAGCCACACGTGCATCAACAAAGTAGTGCCAAGCGTGCGCCTGTGTCATAAGTAAAGGGCCGGCTGGCTTGACCGTTAAAGGGTGCTGTAACCCCCAAAGTACACTCCAAACCAAAAAAATATATATTTTCTGTGTTTGTGAATTGTGTGCGCAGTAGCCGCACGTGCATCAACAAAGTAGTGCCAAGCGTGCGCCTGTGTCATAAGTAAAGGGCCGGCTGGCTTGACCGTTAAAGGGTGCTGTAACCCCCAAAGTACACTCCAAACCAAAAAAATATATATTTTCTGTGTTTGTGAATTGTGTGCGCAGTAGCCGCACGTGCATCAACAAAGTATTGCCAAGCGTGCGCCTGTGTCATAAGTTAAGGGCCGTCTGGCTTGACCGTTAAAGGGTGCTGTAACCCCCAAAGTACACTCCAGTCCAAACCAAAAAAAAAATTATTTTCTGTGATTGTGAATTGTGTGCGCAGTAGCAGCACGTGCATCAACAAAGTAGTGCCAAGCGTGCGCCTGTGTCATAAGTAAAGGGCCGGCTGGCTTGACCGTTAAAGGGTGCTGTAACCCCCAAAGTACACTCCAGTCCAAACCAAAAAAATATATATTTTCTGTGTTTGTGAATTGTGTGCGCAGTAGCCGCACGTGCATCAACAAAGTATTGCCAAGCGTGCGCCTGTGTCATAAGTAAAGGGCCGGCTGGCTTGACCGTTAAATGGTGCTGTAACCCCCAAAGTACACTCCAGTCCAAACCAAAAAAAAATATATTTTCTGTGTTTGTGAATTGTGTGCGCAGTAGCCGCACGTGCATCAACAAAGTAGTGCCAAGCGTGCGCCTGTGTCATAAGTAAAGGGCCGGCTGGCTTGACCGTTAAAGGGTGCTGTAACCCCCAAAGTACACTCCAAACCAAAAAAATATATATTTTCTGTGTTTGTGAATTGTGTGCGCAGTAGCCGCACGTGCATCAACAAAGTATTGCCAAGCGTGCGCCTGTGTCATAAGTAAAGGGCCGGCTGGCTTGACCGTTAAAGGGTGCTGTAACCCCCAAAGTACACTCCAGTCCAAACCAAAAAAAAATATTTTCTGTGTTTGTGAATTGTGTGCGCAGTAGCCGCACGTGCATCAACAAAGTAGTGCCAAGCGTGCGCCTGTGTCATAAGTAAAGGGCCGGCTGGCTTGACCGTTAAAGGGTGCTGTAACCCCCAAAGTACACTCCAAACCAAAAAAATATATATTTTCTGTGTTTGTGAATTGTGTGCGCAGTAGCCGCACGTGCATCAACAAAGTATTGCCAAGCGTGCGCCTGTGTCATAAGTAAAGGGCCGGCTGGCTTGACCGTTAAAGGGTGCTGTAACCCCCAAAGTACACTCCAGTCCAAACCAAAAAAAAAATTATTTTCTGTGATTGTGAATTGTGTGCGCAGTAGCCGCACGTGCATCAACAAAGTAGTGCCAAGCGTGCGCCTGTGTCATAAGTAAAGGGCCGGCTGGCTTGACCGTTAAAGGGTGCTGTAACCCCCAAAGTACACTCCAGTCCAAACCAAAAAAATATATATTTTCTGTGTTTGTGAATTGTGTGCGCAGTAGCCGCACGTGCATCAACAAAGTATTGCCAAGCGTGCGCCTGTGTCATAAGTAAAGGGCCGGCTGGCTTGACCGTTAAAGGGTGCTGTAACCCCCAAAGTACACTCCAGTCCAAACCAAAAAAAAATATATTTTCTGTGTTTGTGAATTGTGTGCGCAGTAGCCGCACGTGCATCAACAAAGTAGTGCCAAGCGTGCGCCTGTGTCATAAGTAAAGGGCCGGCTGGCTTGACCGTTAAAGGGTGCTGTAACCCCCAAAGTACACTCCAAACCAAAAAAATATATATTTTCTGTGTTTGTGAATTGTGTGCGCAGTAGCCGCACGTGCATCAACAAAGTATTGCCAAGCGTGCGCCTGTGTCATAAGTAAAGGGCCGGCTGGCTTGACCGTTAAAGGGTGCTGTAACCCCCAAAGTACACTCCAGTCCAAACCAAAAAAAATAATTTTTTCTGTGATTGTGAAATGTGTGCGCAGTAGCCGCACGTGCATCAACAAAGTAGTGCCAAGCGTGCGCCTGTGTCATAAGTAAAGGGCCGGCTGGCTTGACCGTTAAAGGGTGCTGTAACCCCCAAAGTACACTCCAAACCAAAAAAATATATATTTTCTGTGTTTGTGAATTGTGTGCGCAGTAGCCGCACGTGCATCAACAAAGTAGTGCCAAGCGTGCGCCTGTGTCATAAGTAAAGGGCCGGCTGGCTTTACCGTTAAAGGGTGCTGTAACCCCCAAAGTACACTCCAGTCCAAACCAAAAAAAAAATATTTTCTGTGTTTGTGAATTGTGTGCGCAGTAGCCGCACGTGCATCAACAAAGTAGTGCCAAGCGTGCGCCTGTGTCATAAGTAAAGGGCCGGCTGGCTTGACCGTTAAAGGGTGCTGTAACCCCCAAAGTACACTCCAAACCAAAAAAATATATATTTTCTGTGTTTGTGAATTGTGTGCGCAGTAGCCGCACGTGCATCAACAAAGTATTGCCAAGCGTGCGCCTGTGTCATAAGTAAAGGGCCGTCTGGCTTGACCGTTAAAGGGTGCTGTAACCCCCAAAGTACACTCCAGTCCAAACCAAAAAAAAAATTATTTTCTGTGATTGTGAATTGTGTGCGCAGTAGCCGCACGTGCATCAACAAAGTAGTGCCAAGCGTGCGCCTGTGTCATAAGTAAAGGGCCGGCTGGCTTGACCGTTAAAGGGTGCTGTAACCCCCAAAGTACACTCCAGTCCAAACCAAAAAAATATATATTTTCTGTGTTTGTGAATTGTGTGCGCAGTAGCCGCACGTGCATCAACAAAGTATTGCCAAGCGTGCGCCTGTGTCATAAGTAAAGGGCCGGCTGGCTTGACCGTTAAATGGTGCTGTAACCCCCAAAGTACACTCCAGTCCAAACCAAAAAAAAATATATTTTCTGTGTTTGTGAATTGTGTGCGCAGTAGCCGCACGTGCATCAACAAAGTAGTGCCAAGCGTGCGCCTGTGTCATAAGTAAAGGGCCGGCTGGCTTGACCGTTAAAGGGTGCTGTAACCCCCAAAGTACACTCCAAACCAAAAAAATATATATTTTCTGTGTTTGTGAATTGTGTGCGCAGTAGCCGCACGTGCATCAACAAAGTATTGCCAAGCGTGCGCCTGTGTCATAAGTAAAGGGCCGGCTGGCTTGACCGTTAAAGGGTGCTGTAACCCCCAAAGTACACTCCAGTCCAAACCAAAAAAAAAATATTTTCTGTGTTTGTGAATTGTGTGCGCAGTAGCCGCACGTGCATCAACAAAGTAGTGCCAAGCGTGCGCCTGTGTCATAAGTAAAGGGCCGGCTGGCTTGACCGTTAAAGGGTGCTGTAACCCCCAAAGTACACTCCAAACCAAAAAAATATATATTTTCTGTGTTTGTGAATTGTGTGCGCAGTAGCCGCACGTGCATCAACAAAGTATTGCCAAGCGTGCGCCTGTGTCATAAGTAAAGGGCCGGCTGGCTTGACCGTTAAAGGGTGCTGTAACCCCCAAAGTACACTCCAGTCCAAACCAAAAAAAAAATTATTTTCTGTGATTGTGAATTGTGTGCGCAGTAGCCGCACGTGCATCAACAAAGTAGTGCCAAGCGTGCGCCTGTGTCATAAGTAAAGGGCCGGCTGGCTTGACCGTTAAAGGGTGCTGTAACCCCCAAAGTACACTCCAGTCCAAACCAAAAAAATATATATTTTCTGTGTTTGTGAATTGTGTGCGCAGTAGCCGCACGTGCATCAACAAAGTATTGCCAAGCGTGCGCCTGTGTCATAAGTAAAGGGCCGGCTGGCTTGACCGTTAAAGGGTGCTGTAACCCCCAAAGTACACTCCAGTCCAAACCAAAAAAAAATATATTTTCTGTGTTTGTGAATTGTGTGCGCAGTAGCCGCACGTGCATCAACAAAGTAGTGCCAAGCGTGCGCCTGTGTCATAAGTAAAGGGCCGGCTGGCTTGACCGTTAAAGGGTGCTGTAACCCCCAAAGTACACTCCAAACCAAAAAAATATATATTTTCTGTGTTTGTGAATTGTGTGCGCAGTAGCCGCACGTGCATCAACAAAGTATTGCCAAGCGTGCGCCTGTGTCATAAGTAAAGGGCCGGCTGGCTTGACCGTTAAAGGGTGCTGTAACCCCCAAAGTACACTCCAGTCCAAACCAAAAAAAAAAATTTTTTCTGTGATTGTGAAATGTGTGCGCAGTAGCCGCACGTGCATCAACAAAGTAGTGCCAAGCGTGCGCCTGTGTCATAAGTAAAGGGCCGGCTGGCTTGACCGTTAAAGGGTGCTGTAACCCCCAAAGTACACTCCAAACCAAAAAAATATATATTTTCTGTGTTTGTGAATTGTGTGCGCAGTAGCCGCACGTGCATCAACAAAGTAGTGCCAAGCGTGCGCCTGTGTCATAAGTAAAGGGCCGGCTGGCTTTACCGTTAAAGGGTGCTGTAACCCCCAAAGTACACTCCAGTCCAAACCAAAAAAAAAATATTTTCTGTGTTTGTGAATTGTGTGCGCAGTAGCCGCACGTGCATCAACAAAGTAGTGCCAAGCGTGCGCCTGTGTCATAAGTAAAGGGCCGGCTGGCTTGACCGTTAAAGGGTGCTGTAACCCCCAAAGTACACTCCAAACCAAAAAAATATATATTTTCTGTGTTTGTGAATTGTGTGCGCAGTAGCCGCACGTGCATCAACAAAGTATTGCCAAGCGTGCGCCTGTGTCATAAGTAAAGGGCCGGCTGGCTTGACCGTTAAAGGGTGCTGTAACCCCCAAAGTACACTCCAGTCCAAACCAAAAAAAAAATTATTTTCTGTGATTGTGAATTGTGTGCGCAGTAGCCGCACGTGCATCAACAAAGTAGTGCCAAGCGTGCGCCTGTGTCATAAGTAAAGGGCCGGCTGGCTTGACCGTTAAAGGGTGCTGTAACCCCCAAAGTACACTCCAGTCCAAACCAAAAAAAAATATATTTTCTGTGTTTGTGAATTGTGTGCGCAGTAGCCGCACGTGCATCAACAAAGTATTGCCAAGCGTGCGCCTGTGTCATAAGTAAAGGGCCGGATGGCTTGACCGTTAAAGGGTGCTGTAACCCCCAAAGTACACTCCAGTCCAAACCAAAAAAAAAATGTTTTCTGTGTTTGTGAATTGTGTGCGCAGTAGCCGCACGTGCATCAACAAAGTAGTGCCAAGCATGCGCCTGTGTCATAAGTAAAGGGCCGGCTGGCTTGACCGTTAAAGGGTGCTGTAACCCCCAAAGTACACTCCAAACCAAAAAAATATATATTTTCTGTGTTTGTGAATTGTGTGCGCAGTAGCCGCACGTGCATCAACAAAGTATTGCCAAGCGTGCGCCTGTGTCATAAGTAAAGGGCCGGCTGGCTTGACCGTTAAAGGGTGCTGTAACCCCCAAAGTACACTCCAAACCAAAAAAATAAATATTTTCTGTGTTTGTGAATTGTGTGCGCAGTAGCCGCACGTGCATCAACAAAGGAGCAGCGCCAAGCGTGCGCCTGTGTCCCATAAGTAAAGAGTCGGCTGGCTCATTTCTTAAAGGGTGGTGTAACCCACAAAGTGCACTACTCTCCAGCAAAAATAAAAAAATATTTTCTGTGTTTAGCCGCACGTATATATCAAATCGATATAACATAAATGGAGGACCAAACTTTCTCCGATAAAAATAAAATAGAGAAAGATCAAGAACCACTTCCTCCAAGTGCTGAAGCTGCTGCCACTAGTCATGACATAGACGAAAACATGCCATCAACGTCGTCTGCCAAGGCCGATGCCCAATGTCATAATAGAGGGCACATACAATCCCAAATGACAAAGTTCAGGAAAATGACCTTGAAAAAAACATTTAAATCAGCTGAAGAGAAACGTAAACTTGCCAAAATGCCATTTACGACACGGAGTGGCAAGGAACGGCTAAGGTCGATACCTAGTATGTTCATGACTAGTGGTTCAGCTTCACATGACGATGGAAGCCCTCCTCCCACTAAAAAAATCAAAAGAGTTAAGCTGGCAAAAGCACAGCGAAGAACTGTGCTTTCTAAGAAGATATCACAAATCCCCAAGGAGAGCCCAAGTGTGGTGGTGGTTGCGATGCCTGACCTTCCCAGCACTGGACGGGAAGAGGTGGCTCTTTCCACCATTTGCACGCCCCCTGCAAGTGCTGAAAGGAGCACCCACAGTCCACTTGCTGATATGCAAATTGAAGATGTCACTGTTGAAGTACAACAGGATGATTATACTGGTGTAGCTGGCGCTGAGGAGGAAGTTGGCGAGGAGGATTCTGATGGTGATGTGGTTTGTTTAAATCAGGCTCCGGGGGAGACAGTTGTTGTCCGTGGGGATGAAAAAGCCCATCACGGTCATGCCTGGGCAGAAGACCAAACATTCCACCTCTTTGGTCTGGCAATATTTCTATCCAAATCCGGACAACAACTGTCTTGCCATATGTACCATATGTAAAGGTGAATTAAGTAGGTGTAGGGACGTCAACCACCTAGGAACATCCTCCCTTATACGGCACCTGCAGCGTGTTCATAAAAAGTTACTGTCAAGTTCAGAAACTTTGGCTAAGACTGTAAGCAGTCCAGGGACACCTAAATCCCGTTGTCCTGTTGAATGCAAGCGCCTGCAAACCACACCGTCAACTCCCTCCTCGTCAATTTCCTCCTTAGTTAGGATCGGAAGTAGTCCTGCAGTCAGTCACTGGCATGACTGACTCTCCTATCCGAGATTCCTCCGGAGGATCCTGCATTGCTACGCCTACTGCTGCCGCTGCTGCTGTTGCTGCTGCTGGGAGTCGTTCATCATCCCAGAGAGGAAGTAGGAACACCACTACTTTTACTAAACAATTGACCCTCCAACAGTCCTTAGCGAGGAGGATGAAGTACAACAGCAGTCATCCTGAAGCAAAATGTATAACTGAGGCCTTGACTGCTATGTTGGTGTTAGATGTGCGTCCGGTATCCGCCATTAGTGCAGTGGGATTTAGACAATTGATGGAGGTAGTGTGTCCCCGGTTCCAAATCCCGTCCAGATTCCACTTCACTAGGCAGGCGATACCGAGACTGTACAGAAACGTCAGAAAAAGTGTCCTCAGTGTCCTGAAAAATGCCGTTGTACACAATGTCCACTTAACCACGGACATGTGGACAAGTGGAACAGGGCAGACTAAGGACTATATGACTGTGACAGCCCACTGGGTAGATGTATCACCTTACGCAGCAATAGCAGCAGCGTCACCAGTAGCAGCATCTCAGAAACGCCAGCTCGTTCCAAGGCAGGCTACGCTGTGTATCACCGGTTTCAGTAAGAGGCACACCGCCAACAACCTCTTAGAGAAACTGAGGGAAATCATCGCCCAGTGGCTTACCCCACTTTGACTCTCCTGGGGATTTGTGATATCTGACAACGCCACCAATATTGTGCGGGCATTACATCTGGGCAAATTCCAGCACGTCCCATGTTTTGCTCACACAATAAACTTGGTGGTGCAGAATTTTCTGAAAAGCGACAGGGGCGTGCAGGAGACGCTTTGGGTGGCTCGAAAAATTTCTGGCCACTTTCGCCATTCAGCGACTGCGTGCCGAATACTGGAGCGCCAGCAAACACTCTTGAACCTGCCCCGCCATCACCTGAAGCAAGAGGTTGTGACGCGGTGGAACTCAACCCTCTATATGCTTCAGAGGATGGAGGAGCAGCAAAAGGCCATACAAGCCTATACATCCACCTATGACATAGGCAAAGGAGGGGGTATGCACCTGACTCAAGTGCAGTGGAGAATGATTTCCGTGTTGTGCATGGTTCTCCAGCCCTTCGAACTTGCCACACGTGAAGTCAGTTCAGACACTGCCAGCTTGAGTCAGGTCATTCCCCTCATCAGGCTTTTGCAGAAGCAGCTGGAGAAAGTGAAGGAGGAGCTAAGACGGAGCAATTCCGCTCGGCATGTGGGACTTGTGGATGAAGCCCTTCATTCGCTTTGCCAGGATTCCAGGGTGGTCAATCTGTTGAAATCAGACCACTACATTTTGGCCACCGTGCTCGATCCTAGGTTTAAAGCCTATGTGGTGTCTCTCTTTCCGGCCGACACAAGCCTGCAGAGGTGCAAAGACCTGCTGGTGAACACACTGTCAGCTGAAGCGGAATGTGACACGTCAACAGTTCCTTCTTCATTTTCTCCCGCAACTGGGGCTGCCAGGAAAAAACTTAGCTATCCTAAGCAACCCGCTGGCAGTGATGCAGGGCAGGCAGGACCAAGTTTGGACATCTGGTCCGGACTGAAGGACCTGGCAACAATTTCTGACATGTCTAGTGTCACTGCATATGATACTGTCACCATTGACAGAATGGTGGAGGATTACATCGGTGACAGCATCCAAGTAGGCATGTCAGACAGTCCATACCTGTACTGGCTGGAAAAAGAGGCAATTTGGAGGCCCCTGTACAAACTTGCTCTATTTTACCTGAGTTGCCCCCCCCTCCAGTGTGTACTCCGAAAGAGTGTTTAGTGCAGCCGGGAACCTTGTCAGCGAAAGGCGTAGGAGGTTGCTTCCACATAATGTGGAGAAGATGATGTTCATCAAAATGAATTATCAGCTCTTCCAGGGAGACCAGCCTCCAGAACGTACAGAGGGACCTGTGGTGGTGGATTCCAGTGGGGACGAGTTAATACTCTGTGAGGATGAGGATGTACACACTGAAGAGGGTGAGGAATCGGTGGATGAGGAGGATGAGGATGACATCTTGCCTCCGTAGAGCCAGTTTGTGCAGGGACAGATTAATTGCCAGCTTGTTTTGTGGGGGCCCAAACGAACCAATCATTTCAGCCACAGTTGTGTGGCAGACCCTGGCTCTGAAATGATTGGTTTGTTAAAGTGTGCATGTCCTGTTTATACAACATAAGGGTGGGTGGGAGGGCCCAAGGACAATTCCATCTTGCACCTCTTTTTTTTCTTTGCATTATGTACAGTTTGGGGCCTAGTTTTTCAAACTGCCATCCTGTCTGCCACTGCAGTATCACGCCTAGATGGGTCACGTGTTTGTGCCGCCCACTCGTGTCGCTTAGCATAGTCATCCAGCTACCTCGGTGCAACCTTTTGGACATAAAAACACTATTGTGAGGTGTGAGGTGTTCAGAATAGACTGGAAATGAGTGGAAATTAAGATTATTGAGATTAATAATAGCATAGGAGCAGAAAAACCTACAAATTCTGTGATTTTAGCTGTTTTTATGCTTTTTTTCAAAAAAATACAGGTCCAAAACACAAAACCCAGAACCCAAAACACGGAAGGGTGGTTTTGGCAAAACCAATCCAGATCCAAAACACGAAGAAAGATCCAGATCCAAAACCAAAACACAAAACACGAAAAGTGGCCGGTGCACACCCCTACTTAAAATATGTTCTTTAAAACACTGGCTGAAGACTTATAGAGCTGGACACAGTGACCTGTGAGAGTTATATAGTGCTACACACAGATCGCTGCTCACACAGCGCAGGTCCCAAATACAGCGTCTCCCAGGCATGGGAGTGCCAACATTTACTGAGTGAGGGGAGACTGAGACGAGGCTACACACAGATTACTGCTCGCAGGGCACAGGCCCTAAATAAAGCATCTCCCAGACATAGGAGTACCACTATTTACTGAGTCTGGGGAAACCTAGATGAGTCTGCACACAGATTGCAGCTCACACAGTGTATCTGAAACCTAGGAACACCACCATTTACTGAATGTGAGGAGACTGAGATTGAGATGCAGCTATACACATATCACTACTCACATGGATCAGGAACTAAATACTCCCTGGAGATGGGAGTACCACCATTTACTCTTTTGTATGTTGATTTTTTTTCCACAATTAAGATAAAAAAAGCAAAGTTGGTTGACAAAAACCAAACAAAAAGATATAAAACATGTCAACATTCGGCACCTGAGTCCAAAGAGAGAGCACTGCCAGCAGACGCAGCCTCCGTCAAAATCAACAGCTACCAATCAATCCACATGGCTCATTTTAGCCTGTAACCCAACATTTGGGGGATCAGTTACAGATGATAAGGGACACTGGGCTGGAGAAAGGGAAGACACTGGGTGGGGGTCGGTGAGATGGAGGGGCACTGAGGATGGAAGCACTAACCTGGGCTTGCTGCTGTTCCAGAAGACGGCATGCCTGGTCCTGCACACGCTCTCCAGCACCGCACACGCTGACAGCTGCCTTCTGAGCAGCGCCCGCTTAATCTCCAACTCCCTGCTGCGGCTGCCTCACTTTATGGCCAGTGTCTGTGGAGACTTTTCCTGGCGCTGGCAGGAGCACAAATTTTAATAAAATAAAATAAAACAGATTCCACCGGCCCCAAAACTGTCTGGCACACCGGGAAAACTCCCTCTGTGGTCTACGGGCAATCAGCCCCTGGTCACAGATGTACAGTACAGCAAACCACCAGAGCAGCAGTGCACAGGGATTTTTTTCCATAAAAATAGCAAACTTGACTGCTAATATGTTGTGCGCGCAGTCTTTAATAAAATTAGATGTTGCCATTATAAGACATGTACTCTAGTTAAATGCTGACACATCCTCTAACAGCATACAGTACAGCCTATGCACTAAAAACCGTTAACCTAAAAAATGACGCAGACCAGTGTTATCGGTCTTCTGAGTAACCATGTCGTCACACCAGGGGAACTGAGCCGCCGGAGCCAATTTTCCTGTGTACAGGATCGCAGACGCAGGATGTGACACGCCCCGAAATGGTCACACCAACTTTCTTTGCCGTCACTCCCCATTATCAGCCCCAAATACTCCCTGACTGTCAATCAGGTCATGGGAAGAGCTAACCCACCCTACTTCTTAGAGAGGGTCTTTCTCTGAAAATACATTTTCGGAGGTTTCATTTTCCATACAGTGTATAGGAGGAATTAGTATGATTTACCGCCGGCCGACAGCGGAACGCCGGCAGTGAAGATCCAGACAGGTAAGTTAATTTTTCTATTTACTAACCTAACCTCCCCCCCTAATCCTAACTCTACCTTAAGGGTGCCTAACCCTAACCTTCCCCCCAAGTGCCTAACTCTAACCCCCCTCTAAGTGCCTAACCCTAATCCCCCCTTCCCCTAGCCTAACCCTAACCACCTGGGGGGGTTGCCTAACCTCAAGTCCCCCCCGGGAGCCCCTAACCTAACCCCCCCTCCCCCGTGGCTGTACGTGCCCGACGCCCGACTTACCTTCGTTCGGTAAGCCGGGTGTCGAGCTCTTGGCGTAGGTCGGGATTTCAACGCCTGTCATTATCATTAGACACTTGCCGGGATTAGACAGTCAGGATGCCGATGGTCGGCGTCCTGACTGCATACCATATAGGATAACATTAAAGAATGACGTGTGGCTATATATTACTTAGGAGGAAGATACTGTATGGAAAATAGTGTAAAATATTTACATCTTCTTTGGCAGCAGAATCACATTAAATGCCGAAGGGTGGCCTAACATATTTAAGCCAAGCCTTCATCAAGCAAAATAGTGCCTAAATAAGTCAGGGAAATTGATGCAACCGACGGAGGTGTATGTATTCTGAGATAAGGAATGAATCTTTCTCCTAAACAATTTTAAATTCCATTTGCAACATACCCAGGGAAGAGTATATAATATTAATGGGCAGTGCTTCAGACTTTCATGCTTAAATAGGGAAGCAACATTAAAGTGGAGTAAAAGGCCATGTAAGATGGCAATGAAGTCTCTGGGATGGGATGTCCAGGGGGCATTAAAGTTATCTAATAAGTCATCAAGTAATTTGGGTAAACATGGATCTAAAAATGAGGAAATGAAAGCAGCTGAAAGGGGATCCAGTCAAGAAGCCGGCGGACGAGTTGCCGGACATCAGGATACCGACGCCGAAATCCCGAAGCTCCTCAGAATGCCGACGCCGGCATCCCGAAGGGATCAAGATAACGATGTCGGCATCACGAAGGTAGGTATGCAGGTTAGGCTTAGGGTTAGGCTGGGGATGGGGAGGCTAGGTTTAGGGACCTGCCGGGGTGGGTTAGAGTTAGCCACCAACCGGGAAGGATTAGGGTTAGGCTACGGGAAGGAGGGGTTAGGTTTAGGCACCACCGGGGGAAGATTAGGGTTAGACACCGCCTGGGGAGAGTTAGATTTATGGTGCGGGAAGAAGGGGTTAGGTTTAGGCACCGCTGGGGGAGGTTAGGGTTAGGTACCACCAGGGGGAGGTTACTGTTAGGCACCACTGGGGGGAGGTTAGGGTTAGGCACCATCAGGGGAGGGTTAGGCTTAGGGGGGAAGAGGGGGAACTGTCCCCTGTTGGGATCTTCACCATCGGGATACCGCTGTTGGTCTTCTCACTGTCGGCATCCCATCCACCATTATATCATACCATATTCGCCTAAAGTCTTTCAAATTATAAAGATGGGCATAATATCTACCAAATTCAGCAGCATTAACCATATTAGTACTCTGTTAGATTATATGCTTGACACCGTTTTCGGCTTGACAAACTCATTTATGAATGGGCATCTTATCATCTCTATTCCCAGCTACATATAACTTCTGTTGATGACCCATAATAGAACCTAAGCTCCTTTTTCAATTTCCTTCCAGGTTGACGTTTATTACAGTCCTCCAATAAGACTACTTTCTTCTCCAAGTCAGCTTGATACTTGGAATGCTGCCTCGTGATTCTAGTCCGGATCTGTATAGCCTTATTCAGAAGCACCTCTTTAAGGGAACCAACAAGTAGGTATCGAGGGATCATCAATGTGGTGGGTAAGAATATATTTTGTAAGGTCCTTTTTGAACACTGTCTTAGCTTCCACAGAGGACAATTAATAATTTGGGCACCTCCAAGGTCAAGGAGGGAGAGTAGATTGGTGGATATCCCATATCCAAAAAAGCGGAGTGTGATCGGACAATGTAATTGGGAGGATTTTAACTAAGGGGCATATTCAATTAGGTGCGAAAAGCCGTTTTCGGCGAAAAAGTTTCGCCGGTGACGCCATTTTACCAGGCAAAAACTCATGCCCTTATTCAGTTGTGACTTTTCGCCATTGTGGAAACTCAATGTATTGGTATAGGCCTATGAACCCATAATAAAGTGCAGAATTTCGGTTTTGGGATGCAAAGGTGGGGAAACCACCCTACACCCTTGGGACAGGTCCCCAAAGGTTAACTGCATCAAAAAATAATCCATTTTTTTTTAAGAACACCCCAAAAAATTACTTTGAAAAAGGTGGCCAAAAAGTTTCAAAGTTGGGGTACAAACTTAAAAACTAGTGAAATAGACTTTGGGGGGGGGGGTTTGCAAGTATGAGTAAGGTTTTTTTTATTGCAGGTGCTTTATGAAGGTGCGTTTTTCATGTTTTTTAAAACCTATCTTTGTGATTTTTAACCATGCTTGCACCCATTTTCATGTACCCCAAATTTGCTAGGACTAGTTATTTTCACCAAAAAAACCTGCTAAATGCTATTCTTCACCACTTGTGCAAAGACGCTAATTAGCAGCTAATGAGAGCATTTAAGTACCCCAAATATCTTTAGTAGGGCTATTCGGGGGCATCTGCAATGATCCCCAATGTTAGTGCATCTTTTCGGGGGTGTCAGGCTGATTTCCCCAAATCCGATGGTACTTTTAGCCTGTTTGCTTTTTGCCGGGTCCCCTTTTCATGTCCTTTGGAATTGAATAGGGTGAAAAGCGGCCGCGCACAAAAAGTTTCCACCAGCATAACACGCGAAGATGGCGAAAAGTACGGCATACGAAACCTTTATATCTTTTTTGCACGTAATTGAATATGCCCCTATGTGGGAGTGTTGTAAGGTCCACCTATCATATAGGCTGAAATCTATTCAGGAATATATATATTATGTACAGGGGAGAAAAAAGTATAAAAAGTATAATCTCATTCTCGAGGGGCATTCACTATCTAACCACTTGTGATAGCAGCCAGCATCAACATCAGTACTCGTCTGTACCAGCCTCATTCTTGGTGCAAGAGACCTGACTAAAATCTCTGCATACGCACAAATCTATATAGTTTGCAATTCCAACAATGGTTCCACGCAGGGATGGCTCTTGGGGTGTTCAAATAGCGTGGTCGAGCAGGGGCACCACCCCATAGAGGACGCACCCCTCCCAACCATCTTGATTTCAGGAGGACAGTCCAATTTTTTGGGCACTGCCCCGCTTGTTGCACCCCCAACTGAAGTGTCCTGTGGGTGCTCGGGAGGTTGGGGACCCCCACCGCTGCAGCTCTGCTTTGCTAAGCAAAGCGCAAAAGAGTCGGACTCCGGAGAAGCTGAATGGATGCCGCACTCATTCAGTGCAGGGAGAGTGCTGGGGGCAGCCCAGCTATTGATGGAGTGGGCTCGCCCCCAGCCTGACATTAAAAGGGAGGCGTGCCATACGGTCATGACCCCAAATAACATCATCCAGGGGGAGTGGCCTATGGTAATTAGACCACACCTAATTCCGGTTGCGCACGGCTTTGCCCGGTCAGGATTAATGGGCGCAGGAGTCTCGTTCATGCACAAGGCCCAGCTCCTCCTGGAGCCGGCCCTGGTTCCATGACATGCCCACTTATCCTACATCCAAATGCCACATTGTCACACAGTTATGCCCACTGCCCACCCAGTATAGATCTGGCTGAGATCTATATACCTGTGAAGCGCCCCCCCTGCTCTGAGTTGCGAAGGCCCCAATATCTGCTACTGTAAAAATTGTGAGACCCGACCACAGATGGAATTGTGGGCCTGATTCAGACCCGTTCGCTAGACTGCGTTTGCACGCAGCCGTCAGCAGCCAAAAAAAGCTAATTCCACAATCGCTAGCAAAACATTAGCATGCTCACTATGTCTTGCCATGAGATCGCAGTGTGTATTTAGACGCCCACCAGCCTGACACAAGACGCCCACTTTCCCTTTGTAACATACGTCATCTCCAGGAAGTGTATTAAACAATCGGTAACATTGAGTTACACCGGACCCATACGCAGCACTTGTGGCTGACCATACCCTACCGCAAGCACTGCGAGTGCTGCTGTGTGTAATTCAGCCATGTGACGTGTATGCTGACGCTGCGTCTTAATTATGCACACCTCTGAAACGTCGTTCAGATGCACAGACACACCTGCGTTCGCACCACCACACCCCCATTACTCTCGACCACCCCTATCACCACCCACAAACGGCACGTCCTGATACTCATGCTTGCGGAGCATCTGTGTACAGGGTGCGAGCGCTTCCCAATCGCATGGACTAGTTCGCGCACATGCACTGCATCTTCTACGCATGCGCAGGTTGCAAACATCGGCAGGCTACGTGCGAACGCAGCCTAGTGAATGGGTCTGAATCAGACCCCGTGTTTGATGACAGAGAAAAATATTTGTACTGAGTAAATTATTAAACACTTCCATGAGACAAAAGAAAGTGATAGTCTGAGTATCAGAAAGGGGGAGGTTAGTTAAACATTACAGCATGGGAAAACTAAATCATCCTCTTTATACAGGACATAATACAGGACTAAGGTATGACCTACTGGTCACAGACATCAGGCAGGATCACTGATAAGATGTGCTACAGACTAGCAGGTACAGAGGAAGCTTTTATTTTATTACTTTACTGTATACAATTTCTATAATATTATATGATGGTTCATATGATACTTGTACATTTTGTTGTACTTTTAAAAAAAATATATATCTGTAGTAATAAAAATGTGAAGTTCCCCTATTGTCCTGGGGCATATTTTTCAATTATTTGGAACTGGTCCTGGTAGTTATAATTTGTTATTGCGGCTTATTCGGTTCACGGATGGTGGCCATGAATTTACTTCCTGGTTCTGACCCCAGTCTTACTTCTGCCCATGCACGGTCATCAGACCACACATGTGCACATAAGCAAACAAGAAATCTGACAACTGTATTGCCAAAAACTTTGCCAAAATCAACTAGCAGCACTTGGGTTCCCAGTTCCCAGAATGATGTCTTTATCTCAGATGATATGTCCACGCTGAGGGCAGTGAGCATTTGGTTTAGGGTCCGAACTGTTAGATGTGCAATCGGTTTGTTGCATCACATCATGCATTAGAGGGAATCAGTATGAATTACCGCTGGACTGGCCGGCGGTTCAAATCCCAACAGCGCGTGGCCGACAGAGGAAGAAATCCCGATCGTCCCTAGGTAAGTACTCACTAACCTAATCTACCCCCTAACCCTAACCCTCCTTTAGGGTGCCTAACCCTAACCTCCCCCCCCGTGCCTAACACTAATCCCCCCTCTAAGTGCCTAAACCTAACCCCCCCTTCCCTGCTGCCTAAACCTAAGTCCCCCGGGGGGGTGCCTAACCCTAACCTCCCTCCGGGGGTGCCTAACCCTCCCTCCCCCTAGCCTAACCCAAACCTCCGGGGGATGTGCCTTACCCTAAGTCCCCCCGGGAGCACTAAAGCGAACCCTCCGTCCGCGGCTGTTTGCTGCGGGCCCGGCATTCGCTTGATCGGGATGCCGGGCGCCGGTCTCCCGACGTCGGTCAAATCACAGGCGTCTAGATTTAGATGCCTGTCATTTGGCCCTAGTCGGGATAACAATGTCTGGAAGCTGGCGGTCGGCATTCCGTCCACCGGCTTCCTGAACGTATACCCATGGAGGATCACCGATAGACAAGATTATCAGACTTTTGACATTGAAACTCTCATGGCGGAACACTAGTCTCATAAGGAGTTATACGGTCCTGATAATGACATACCTCCTTGTTTTGATATTATTTATCCCATCAACTATGCACCCTAAATTTTGCCATATTATAGATATCATAATCAGAAAGTTGAGAACCCTAATCTGGCATTCTAAGATGGTCTCTTTCTCCTGCATTCTATACTACTTGCAGACATTTCCATTTTGTTGAGTTGGCGTCAGAACACAGCATAAGACCCATAAGCATGATTTTCATCCCTAGAAGCCCTTTTCCCATTAAACGTACCCTGCTCGCTGGTACTTGGTTGGCCCTAGGTTTTGAGCATGTATTAGTAGGAGATATTGGAGACACCATAGCAACCAGAAATACACCTAGAAGGGAAATAAAGGTAGATTCACAATTGGTTCTAGGTGCAACAGGTTCCTGCAAGAGTTCCAGTTCCAGGCAGAGAAGCACAGAAGGCAGAATATGCCTGTCGTAGGTTAAACGTAGGGCAGCACAGACAGTGAAATGGTTAGCGTGGCCCTAACTGTGTGGAGCTTATATATTCTCCCTGTGCTTGCGTGGGTTTCCTCCAGGTACTCTGGTTTCCTCCCACACTTCAAAAATATACTGGTAGGTTAATTGGCTCCCAAAAAAATTAACCCTAGTGTGTGCATGTGTGTGTGTGCATGTGGTAGGGAATATAGAGTGTAAGCTCCACTGGGGCAGGAACTGATGTGAATGGGCAAATATTCTCTCTCTAAAGCGCTGCGGAATATGTGTGCGCTATACAAATAACTGGTAATAAATAATAAATAAATAAACCACAAGGCTATGGGTGGTTTGTGTGAGGTCACATGGGTAAATCTTAGCTACTTAGGTGTTAGTGGGTGGGGTTAAAGGTCATAGGTTTTGTTTGGTTGTTGGCTATTTTCCATTGGTGGGAAAGAACAACAGGTCATTCAGCCCAAGTGCAGTTGATTTGTATTTGGGTGCACTCAGGGACTCATTCAGACCCGCTCGCGAGCACAGGACGCTCGCAAGCGGGTCGATGGTACCCAAATGCGCATGTGCACGATGGAGGGAGCTCCGTCGTGCGCATGCGCGAGACCTGGCGAGCAACGGGGTTATAGCCGTTGCTCAGGGTCTCGCACCAAAGGGGGCGTGCTGTCGATGGTGAGTGACAGCACGCCCCCTTTGGTGGGCGTGCCGGGGGCTTGGCTTCCAGACGGAGGTGTTCCCATGGGAACGCCTACCGTCTGGGTCCGGCCCCACTGACATCACAAGTGATATCAATGGGAGTGATTTTGGCTCTGATAGAGCCAAAATCACTCCAGGGCTTGAGGCAGCGAGACCCTTCCGCAGGATCTCGTCGCAAGCCCGATGGTCGCGATGGTCTTGACCATCGCAACCATCATCATGGACGCTCGCATAAGCTGTGGGTGGTAACCCACAGCTATGCGAGCGTCCAAGAGACCGCTCCAAGTTTAGGTAGGAGGGCCCTGATTCAGAGCGAGGCTCTGGTCAGAGTGTCCGGCTCTGAATCAGGCCCTCAGTTTTGTCTGAAGTCTGAACCACCCCACCGGGGGCAGCACTACACCTTTCCGGATGATTTTTATGTTGCAAGATTGAGTTGGATACCTCCTTTGTTAGTTGTGTTTTGTAAGCACCCATATCGCGGACTCCACCTGTAATGCATGTTTTGTGTTTGCGTTGGTACATTGCTGGGCTGCGATGATTATTGCCCGTCTTTTCTGGCTACCATACAGTCTTTTATTTTGTGATCTTTTTAAATATAGAGCTAACCTTTTTTAATACCATTCCTGTCTCAGTGTCATTATTTTATATAACTTTAATGTTATTGGGACCTAAGCACAAAACACACGTCAGCTGTCAGGTCAAGAGCAATAGGCTGGGTACAAGGTTACAGACAGAGAAGGCAGTGGTCTGAGAGTGAACAAAATTGCATGCTAATGTACAGAGATGGCAGTGGTCACAGGGAGTAATCTGATTTCCAGACAAATGTTCCCGGAAGTCAGCAGTTGGAGAGGGTGGTTAAATTACAAGTCAAAAGCTTAGAGTAGGCATTGGTCAGAGAGAGAGGTTACATTCCAGGCAAAGGTTCAGGGAAATGATCCATCAGAGAGATAAGGAGCAGGAGCACAGTATAACAAAAACAACATATAACCAGTATATATAGAGGCCTATTCATCATTGGAGGCCATATGCAAGGGATACTTAAGTGTCCAACTCGCAGCAGGTGAAACTGGATAGCGGCGCAATTCATCATTGCTCCAGTGCGGGGACAGGTGCTCAGAAAAGCAGCTGTCCCCAAGGTTAATATCACAGCCAGGGGCGCTGAGAGGGGGGGGAACGGGTACAGATTACCCGGGCCGGGCTTCCTGAGGGGCCCGGGTCCGGTGCCGCTTCCCCTCCCTCACAGCAGCCCAGCACACAGCGTGTGCTGATCTGCAGTGGAGACTGCTCATGGCTGCTGAGCAGCAGCCACAGCAGTCTCCTAAGCCTGTGGGGGGAGCGATCACACTGATCGTGCCCCCCCTGGCTTTGCGCCGGGCTGAGCGGGCTCAGAGCGCCCCCCTCCCCAGCTCGCATATCTTTTTTTTTTTCCGGGAAGGGGGAGTGGCCACGTCTCCCACGATTAGGCCATGCCCCCTATTACCCGGGCCCGCCGGAGCTCTCAGCGGGCCTGATCGCAGCTACAGAAGTAGAAGTAGCTGCATTATTTACCTCTTCCCCGTCGGCCTGGCTACGCATGCGTGAAACGCGGTCAAGCATGCACACAGCTGCCGGGGGGTCAGTGAGGAGGTGGCGGAGGGATCCACTCGGATCCCCGGAACTCCTTCCCATAGGAAGGAGCGGGGATCTGAGAACAAGCAGCATCTGAAGATGACGCTTGTTCTCGGAAGCAAACTCAAAAAACATTCAGTTTTCAGAGTTTGCTAAATATCAGGTGGTCTATTTGGGACCCCTGATGATGAATGGCCCGGTAACTAAAATATGCGGAAACTAGCGTTTCCGCGTGGTTACTGGGCAATTTATCGATGATGAATAGGCCCCATAGAGAACTTCCTGCTTTTAAAAAGGCAGGGGATCAATCAGAAAAGAGCTTCTGGGCAGAGGCTTCTCTGTAGCATATATACGTTTAGTGTGATCATGTAATTTCCTGCACACTCATTTTGGCTGCTCATGCTGTAGGTTTCCTGGGTAACTGAGCTGCTGTGTAAAATAACAGTAAATCGCAGTGGGCACATTTGTACCCACCACTCGTAACACTTTTATGTTGATTAAGCCACTGTTTGCGAGATTGCAGCGATCAGGTTTATGTGGAGGGGGAGTCTGCAATCTCACCATAGTAAATATTATTTTCTTTCTTTAAGGATGGAATCGGTCACCCTAACCTAAGCAATTTCAGTGCGTGGCTCTAATTATAATGTATTCTTACAGCATTTGTCGTCGTATATGAGTCTGAATCATAAAACCTAGTCTGGGCATGTGTCACACGATGTATCCAGAGATGCAAGTAGGTGCTTCGGTACCGCATCTTGTGTGAATGGGGCCTATTCATCATCGATAAATGGCCCAGTAACCATGCGGAAATGCTAATTTCCGCATATTTTAGTTACCGAGCCACTCATCATCAGGGGTCCCAAATAGACCACCTGATATTCAGCAAACTCTGAAAACTGGGGAGTGGTCTGCAAAACGCAGGCGTCCCAGTGCGTTCCCACGCCATTGCAGGGGCGTGCATAAATTATCCACTGCGATTGCCATACGCAGCCTGAGGCCTGATAGCGTGTGATGAGGTTAGCAATTCCTGAGTAAGGTCAGGGCTTGTGCAAGTGTGTGTGAGGCTGCAATGGTACTCAATGGTACCATTGGTTTCGCAGTCTTGCTAAGGATTACGGATGTGTGCTGAGTAAAGTGGGCGTCCTTGTGCAGTGTTGCGTCGGAATAGTGATCGCAATTAATTAGCATACTATCGCAGTTGTACTGCGTGCTAATAGCAATTGCATACACAGATGTGTACAGCAGTGAATCAGGGCTTCAGTTCAGACAGCCATTCTACACCACTGTAGACCTACTCAGATGGACCATTACTGAATGATCTGCGATGGCGGCTGCGTATGTGTACACAGTTGCTCGGACTTCCGATGGCCCCGGTGGGTGTCTTAATACATATCCTGGCGTCTACGACATTGGCATATTTTCACCCAGCAGCTGCGTGCAGGATCTCAGCTGTGATTGCATTAGTGTACATATCTGACTCAGCCCTGTGTGTTCACTACACTGTACAGAATCATTTGCACTGACTCTTTCTCAAGGCTGGGTAATTTATAGACTTTCCATACGGGATTTAAAATAATGTTGTCCTTATACTGTATACCAGTGATTCCCAACCTCGGTCCTCAAGGCACACTAACAGTCCTGGTTTTAGTGATATCCATGGTTAAGCCTGGATAGTAAAGTCAAAATAACTGAGGCACTAATTAAGTCAGCTGTGTTCAAGTATGGTTATCCTTAAAACCTGGACTGTTAGTGTGCCTTGAGGACCGTGGTTGGGAACCCCTGCTGTATACACTAGATAGAATTGAAATTTAATTACAAATTTCATTAGATAGAACTGAAATATTGTCCTGGAAGCAGTTATCAGACACTGTCTATGTTGGAAATTTGTACAGAACAGAAGTAGTCAGTAAATGATTAAACCGCCTTGTGGATGTAGCCGCAGCTAGTGTGCGGGTAAAGCTCCAGCTCGCTGACTGGTTCTGGTGTCTCCCATAGGGATGTGCTCTCCGCTCTCTCCCAGTCTTAAAGGGATAAACTCCCCTGAAGTCACATTTGCAACAAATTCAACCCTGCAACCTATTTAAGGCAGGCTCTGAGGTCTATACAGCGCTAGAGCTTTAGGTCACTTTACCTGCCGCAGTGTGTGTTTGTGCTTCTGCCTTGTACCATATCCTGATATTTTGTGATGTGCCCCAACTTTGGCTTGTCTCATCTTTCTGCTATTTGCCTGTGCCCCTCACCTCAGCTTGTCTCACTGTTCCGCTACTTTGCCTGTGACCCTGACCTCAGATTCACTGATTCTGCTTCAGACAGCTGATCCTGTACCTCACTATTGTTACACTCCCACACTGTCACCTCGAGGGGGCAGCTACCCGCGGACATCCAGGAGCAGAGTCCATCCTACAGTACCTTGCAGTGGTTCTTGGTGAATACTGTGGGGCCCTGTTAAACTCTGTTACTCAACCATGCCAGTGCAAATCCTGGCCTGACAGCATCCATCTGCCCACAAATGGGATACATCTAGAGTCCTTCTCGATTTTTGGATGATCCAGTCCCCAACCTGTTTTTAAACCAGCTTTTATTAGTGCTAAGCCTTTTGGAAAGAGGTAAATCATTAACCTTATGCAATTAATGGGCTACATAGAAAAATGGGACCAACATACAGGCCATCTATATTCTTCCCAGTGTTTCTATCAGGATGTAGTTGGCTCCAGAATCCCGACCGCTGACATCACGACTGTGAGTATTAGGGTTAGGTTTAGGGTTTGGCACTAGAGAGAGGGTTATGGTTAGGCTGTGGTGGGGGAAGAGTTAGGGTAAGGGTTAGGGTTATTTACCTAATTCTGTCAGGATTCTGACTGTCAGGTTGCCGCTATCGGTATTCTGACCATCAGCATCCTGACCGCCGGGTATCAGGAATCAGGCCCATAATACGCATGGAGTTCTTGCTTCCTGATTCAGTGTTGTACGCTATTGCCATCACTGCTGCGATCCCGTAAGCAGCTACTGTGCGAAAATATTCAAATATCTCAGACGCTGAGGATTGAATTGAGACGCTCACCTGCAGCTTTGCAAATCCAAGCGTCTGCAGACAAAGACGCAGCATTAGCCCCATTCGATAATCGGACTTCTGAGTAGACCTACGGTCGCCCATAATGGCCGTGTGTACTGAGACACCGAAGCCACTTTCACTGTGTTGTTCATTCTATGCTCCATGTACATTTTGCAGCATATTCACAAATGTTGCCTTAATGCCTTATTTGTGTCTGTTGTTTTACTATACTAGAGTGCTTGTATGTATGCAAACTACCTATGAAAAATAATTATTTCATAGATATAATATGCTACACAAAGCAGATAAATAAGTAGTTATCACACACTAGGCCAGGACCAGTGGAAGATGTAACTTGGATTACTACAGTATATGTCTTTGCCTTTATCTTTGGATAAGATGAGCGGATGTGTCACCATTTCTCCTATTGAGATTGGTCGGAGTTTGATGTTTGGGTTCTTGTCTTCCAGTTCTCCTCAGTCTGTGGATGGATCTGACCATTGGACGGATTATTATTCATCTGATCCCTCGGTATCCAGTGATCCAGGAATCCGTCACTATGAGTGTTATTGGGAGTAACAGGAAAATGTTAGCAGTCAGTTGGTATAAAGGGGCAAACATGAATGCTGGGGATCAAATCCTCACGTATCTTCCTGGTGGTTCTTCCTCACATGTTTCTGGACCTCTGTACTTCCCTCGGGCCAGTGTTTTCCCTAATGGCTCATTACTGATCTCAGATCTCCATATAACAGATAGCGGTGACTACACAGTAAAGATACAGACTGAGAGACAAATAGAACAAGCCTCTGTGACCCTGACTGTCTATGGTGAGTAACATGTAATCACTGGGCCCATCAGACATGTGAGTAGTACTTACTTTTGCTTCTTCTACTTTGTGTGTAGCTGAATACAGTAATAGTTTCATCTATGAGTTTTAACCCATTGGGCTTGATTCACAGGGAGTCGCAGCTGCAGCCGCGACAAAAGACGCTGCCCCAACTGTATCTTTATGCTAATGCTGCAGCCGATGGCCTTCCTACTGAGACACCCACTGGCTGCCGAACTAATCTGTCACTGCGCGTACTAAGACGCACCATGGAAGATTGCACCAGCCATATGGAGGTGCAGGTTTTCTGTCGGAACATGGGCACCGGTGTCGGCGAATCTTCGGCTTTAGAGGAAAGACAACCAAAAAATTAATGACAATAATTACATTTAAAATCATATACTAAGTTAATAATGTTGATGCACATATAAATGATAGTATTTCTACTTCAGGGTCCATAGGGGGTCCACAGGGTTGATCTTGGGGTATAGCTGGATCTGGATCCACGGGCACCACACAGTTAAAGCTTTAGCTGCTCCCAGGATGCACTTGGGTCCGTCCTCCTCTATACCCCACCGCCGAGCCACAGGCACCCCAGTTTAAGTTGGGAGTCATTTCTTTTTTAACATATTTGGCTCTTCAGAGCCGCAGCAATGGACTGTCTATATAGACGTCCATGCGGCCGCTTCTACTCCCCGCTGGCGCCGCGATGCCATTATTGCACTGGGGATCGCGGCGGGATGCCAGAGTCCATACTAGCCGGACTCTGGAGACCTCCCTGGACTGCTGCCGGAGACGCCGGGGAGTAAAAGGTAAGCTGCGTGTCGCCAGTTAGCGGCGGCTCGCGGGTACCTTTTTAAAATGCAGTCCGTTGTCCCCCGGTTCGTGGGGATAGACCGGGGGTTGCTAGCTGTGGCGGCGGGCTCCCCGTCCTCGGAGGCATACCCCGTCAGACCACTAGACCACCAGGGATAATTGCTAGCCTGGGGAGGAAGCCTTCCCTGTTAAGCGGCTCCTCCCCTCAGCTCAGCACACCTTTCAGCACGAAGTCTGGCGTCGCTTAACTGCAGATTCCTCTGCCACTCCTCCTCTGGGGTCTCTGGCAGCCATTTTCTCTGTGGCAGTGCAGATCTCTCAGGGAGCACGCGTACCTCTCTGTATACCTCTCCCCTGTTTTAGGACAGCGTACACAGCACTATAGCCCTCCCAGACACTGAATCTGGGCGGTTGATTGTAGTGGAAAGGTGCAGTGAGTATATCTTCTCTGCATGGTATGTGAATTTTGCTAGTGCTGCCTGTCTATGCTTATTTCTACTTACTGTCAGCCTATACCTATCCCTTTCCTTCTCCGATGCCCTGCAGGTGTGTGGGGGAGGGGTGTTTCTACAGACCTCACTTATATAAATCACGTATTTGTGAGGTCCGTCACATACAGTTGTGTGCTACACAGTGCCATATTGTGGGCTGTTGTTCAGCACACGGGTGAGTGTGCTTGATTCTGCTCTGTTGCCATATATATTTATTTATATAATATACTTTGTCATGTCAGAAGAGGAGATTGAGCACTCCATGGCTCCGGTGTTGGTCTCCTGCAGACGCTGTTCTGCAGGAGTGGATGGGGAGGATTTATCACAGGATGGCCTGTGTAGACGGTGCCAGGTAGTTCCTGGCCCATAAAAACCCCCTATGACGCAGGAACCACCATGGGTGATGTTTTCTCAGGTGCTGGTGTCTATTGTGGACCGTCTGTCAGTCTCGTCTGCTGTCCTTAATAGGGCATTGCCCCAGCCTGCCATCCCACATTCCCCGGGTGTCCCGCAATTATTGCAGAGCCCCCCCCCCCCGGGTCTCAGTCTGATGGTCCTTATGCGGGGTTACCTATGTATATACAATCTACCCCTATGACACAGCAGTCTGTGGTGCCCTTTCAGGCCCCTGTGTGGATGTGTTCTCCAACTAAGTCCAAAATTTGGCAAGCCATTCTCCTAATAGAGGATGAGGCACCAGCTCCTAAGTCGAAGTATCCTAGTTTCAAAAAGACTAAGGTGGCTTCTGCGGTGTTTCCCCTGTCTGATCAATTGACGGATCATATGGTGGTGGCTTGGCAGGCGCCCAGTAAGAGATTCCTTCGCTTCTAATTATCCTTTTCCTGAGGCACATTGCAAAAAATGGGAAACTCCACCGGCGGTGGATTCCCATGTCACCCGTTTAATAAGGAGCGCTACTCTGCCATTACCGTCTATATCCTCGCTGAAAGATCCCACGGACAGAAAAGTTGAGACTTGCTTAAAGTCCATTTACTCCCTCTCAGGGGCAGTGGCCTGACCATCCATGGCCATCTCCAGGGTGGCCATGGCCATTGAGGGTTGGGCCAACGCATTAGAGGATACCTTTCCGGACGATGCTCAGGATGTCCAGAGGGCATTGTTAGGACAGATGAGAGACGCTGCTTCCTACATTGGAGAAGCCTCTTTGGATGCTAGTCTGCTGACCTCTCGAGTAACGGCTGCAGCAGTGTCTGCCCGCTGATCCTAATGGCTGAGGTCCTGGAGAGCAGACGCTGTTTCAAAGAAAAGTCTGGAGGCCTTACCTTTCAATGGAGAATTGCTATTTGGTCCGGACTTGGACAAAACAGTGGATACCCTGGCTAAATCCAAGTCAGCTTTCCTCCATTCAGCAGCAACACCTGCCAAGGTCCGGAGCTCGGCCTTTCGTTCCTTTCGGGTTCAGGGTAAGGCAAAAGGTCAGTCCTTCCCGAGGCAGTCGGCAGCTAAAACCACCTCTAAACCCAAGAAGCAAGCCTGGAGTGCTCGGCGCCCTTCTTCCAAGCAGGAGGATAAACCTGCTGCCTGATGGGACGGGCCTCCCTCTGGGGGACCTCAGAGTGGGAAGCCAACTTCTCCAATTTGCCCAGTGTTGGCACAATACCAGCACGGATGCCTGGGTTCGAGAAGTAGTCTCTCAGGGATACGCCCTGTCTTTTCAGTTCAGGCCGCCCCACCAGTTTTTTTGCACGAATCCTTCTCTGGACAAGACCAAAGCTTCCCAGATTCAGGTAGCTATAGAATCCTTGCTACAAGCAGGGGTCATTGTTCCTGTTCCGCAGTCTCAACGCGGGACTGGGTACTATTATACTCTGTTTCTGGTACAGAAGCCCAATGGTTCTCATTGCCCTATCCTGAATTTGAAGTCTCTGAACAATTACCTCAGAGTTCCCAAATTCAGTATGGAAACGTTACATTCTATCATTCTGGCGATGGAACCCGGGGATTACATGGTCTCCCTCGATATCCAGGATGCCTATCTCCACGTGCCCATAGCACCTGCACACCAGCGGTATCTGAGGTTTGCTATCCTGCAACATCACTACCAGTTTCGGGCGTTGCCTTTTGGCCTTTCCACGGCTCCGAGGGTGTTCACCAAGGTGATGGCAATTATGGCCGCCAACCTTCGGGGCCAGGGTATATGGCTGCTGCCGTATCTGGATGATCTTCTTCTGCTGGCGAGCTCCCCGGAGGTACTTCTTCGACATCTCCACCTGACCATTGCTTGTCTTCAAGCACACCGGTGGTTGATAAATTGGAAGAAGTCATCTCTGATCCCATCGCAATGGATGGTCCATTTGGGAGCCCTTCTGGATTCTCGTCAGCAAAGGATTTTCCTGACTCCAGAAAAGGTGTCCTCCCTACAACTGAGGATTCACAGTTGCCTGAGCAGTTGCAGGGTGTCGGTCCACTCGGCAATGAGAGTCCTAGGGTCCATGGTGTCGGCATTTGACATGGTAGAGTTTGCCCAGTTCCATTCCAGGCCCCTGCAGGGGCAGATTCTGTCCGAATGGAACGGGTTCCCTCACCGTATCCGATCCCAGATGCTGGTCTTGTCCCCGGCAGTGCGCCGGTCTCTAGCTTGGTGGCTTCAGACAGCTCATCTCATTGAGGGTCGCCCCTTTTGGATCCCGGACTGGGTTCTGCTCACAACAGAACCCAGTCTCCAGGGTTGGGGGGCAGTGACTGGCTTACGTCTGGCTTCCCTAAAGGTTCATGTATCGGCTCTGTCTGTGTGGTTCCAACGTAGGATCGCTACACTGCCTGATGTTCACACCTTTTTCCAAGGTGTTCTTCGAATCCAGCCTCCCTTTGTGCCTCCAGTGGCTCCGTGGGACTTGGCGGTGGCTCTTCGGGTCCTGCAGGGACCTCCTTTTGAGCCTCTTGAGTCGGTTGACCTCAAGTGGTTAACACTTAAGACTGTTTTTCTCCTGGCAATTGCTTCACCCAGGAGGGTATCTGAGTTGGGGGCGCTTTCCTGTAGTCCCCCATTCTTAATTTTTCACCAGGACAGTGCGATGCTTCGCACTCATCCTGAGTTTTTGCCTAAAGTAGTCTCTAAGTTCCACATCAATCAGGAACTTGTGGTGCCAGCTTTTCAGTCACCTGATCTTACAGCTGGTGAGGCTTCATTGGACGTTGTCCGTGCCCTCAGAATTTATGTGGACTGGACTGCTTCTGTTAGAAGGTCTGATTCTTTGTTTGTCCTCTTTGGTTTTCACAGGAGGGGTTGGCCTGCCAACAAACAAACTGTTGCCCGTTGGCTTTGTTCTGTTATTCGTGAGGCTTATATACAGGAAGGTTTACCTGTCCCGGCCTCTGTTAAGGCTCATTACACTCGGTCTGTGGGTCCTTCTTGGGCTGCTAGACGTGGTGTCTCCGCTGTTCAACTGTGCAAGGCAGCCACTTGGTCTTCAATTCAGACGTTTTTGAGGTTTTATGCGTTTGACACCTTTGCCTCTCAGGATGCATCCTTTGGGCGCAGGATTATCCTTTCTGCACAGGAGCGTCCCTGCCCTTAGTTGAACTGCTTTGGGACATCCCCAAGGTCAACCCTGTGGACCCCCTATGTACCCTGAAGTAGAAAACAAGAGATACGGTAAGAACTTACCTTTGTTATATCTTTACAGTATGTCAATGTCACATTTATAACTAGACATCAATGACTGTACCTTTCCAGGCTTCAAATGTTTCTTCTCCCACTGGTACAGGCTGAATACCTGAAAATATCCTAAGTCGCCTATAATTCCCTTTATCAGTGCCACAGTTCTAATTGAGTAACTACCCTCTCCATTATATTTTAAAACTGGTTACCTAATGTTCGCTGACACCAAAGGTACAGATCATCCCTATTGAAATATTCCATTCTTTAAACATAATAATGATACTCCTGAGTAGTTTATACTGTAAATCTCAGCAACAGTGACTCCAAATATAACCCACGTTAAGGAGTTAACCGAAAGTGCCTCCACCCAGATTATATTTATTTTATGCTATCTAGGCTAACCTGGGAAAGCCTGAACAGGGTATTGGTTGGTTGTATTATCTAATATACTGTGTGTATGGTGTTAGTGCAAAGCATGGCCGTACAATACGATTCGTATACATAACAAACTCAATCACTTGTTTTCTTTAGGTTCCTGTGACCCTGGGACGTTCTTCGACACTTCTTCCGGTAAGTAAATCACACAAGATATATTTACATATTTCAGTTATTATTTTAGAAAAGAAAGGCAACATACTGTACATAGGCAAGTACAACCTATCATTATCAGTACAATATAAGATTACCTCATAACATATTATCACATAATCTGTGCTAGGTTTAACTAGTACAGTGGCATCACAAGGGGGTGATTACAATCATGGGAGTAATTGTAGCAAACTGTGACCTAAATAGAGATGCTGATTACACAGGAATAGAATGACATAGTGTTAGTGCAGTAAGAACAAACAGAACTGCACCAGCAGGATAACAATGACTGTAACCAGAGCACAGCTAAGCTTCACTCAGTAAAGGACCGAGCTGGACAATGTACTGGCAATGGCTGAGAGCCAGCAGCTAGAATATATACCCCAGGGTTAGCCAAAATTGGATGAGCAGCGTCAGATGGTCCCGGCTGACTCAGACTGGGTAGTGATTGGCTGGATCAATCAGGTGATCGGGAAAGTAGTTCTCTGGGGCTGGCTGGATGTGAGCTGCGTTGCAGCAGGCCGTAAATGATGGAGCCTGTGAGTCTCACTGGGACGACAGGGGACACACAGACTGAGTTCAGGGAGGAGTGGTAAGAGACCCAGCGGCAGGGGTAACAGGCCCAGGTTGTGACAGTACCCCCCCCCCCACCTTGGGGAGTGGCCTCAGGACATCTCTTTGGTTTTTTAGGAAATTTGATATGAAAACCAGAAACAAGACGAGGAGCAGTAACATATTCGGCACTCACCCAGGATCTCTCTTCAGGACCGTATCCTTTCCAATGGACCTGATACTGAAGTTTTCCATAACAACATCGAGAGTTGATGATGCATTCAATCTCAAACTCCACTCCACCCTGAGTCTTAACTGGAGGAGTCTTGGGCAGCAATGTCTGGAACCTGTTGAGAACAAGGGGTTTGTTGGGAGATGCATGAAAGGAATTGGGAATTTTGAGTGATGTAGGAAGCTGTAGACAATAAGCCACCAGATTAATGATCTTGATGATGGGGAATGGACCGATGAAATGGAGTGCAAACTTCATGGATGGTACTCAAAGTCTGATGTTGCATGTAGATAGCCAAACACGATTGCCCACCTTGAGATGAGGAATATCCCTTCTTTTCTTATCGGCAAAAATCTTGTAGCAAGCAGATGACTTTTTAAGTGTGGCATGAACTCCTTCCAGATGTTTGCAAAGTATTGAAGAGATGCTTTGGCAGCTGGTATATCGAATACTGGAAGAGATTGAAACTCAGAAATTCGGGGATGCCGTTCATACATAAAAAAGGGAGTAGTTTCAGAAGAAGTATTGTAATTATTAAGAGCAAATTCGTGCCATAGCAAAAAGTCTATCCAGTAGTTTTGGGAAGAAGAGATATACAGTACATGCAAAGGAAAGTCTCTAAGTCCTGGTTGACTCTCAGTCTGTCCATTGGACTGTGGGTGGTAAGCCGTGGAGAATTTTAGTTGGATCTGTAAAGATGAATGAACAAAGAGCTCACCAGAAACGAGCAACAAACTGTGATCCTGTGTCTGATACAATCTCCATGGGCAATCTGTGTAGGCGGGATATTTCGGAAATATAAAGCTGAGAGAGACATGGAGCTGCAGGCCTGCCAGGGGTACAAAGTGTGCTATCTTGGAAAACCGATCGACTATCACCCAGATGGTGGTAAAACCTTTGGAGGCTGGGAGATTGGTGATGAAGTACATTGAAATATGGGTCCATGGTTGTAATGGAATGGACAATGGTTGTAACGGACCCACTGGAACCTGGCGAGAGATCTTATGCTGAGCAAACTGAGGACATGAGGAAACAAATTCTTGTACAGCAGAATGTAGAGAAGGACACCAATAGGAACGTTTAATGAATTCTAAAGTCTTTTTGACTCCTGCATGACAGGAGAATTTGGAAGCATGGGCCCATGACATTAATTGCTTGCAAAGCTCTGGAGCCACAAATGTTTTTCCTGGAGGAGGAGCGATCGCATCTGTAGCCGCAAATACCATGGGATTCAACAGTGGATATTGTTCAGACACATCAGATTCATCCTCTGGATTCATGGAATGAGATAAGGCATCAGCCTTGCAATTACGAGATACAGGATGAAAATAAATTTTGAAATCAAACCATGAGAGATGGGGTAATTTTTCTCAGCAGTCAGGAATTTTTTGGAAACAAACCCACTGGGGTGTAATTTATCCTCAAGTGTTTGTGATGGAACTGCACCCACACCTTTTGAGGATGCATCCACCACCAAGGATGAATGGTTGAGTAACATCTGGCTGAGTACAGGAGCTGAAATAAAAGATTGTTTTCACAGTTGAAATGCTGACTTTGCTTCTGGAGATCATTGATTTGGATTGGCACCTTTTTGGGTTAGGGCAGAGATGGGTGCTGCCAATGTAGAGAATATTTTGATAAATTTCCGGTAATAGTTGGCAAAACCCAGAAACCTTTGAATGAAAATTTGGTTCAGACCAGGAGATGACTGCTTGGACTTTCTCAGGATCCATTTTGAGACCGGCACCTTGAAATAATGTACCCTAGAAAAGGAATGTCAGGAACTTCAAAGACACATTTCTCAAGCTTGCACTAGAAATGGTTTACTTGGAGCCTCTGGAGGACTTCTTTGACTTGATCGCGGTGAGACACATGATCATTGGAAAAGCTGAGGCTCTCATCTAAATAAATAACAACAGAGTGGTACAGAAGGTCACAAAAGATTTTGTTCACCAAGTGTTGGAACACTGCAGGGGCGTTACTCAAACCAAAGGGCATGACAAGGTACTCATAGTGCCCATCTCTTGTATTAAAAGCTGTTTTCCATGTGTCTCCCTGGCAAATAAGAATCAAGTTGTAAGCACCCCTCAAATCTAGGTTTGTGTAGATAGTCAACCCTTTCACCCTGTCAAAGAGCTCTGTGATTAATGGCAAGGGGTATCGATTGAGTCTCATTGAGACCCCTGTAATCGATACAGGGACGAAGTCCACCATCTTTTATTTTAACAAAAAAAACCCTGCTCCGGCAGGAGGAGTTGATGGGTGGATGAAGCCTTTCTCCAGATTTTCTTGGATATAATCGGACTTTGGTTTGGTCTCTGGAACAGGCAATGGATAGGTGCGATCCCTGGACAGAGATTTGCCAGGAGCCAAGTCTATGGGGCAATCCCACTCTCTGTGAGGAGGCATAACAATAGCTCCCTGTTTGCTGAACACGTCGGTAAAAGAATGGTACTGGGATGGTAATTTCTTATTGATAACTGAGGGACTGATTCAGCAAAGGATTGCCGCTGCTTATACGCAAGCAATCGGCCGATTGTTGCGTTCTGCGCATGCGTATGCATGTGGGTGATAAAGCGTGGTCCTTGATTTAGTAATATCACATAGAGAACACAATTCCTTTATCAATCTACTCTCAAAGTCTCTGACTTGGTCAGAGTGCAATCGATTTAATAATTCATAAAGGATGAAGAATTTATCCAACAAAGTACAGTCCACGGTGGAGGCTTTCTGGTTAGTAGTGACATACGCCTGTGCATAGCGTGTAAAGTGATCAGTGACTACAAGAACATTACATTTCATATCGGCTTCTACTTCCAATTATAGATAATGCACATGAGATCCATAGGGCCATTACTTTGTATATTAACTAAGGGAGCAACTCTAGCTGGCAGCGCTTTCCACACAACACAATTTCCATGTTTGGCAGTATTCATAATCTCAGCCCCCCATACCAGGCCCAGAGAATCGATCAGCGATCTAACCAAAAGTCTTTTCATACCCTAAATGTCCATGGCTGTCATGTAAAGACTGCATCACCAAGGCATGGAATTTCTTGGGGTTTTCTTTTCCCATTTGCTCTCACTTGGTCTCTTAATAGTAGTCCTTTCTCTATGTACAAATTCTTCTGTTGCCTATTCAATAATTTGATTTCATTAGACCATCTCTAAGGAATAGACATAGTTGAAGATTTGGTATTTTGCGACAAAATGTGTCAGAATCCCGCTGTTGCTCATCATAAAGTTCTCTATGCTTGATTCTAGGCTCCCCTTCCAACTCCATGGTACTAAGCCAACAATAGGATAGGGGCAGAGCTTGGTCAGTGGCCCCAAAACTACTAATCAATTCTTGTCCCTTCCTTTCTCCAAGTCTTACCATGCAACACAGTCCTTTTATTTTCCTCGCAGGTACTTCCACTCACTCCTTTCCAGCTTCATCGGGCAATTGATTTGGTATTCTTGAGTGAGAATTTGCATCAATATTATTAACACCAGGCCGATATTTTATCTTGAAGTCATTTAAGGCTAAAGCCGACAACTATCTGTGACCCGTAGCAACCAGTTGAACTGTTGATTGAATGTTAGTTAACGGATTATTACCCGTGTGTACTTCAAAAAGATCCCATACAGATAATTGTGGAACTTCTCCACTATACACCATTTTAGTGCTAAAAATTATAATCTATGGGTTGGGTTATCTTTTTTCGCTTTTTGACAGCCCCTCGGCTGACAAAATATATTGGTCTTAACCTGTCCTGCTGCATCTGGTACAGTACTCCCCCAATTTCTTCCTGAGATGCATCGATGAGCAAAGTGTATGGTAGGCTGGGGTCAGCATAAGCCAACACGGGAGCATTGGTTAAACTTGTTGTTGATTTGACAAAAGGACGCTCACAATTAGGGGACCACCTGTCCCCAAAGGGTTAATTCATCTTAAAGTACACCCAGGCTGGAAGCACTTTTTTTTCTCCCACATTCTTTTTCCAAACAAGGGGGTACTCTTTAGTGAGATCCATTAAGGTTTTAGTATTTTTGGAATACTGAGGTTCTAGCCTGCAGTAATATCTGCAAAATCTTAAAACAGAACGTAATTTCTTTAACTTGAGGGGTCGGGGCCATTTATTCACTGCCTCTACCTGGAAGGGTCAGTGGCTACCCCATCACGACTGACTATATGACCCAAATAAGTTACAGAAGACTGACATAATCTACATTTCTCCAATCCTCCCCCTTCCAGTCGGTCTAGTACTTTCAATAACCGCTTTGTCAGGATGTGGCCTGGGATCGTCCACTACTCACCATTGCACCAGATCCCCTGATCTTCCAGATGGTCAGACGCCAGGTTCAGCGGCGGAAGGTGCGCTGAATATTCTCACCAGGGTCTGCTATGACTTTTATGCGATGCTCCATTGTGGAGTTCCTGTGGATGCAGTCATGGGCACATCTATGTTGGTCTGTATCACCTGATTAGTGGTAGCCTTGTTAGCTCTCAGCTGACTCTCTCCTCCAATGGACAGCTACCTAAGGGTATAAAGCAGCACTCCAAGTAACAGGAAGTGGCCTATACAACTTCGCTCACTACTCCAGTGACTGTGGCTATTACACTGCTCCAATGCTACTCCACGTCAGGATCTCTAGTGTTATATTATTTCAGCTGTCACGCTGATTCCCAGGGGTATATTTACTAAAGTGAAAGTTTTTAGAAATGGAAATGTTGCCCATAGCAACCAATAAGATTCTACTTAACATTTAACTAGCACCTTCTAGAAGATAATAGCTATAATCTGTTTGGTTGCTACTTCTAAAAACTCTTACTTTAGTAAATATAACCCCCAGTGTTTCATTATCAGTCTCTGTACTGATCTCCAGTAATTTACTACATGGTTTCACCTGCGTCTAGATCTTCTGTGTGTGTACTCAGTACATCATCCGTGTACTGATTCCAAGTATTTACTAATGTTTTACCTGCATCTGGATCACCTTGTGTGTACTCAGTACATCTTCCGTTTACTGGTTCCAAGTATTCTATCACAGAGTTTCACCTGTGTCTGGATCACCTGTGTGTGTCCTCAGTTCGTCATCAGTGTACTTCCTCCACGTATCATTCTGCAGTTTATCCTCCACGTGTTATTCTCCAATGTATTCTCCACGTATCATTCTCCAGTGTATCCTCCACATGTTATTCTCCAGTGTATTCCCATGTATCATTCTCCAGTGTATCCTCCACATGTTATTCTCCAGTGTATTCCCATGTATCATTCTCCAGTGTATCCTCAACGTGTTATTCTCCAGTGTATCCTCCACGTGTCATGTTCTAGTGTGTTCTCCACGTGTCATCCTTCAGTGTATAATTTGCAGTGCATTCGCCAGTGCAAGTAGTTACTCCTTTCAACTCTATCACCTTGTTTCTCGCTAGTTTCCGGGGACCTGACCAAAGGGCTGCGACCTGCTCACTGCATGCTGTGAAGCCCAAATCCCAATTGGAGGGGTCACTGGTGAAAACCTCCAGTGGGTTAGACTAGGCACCTTTGGTCAGGTCTCGCCAACACTCGGATCTAGCTGAAGAGGCAGACATACCTACTTCCTCCTAATCTGCTGTCACTCCTCACCCTAGTACCCTGACTTCCAACTCTCCTGCCGAGGTTCCCAGTGTGTGGTCGTGACACGCTTATTGTGTTCTTTCAATGTACTACCAAAGACAATTATGTCGTCAAGGTAGACAATGACTTCCCGACAGTTCATGTCTCCTACAATTTTGTGCATGGTCCTCTGTAAGATTGCTGGGGCACCCTTGATCCTTTGTAGCATAATTAAAAACTCAAAGAACCCCACTGGGCGCAGATAAAGGTGTTTTTCTCTCTATCATCAGAACACATGGGAATCTGATAAAACCCACTACGTAAATCTAGTACAGAGAACCATTTGCTGCCTTGAAGGCAGTCTAAAGCTTTGTCTATTTTAGGCACGGCATATTGGTTTGGTACCGTTCCCTGATTAAGCGTCCTATAATCATAGCATATGCGTATATTACAATTTTTTTTCCATGCCACTAGAATGGGGGAGGGCTGCAAGATTCAATGATCCACTTGGTTTTCTAGAAAACCCTTAAGGTGTAACCTAGTATCCTCAAAATCAGCAGGGGCTATCCTAAGGGAGCACTCTCAAAAAGGAGTTCCATCAGTTAATCTTATGTGGTGCTCCATCCCTCTGACCACACCCAAATCCCATTCCCTTAAGGAGAAAGCCTGTTCTCTCTTTCTTATTTCAAGTTTTCTCTATCTGTTAGGGAGATGTCACTTCCTCTAAAACAAATAAGAAATATGTCCTCATTATTAATTTCTAGGGTTACTATCTCTGGTTGTATGGAAAATGCCCAAGCTTGGAGTATTTCTGATTCTTTTTTACACCAATTAGAAAGTTTGTGGTTTAAGTTAGTATTAGTCCCTACTATAATGGGCATATCATCTCTTCCCCCAGGATACTAGGGCAATAAAGGGAACCTGCCCCTTCCCATCATTGGGATCTTCAAGCTCCAATGCCACTTGCACATATCCTAGATAGGGTTACTTTTCATCCCTATATATGTATATGTATAGTTACGTCAGCCAAATGTTCTCTGTACCAGGGTTAAAAAATAATGGAAACTTGAGAACCACTATCAAGTAACACATTACAAGAATGTCCATTAAATTTAGCCAACATCATTGGGGTTGGTCACATTATACCATCAGGTAGGGCCCCATTCCACCAGATATTCCCCATAGCACATAAACTGATTTCTAGGGGGCCTGTGAGGGGTCACAGACCTCCCCCTGCCGTATCCCTGTTCTCCTCTTACCGCAATTCTGCTCATAACTATCATAAGAAACAATAGTGGCAATATCTGGGTGCTGATTACACTCAAATGCATGAAGTCCCATCCTTTCACATCTAAAACAAACCCTTGTCACTAGTCTGACTCCTCTTCCCATACCCCTGCTACGGGCAGCCGAAGATACTTCCCTTGTAGAATAAACCCTAGTTTGTGCCTCTAGAAACTGATCTATTTTTTTGTTCTGGTCTCCATTATTTTTGTTATCTTTTCCTCAAACAAATTTTGTTTTAAAGTAGGCGTCACCACCTTCACACTAAACCTAAGTCATCTCTCCATTTATCTACATTGTGAGGCCGTACTACTCCATATAATGTCTTTACTTAGTTTATAATATAGTCATCAGTAAACTTCCTTCCTACTCCAAAACATCTTTTTGGATTCTTTCCTTTTCTCTGACACCAAAGGTACAGATCATCCCCATTGTAATATTCTATTATTTAAATAGGATACTCCCAAGTAGTTTATAAATCTCAGCAGCAGTGTAACCCATGTTAAGAAGTTAACCGAATGTGCCTCCTCCCAGATAATATTTAGCTTATGCTATCTAGGCTAACCTGGGAAAGCCTGAACAGGGTATTGGTTGGTTGTAATTTCTAATATACTGGTGTTAGTACAAAGCATGGCCGTACAATACAATTCGTATACTTAACAAACTCAATCACTTGTTTTCGTTAGGTTCCTGTGACCCTGGGACGTTCTCCGACACTCCTTCCGGTAAGTAAATAACACAAGATGTATTTATATATTTCAGTTACTATTTTAGAAAAGAAAAGCAACATACGTAGATAAATACAACCTAAATTTTTCAGTACAATATAAGATTACCTCATAACATATTATCACATATTCTGTGCTACTGTAGGAACTAGTCATTGCTTTTATCATCTATTTGTTCACCTATAATATTCCTTAAAGATACAACTGGAATACTATAAATTTCCTACGATATTTAAGTGTCACAGTATAATTTCAACAAGTATAAATATATTTTGCATTATACAATCTTTAAGAGTTCGGTTAATTAATTGTCCTTTCAACAGTTCTAGATCAATCAATAAATTACTGCCAATTAGTTTAGTCCAGGTTTAGTGGTAACAGTACTGCCATCAGAATTTGTGGGGCCCGGGACTGACAAAATAGACAGCCCCCCTGTTTCTGCAACTCCAGACCCACAGTGTCTCTTCAGCTCCAGCCAGCCCCTTTCTGTCTCCACATCCAGAACCCCTCCTGTCTCCCCAGCCAGCGGCTGCCCGGACGGACTCCACAGTAATGGAGAGGATAGATTCATCTGTGATCAGCAAGGAGCAGGCAGTGGTTATAGATGGATCTCTCTGTGCCAACCTGACAGCTGGTGTCCAAAGGCCAATGCTTCTATGGCCTCTGGGCATTCAGGTACTGTGCGGCTGTCAGGTATCAGTGGTAGGAGCCAAGGGCAGGCCCCCTCTTTGTCTGGGCCTGGGACTCCAGTCCCGGAAGTCACCCCCTGATGGTGGACATGAGTGTTAATATTATACGTCTGTCCTCTGTTAGCTTTAAACTATCGCTTTGCACAATGTTGACACAGTTTGTAGCTTGCAGAGTTATTTAGCCTTTGTCTCTAAATTTGCATATGTATACAGAATTAAGTAGAGCGGCAGTAGTTAAGGAAATAATTTATATGTATTAAGGTTACAAACTATCCTCAGACTATTGTGATACGGGTGGTTACTTTGTAATCCTCACTGTATTTGGCTTCTATTAGAGTCCCACTTTATATAATATTGCAATATAGAGTCCCAGGGACGTAGATTAAATCTCTCTGTAATTGTTGTACTGGATACATGGGCTGAAGTTGCTTTCTCCTAAAGGTGCCCATCCACTAGACGATTAAGTTGAGCGATTGAACGATAACGATCGTTCAATCGTTCAATTGTTCATAAATCGTTTGCAAAAATGTCCAAAACAACCAGCAATGCGTGTGCCTGCTGGTCGTTTAGACATCTATCATGGTGCAAACATGCTGGACAATATGACGATAACGTCAGGTTGAGCATGTTTGCAGATGACTGATGAGCCTGCACTGAACTACTGATCGTTCAGTGCAGGCTCATCACAGACTGACAAATGACTGCACCATTACAATGTCGTAGTAATGCAGTCGTTTTCATGTCTGCTAGTGGATGGGCACCTTTAGTCCTGAATTTCACTATCACTTCTTTAACCCTGTGCACACCTTCTATTTAAACTTACTCCTGCTCCTCCAATATAGCTGCTATCGATATTACACATACATCAACTGCAGGGTGATGATGATTATACAGTATTTGGTTGATGACCAGTGTCTTAATTGGGATATAGAAGGTTTTACGGTATATGTATATAATTATAATTCCCCTCTTACTCAACCTTGCCTTTAAGCTGACCCCGACAGTCTAAATTAGTGTTTCTGACAGGGGACGTCTGTGTGACTGGAGTGTATTGGCAAGACATTAATCACTCACATAGTACAGTGCTGCTGCTATACCTTTCCTAGTCCCTGAGGTGTACACTGGCTGTAATCTCTTTGACTCCTGTTTCAACAAATGACAGCAGCTAATGGTGCTACACTGAAACGCTGCTCAGCCCAGCCGGTACTCGGCTCCAACTGCGACCTGCAACTATGGCCGGCTCCAGTAGGAACCACGTCCTGTGCCAAACAAGATGGAGTCACCAGTTGTCCCATAGGCCACACCCCCTAAATTACATTATTTGGGGGCGTGTCCGCATGGCAATGCTCCAGTGTAATTTCAGGCTGGGGGTGAGCCAAGCCCTCTGTCGCTAGCTGGGCTGCCCCCAGCCCTCTCCCTGCACTGCATTTTCCCGCTATACTAATAGCTTGAGCCCCAACCCTGTGTGCTCGTGTGCCCTACCATGACTTCTGTTTACCCTGTACAGCAAAAATATACATTATTATACACCATACATTCATATACTGTATAATCACCTATATATATAACAACCCTTACTGTATTATAATAGCCATTTTATCATCAGAGCACATGAATAAAGTACCTTATACCCAGTCTATAGATGAATTATTACTTATTAATTCTTTGTTAAATTAGGTGTTATAATTGACCAATAATTAACCTTTCCTAGAAACGGTTTTATTATATTAGCCATAAATTTTGACATTATGGCTACAGAACTAAAAACAATGGCCCTCATTCAGAGCCGCTCGTTAGCGGCAGTACGCTCGTTCCGAGCGATGTTTGCACATCTGCGCATGCGTACGCTTTTTAGTACGCATGCGCGAACCAGTCAGTGCGGCCGAAAATCCTTTGTACGCTATATAGCGAGTGCCTGCTATTTTGAGTGACAGAATGAGGCGTATGTGGGTGGTAACAGGGGAAGGTGCTTGAAAATGGGGAGTGGAGATCCGAACGCAGGCGTGCTTAAAGGTCAAAGCGGGCGTTTTATGGGTGTGTATATTTAAAACAGCAGCGTCATTGACCACGTCACTGGGTTATTTTATAGCCAGAACTGCACGCAAATTTGTGGTAGCAAACACCAACCACAAGAATAGCGAGCAGTTCATACGCTGGTCGATGTACTCGATTAATCTAATAAATAGCGGACATGACGTAGGATGCGAGCGGCCAGGGGGCGTTTTTAAGAAATAAACGAGCGTATGTTTTGCACGCTCGTTCAGACTTAGAGGTGTGAACAGACTGCAATGTGCGTACGGATCATTTGAATAGCCACCCCTTGTTTTTGAACGAACGACCGCAAATAGCGAACGGCTCTGAATGAGGGCCAATGTCTCTGCAACTAGAAGTAGCAAGTGCTGTAGTCACAGATGCTCAACGCGTTTCTTTACTTAACATGCTTTCATCAGGAGCGCTCCTTAGGAAAGTACGTTGAGTACAGACTTTAAAAACTTAAAAATACATAACATTCAGCACGATCCATGCCTTTTAAAAATAACCTTTACTAGAAATTAATAGGACCCATATGTAAAAGTGTTATCCTTAGAACCTTCAGTGTTATTGACCCTTGGAGATAGACTTATTGCATTTCCCAATAAAACATGTTCAATTTGTTCCTTTATGACAGGACATCTTAATTGTCAATTCTGAAAGATTGCACATAAATGTATATAATGTAAAAAACTAAAAAATTACCAAATTATAAATGAAATATTCAAATACACAGACACTTTTGAAACTGGTTGAACACTCCATTATGCCATTTAAAATGAATAAATGAACAATAAATATTATGATTAGAGATTGGTTTCCTGAAATACGAACATACCAGAACTTAAGGGTTCTGAGTCAAATCGAGTCTCAGCTAGGATCACTTTTGGGGTTCCGAGTGGAACAGAGTCCCCGCTCGGCTGTGCTGTCAGTTCGGAATTCAGATTTAAAAACCAAACTCAGGTTTTGGATTGCATGTAAACAGGTTTGAATTACAAGCTGGGAAAGTGAAAACATTCACAGATCATGTGGAATATAGCAATATCCAATATCCATTTAGGTAAATAGCAGTCAGAACTATTCATGAGATCACAGAAGTTATTGAACTGAATTATTTTTGTATTTGGATTTAGTTTTACCTGCTCATTTTAATTTATTTTTTACTTGATATCTGCTTACATTATAGGACCATCCATTCCAGGTGTCTGTGAATCTCTTCCTGGGCTCAGTGCTGGAGAGACAGCTGGAATCATCTGTGGGACGATCCTTGGAATTGTGCTGATTGTTAGTGCAACTTTTCTACTGTATACAAGATTTGTCCTTCCTGTGAGAGAGGAGCAGAGAGGTAATGGGAGAGACATGCAGAATACAGTACATGTGATTGGATGAGATTTAGGGTGTCATTCAGGGGTGGAGCAGACGTGCTCGTGGGTCGCCCACCTCCAACTTTATGCAAATGCCTCTACAAAGTCCTTTCCAGGTGTACATCATATCAATGTGCAAGCACTGAGACACCTACTTTGAATGGGATGTAGTTGGCATCCCATCGGACAGGATCCCGGTGCCAGAATCCCAACCGCTGACATCACGATGGTGATTATTAGGGTTAGGGGTTAAGCACTGGGGGAGGATCAGGATGAGGCTGCGGTGAGGGGAGGATCAGAGTAAGGCTTCGGGAATGGAGGGTTAGTCTGTGGGAGGGGAGGGTTAGGTTTCGGCTTTGGTAGGTGAGGTTTAGGGTTAGGCTGCGGGAGAGGAGGGTTAGGGTTAGGCTGCGGGAGAGGAGGGTTAGGGTTAGGCTGTGGGAGAGGAGGGTTAGGGTTAGGATGTGGGAGGGGAGGGTTAGGTTTCGGCTTTAGTTGGTGAGGGTTAGGGTTAGGCTGCGGGAGAGGAGGGTTAGGGTTAGGCTGTGGGAGAGGAGGGTTAGGGTTAGGCTGCGGGAGAGGAGGGTTAGGGTGTGAGAGGGGAGGGTTAGGGTTAGGCTGTGGGAGGGGAGGGAATAGGCTGCAGGATGGGAGGTTTAGGGTTAGGCTGTGGGAGGGGAGGGTTAGGGTTAAGCTGCAGGAGAGGATGGTTAGGGTTAGGCTAAGGGAGAGGAGGGTTAGGGTTAAGCTGCAGGAGAGGAGGGTTAGGCTGCGGGAGGGGAGAGTTGGGGTTAGGCTGTGCGAGGGGAGGAAACAGGCTGCAGGATGGGATGTTTAGGGTTAGGCTGTGGGACAGGAGGAGAAAAGGGTTAGGCTAAATGTGGGTCATGGTTAGGAGGAGATTTAGGCTAAAGGTTAGGGTTACTTACCACATTCTGCTGGGATTCTGAATGTCAGAATGCCGCTGTCTGTATTCTAACTAACCATTAACATCCTAAATTTTGGGATCCTGTACTCAACCCACTTTGAACATCTGTGGCTTGCACCATTGAAACTTGCACCAGCCCTATGGTAGGAGCAGATTTTTCATCTCAGTTTGGCCTACAATGTGAACAATTGAGTGTCTGTGTGCATAACCGCTTCAGTGACACACTCGCGACACTCCCATAACACATGAGTCTGTTGAGTCACCTCCTAATTCACCGCCCAGTAACGCCCAGCACATTTCCAAAACATTTCTGATTTCATGGGCTGAGTTTAAAGCTACAGTAAACTCACATATTATTACAACTTGCACATGCAATACGGTGCGAGTACATACAAACTCGCATGTTTCTCGCATTGCTGCAACTCGCAATGGTCAAACTTGCATCCAGATGTTTTCCCATGGAAAACATACAACTCGGTCAATGTAATAGAGTGCGAGTTTTTAACTCGCACAGAATTACTTACAGTAAATAACACTCGTAAAATAATAGACCTGCTTCAGGGTAACGAGTTTAGCCTGAGCAGGTGCAAGTTTCACAGAAGCTTTCACAGATCAGTGAGATCCCTAACCATCCCCTCCCCTCTCAAAAGCACAACCAGCACCGGGCTGTGTAAGCTGGTTTGAAAATATGGGGGAAAAAAACGTAGGGGTCCCATGTATTATCCAGAATAGCACCAGGCTCTTTGTAACAGGGGTGTAATGCCGCAGCTATGCGACCCGCTTTACGGGGTCCTCTGGCCAAAGCATTCAGCACCCCACGCTAGTCAGCAAAGACCCCTTTATTGGATAGATTCCACTTCTGCAGGAATCCACAGCATAGGTTATCTAGTTAGGGAGATAAATGGGGAAGCAATCGGGAAGCCGACTGCCTAAATACCGGCAGCCGGCTTCCTGACTGTCATTTCCTGGCAAGGGTGAAATGCCGGGTGTCTAGATGTAGACGCCCGCATTTCCCCAACGCCGGGAGACCGGCGCCCGGCATCACGATCGTACTGATGCCGGGCGCCGCGAGCAGACAGCCGCAGGGGGGAAGGGTTAGGTTTAGGGCTCCTGGGGGGGACTTAGGGTTAGGCACCCCCCCGGGAGGGTTAGGGTTAGGTTAGGGGGAGGGAGGGTTAGGGTTATGCACCCCCGGGGGGACTTAGGGTTAGGCACCCCCCTGGGGGACTTAGGTTTAGGCATTGGGGAAGGGGGTGGTTAGGGTTAGGCACTTAGAGGGGGGATTAGGATTAGGCACTTGGGGGGGAAGTTAGGGTTAGGCACCCCTAAGGAGGGTTAGGGTTAGGGGGGTTAGGTTAGTATATACTTACCTATCCACGATCGGGATTTCCAGCGCTGTCGGGCTTCCGCTGCTTCGAACTCTGCTCCTGTCGGGCTGCCGCTGACGGGAATCGAACCATGCGGCCGGCGGTATTTCATACCAATTCCGATAAATGTTATGGGTGGGGGTACCCCATGAAATGTGTTGCCTGGCTGTAGCATTTACCCCCTGTTAGTGGAGCTGGGCGCAGGTTCTAAAAGTATGGGGGACCCCTACTCATTTTGTTCCCTGTATTTTTAGAACCAAGACTGGTCCAAAAGCCTGGTGCTGGTTCATTAAATCCAGGGAAACCCTACATACTTTTTCCACTGTTTTTTTTTAACCAGAGCATTATGCTTTTGGGGGGGGGGGGGGAACCCACACCAATTTTTTCTTGATGTTTGACCTTTCACACACAGAAGCATGCACTGATCCCACTGATCTGTGTCTGCTTCTGTCAAACTCACACCTTGTAATTAAACTTGCATTACAAGGAGCTTGTTTACCTGCAGTTTACCTCGCATGCACTAGCATGCCAGTCAAACTCACACCCACAAACTTGCACCATATTACATTTGCGAGTTGCGGGACAAACTTGCATCTTCAAAATGTGCAAGAAGGTGCAAGTTTGTACTAGTGCATTAACTCGCACCCTATTACATTCCGCCCCATGTGTCTCAATCGCAACAGCGCCTCTGTGTGTACACTTGTGCAACGCATGCACCATAGGAGATTTTAGGGATTTCACCTACATGCAGCAAAGCATTTCTGAACTACTGTACATGAACATCGGCATTGCATGTGACTCTGGACCTCATTCAGAGTCGGTCGAAGCGGCCGCACGGTCGTACGCCACCGATGTTCGCTATACTGCGCATGCGTAAAGTTCGCAATGCGCGTGAGCAAACTAGCGGCTACGATCAGAAATTTCTCTCTCCTTGAATACAGCCTGGCCGGTAGTTTGAGTGACAGATTGAGGCGTTTGTGGATGGTAACAGGGGAAGGTGCTTGAAAACGGGGGAGTGGAGATCCAACCGCAGGCGTGCCTAATTATGCGAACGGCGTTTTATGGGAGTGTATACGGTTTATGGGAGTGCATAATTAACAAAGTAGCGTCATGGCACATGTGACATGGGTGGTTTTTACACTGACATGATCGTAGAGCTTAAGAGAGGGTATGGTCAACCTTAAGCTCTACGACCAGGTCCGATGGTTCCCGATGGTCTCAATTAATCATTATATTCCCGGAGATGACGTGTAATGCGTACGAGAAGGGGGCGTATTTTTGTCTTCCGGCCGCTTCCTCCCCTTGGTCGGCCAGCAGCCGATCCTACCTTAGGGACGCAACTTGCGAGGGAATCATTTGCATATCCGGCCCCTTTTCCCGTACGACCGTGCGGCCGCTTCGACCGACTCTGAATGAGGTCCTCTGTATCAGGTTCTTAGTGTACAAAATCTGGGGTGAAATAAAAGCAGTAAATGTTTTTCACAGTGTATACAGTCCTAATATCAGTTTACACAGTAATGGACCTGCATGAAAACCATAAAAACATTTACGTACACAATGGGCCGAATTCAATTCAATGTGAAGATGAATAGCCGCGGGAGGAAGCTCCCGCAGCTATTCAATACACCGCGCTGTGGGCCTAATTCAGAGCCGCTCGCTGCTAGCAAGCACTCACTCTGAATCAGGGCATGTTTTTTTTTTTTTTTTAACCAGGCCACTCGCAAAGCTGTGGGTGACCACCCACAGCTTGTGCGAGCAGCCTGGAGCCCGTCACGATTATCGCGACCATTGGGCTTGCGATGAGACCCTGTGGTAGGGTCTCGGCTGCCGCAAGCCCGAGTGGACTTCCTGCTCTAATGGTGCATACAGTACTGATGTCAATAGGTCCGTCCTCAAATGGCAGGCGTTCCTTAGGGAACGCCTGTGTTTGCCTAACCATCCCCCCTCCCCGCCTTCAAAACGGTCACTCACCATTGACAGCAGCTCCGCCTTGTAGTGAGCCCCGGAGCGATTGAACTTCAGTCGCTCGCCGGGGCTCGCGCTCGCCGGACGCGGCGCATGCGCAGAAGATAAACATTGGGCAGCTTGCGAGCGCACAGCGCTTGTGAGCGGCCCTGAAATAGGCCCAGTGTGTCTTGTTGGGTATTGGTTAAGTCAGAGAATGCCTCTTCTAGCGACGTAACCTGGGTGTTTAAGCGTGAGAACTGGCATCTCCTAACTAAAGTGCGGGGCGTGCGGCTGTTAGTGCCGCACTAAGCAGGAAAACAGCTGCACGTCCGGTACTTTTGTTTTTAGTTATGATGGATAGCAATCTGAATAGAACAATATTGTATAAAGTATAATGTATCATTATTCCTTTCTGATACAGTAATAAAATATTCTAGATCATAGTCAATTATCATATGTCTAAGTATTTTTTTTATGCAACCCACAGACACATCAAATAAGACTCAAGAACCACCGTCAGAGTATTACAACATACATGCTGCAACAGTGGTGAGTAATATTTGCTGCTGGTTGACAATCAGACATTACATCATACTTACCTAGTCTTCCTGAATGTCAGGGACATTACCAGAAATCACTCTCTACCTACCAATGAGGAAACACTGGGAAGAAGATGTGTGCTACAAGAAAATGGCCAGTGTTCTCCAGCAAACTGACAGCTCCATGAGTGGCTGCGCGCTAAAGGATGTGTGATGAATTACTGGAGATGTGTGTTTACATTTTTTGTTTACTTTAACAACAACACATGGTGTGTAAATCTTAAATACTTGTGTCAGAGCACAGCCTACAATCATGTTTGCACCTAATGGTGCATACACATGGTCCAACTTGCAGGATGATATGAACGATAACGATATCATTTATCGTTATATCGTTCATACTGTTGACCTTTTTACATTGAATGACCATCGATGCGTGTGGCCGTCTGGACGATAATGATATCGGAGATCGACCGTACATGCAGGCCAACTTGGTCGAAATCATTATTTAAATACTGTCAGATAACGTTCATCGTTCATGAAATCGTTCATGATCAATGATATCGAAGATCGAGCAAGTTGGACCTTATGTGTATGCACCAGTACAACCATTATCTAGCTGTCACTTGGAAAATAAAGAAACATCATAGTACACATGTCATAGATAAAACACTCCAGCTGCATAGTACAGCATGTAGGTAGTGTGGGTTGGGCTCAGGATCCTTTTGCTTAGAATTCCAACACCGGCATCCTGACAGGGTTAGGATACCGGCATCTGTAGGTAAGTATCCTAACCCTAAACCAACCAATAATCCTCCGTCCCTGCAGCCTAAACCTATCCTTCCCCCCAGCAGCCTAACCCTTCCCCCGAAGCCTAACCTTAACCCCCCCCCTAGTGCCTAATCCATAACCCTAACCCTCCCCCTAACCCTAATACTTACCATCTGGATTCTGGCAGTCAGGATTCTGACTGGTGTCGGGCAGTGGCGCCGAGAGGGGGGGAGCGGGTACTAATTACCTGGGCCCGAGCTTGATGGGAGGGCCCGGTGGGGGCCCAGGTCCGCACCGCTCCCCCCACCTCTTACATCACAGCAGCCCAGCACAGGCTCACTGTGCCCATCCTCCCCTACCTAATGGGCGTGGCCACGCATCCCGCAATTCAGCCACGCCCCCTTTTACCCGGGCCTGGCGTGGCTCTTGGTGGGCCTAGTGTCGGGATTCCGGCACTAGTATACTGAGTGCCAGCACTACGACAGCTGGGATATAAACTACATCCCAGTTGTGCAGATATACATATATACAGAAAAAAATGGTATGGGTACTCACCTGTCACTTGTCAATATAAGATTTAAGTCTAAACTCTGGACATGTCTTCAGCAGCTTATTTTATTAATTTCTCAAATGAATACATCAATTTGCTCTGGTTTCTGCAACTAGTTATGAGAATAAAACAAAAAGACGTTGCTAGTACTGTTGTGTACCATCAGAAAATAAGCTGTGTGTATGTACAGTATATACTGGATAGATCCGAAAACATCCATAATTCTCATTTATTAGTATACACAATTAATGACTGAGGGGGTAGATTACTCAAATTGGTGCATGTGTGTTAAAAATTTATGCAACTTGCAGTCAAAAAAAGACAAGATGACATTTAGCTCTCACTGGCAGGGGTCGTGGGTGCCGGAAAAGCGCACATAGATGCCCGCTTTGACATCTATAAATTACAGTACACTTTACATTCATATTTTTCAACCTAATCTACTTTCCCACAAACCATAGGATACAACAATGTTTGTTACTGTATATATACTGTATGCTGCATTTTAGAGAATGTATACACATTGCATTCCTTTTAGAGATTCTACAGTACAGTCCTGAATTCTCATGAAACTCTACCATCTTACCATGATCAGGATGTCTGTTCCAATTTGCGGTTAGGTTGTATCTATAAACTCTGTGCTGCAAACTCAGCCTTTTGTTGGCTGGAAATCCGTTGTGAGCGACATACCCTCTGCACGGTGGTGCACTGAAAATGTTAATGACTAGTTCCTGCACTGTATTATATTTAATGTTCATTTATATTTAATTTTAGTGTGCAGATCACTTCTATTTTCTAATGTGGATGGGTGACACCACCTTCACAGATGGAATCACTGTATATATCTATAATAAATACACATTCTACTACTAATTACGCTCCTCTGTTTTTGTGATCTTTTGTAGTGCCAACCTGCTAACCAAGAGTCTATTTATATGGTAAGTGTTTTTATGGCATTAAAGAACTGATTGACACAGGTTGCGGCCGTTTAGCGGTGGGGAGGGGTCGGCACCGCGCTGCTGTCCTGGAAACGGGGTCAGCGTCATGGACGCAGGTTTCCTGGCCTTACAAGCGGACAGGAGCTGGCCAGGGTGATAGTCACAGTCGTGTTCCGAGGCAGCACCAAAGGGACGCTGAACTCGAAGCGCATATGCCAGCTGGAGGGGTCCATCTCCTACAGACACCTCCTGCTGCATTTGCATATTAGTTGGACGGTATTGCTCAGCCGCTACCGAACCTGAAAACAAATTGATACAGTTCTGATTTAGGCCAATGAACTTGCAAGACATTTTTGCTAATATTCATTTTCACTTTGTGAATTTAGTCAATAATATCACATCACTTCCAAAGTAAAAAATGCAGGATGTGATAAATAGGGCACTTAGGAGCATATTTATCACAATACGCATCGCGGATGCGGACTGGCTGTGATAAATTCGCCCAATATCGCAATGCGATATTTGAATATATCAAAATAATGTATCAAATATCACATGCAGGGACAGAGCTTGAGCTAAAGCTCTATCCCTGCGAATCCACTTCACACTTTCACTCCACTTCTGTCCCTGCAAATTCACTTTTCACAACAAATACAGTGAGAAGGTGTCCGTGCATGCACAGCCGGCTCACCAAACCCCCCCTTGCGCCCGCAATTGCAGTTGACCAGGGTCACAGTGCAGGAGCCCATAAACCAGCTGACCGGATGCACAGAGGACCTCACCGGAGCATTGATCACCAGTCCCTGGATGCAGGTAAGTGTTTCGTTTTTTTATCCTTTTATCTATTTAGACCACAAAGCTGATCAGAGGGGCTGGCTCTTGGCTCTGCTCTGCCTGAGAGCAGAAGTCGGGGAAACAGGGGAAACCCTGGATAACACCATCTGAATCTGAAGATGGGTTTATTATCACAGGGCTTCACCGGTATTTTTTCACATTTTATTTTTAGTAAATCTCAGCAGATCACATTTCCCATTACAAGAATGGGAAATGCGAACTGATTGCTAAAATTATGTGAATTGAAGGGATTGGGGTAGTTTTCATGAAAACTGCTCCAAAAACCCATTAATACATTTATATGATACTAAAATAATTTGAAAAGGAAGCGAAAACACCCTTTTTTGATTTTTTTTTGTGAAAATAATATTGATAATTAGGGCCCTCAGTATCTAAAGCTGTATACTTCTCTCCCACACCCATGCATTAATGTGCCCTCAACCTTGAGCTTGCTTCAAAAGCACTCAGTCGCCTAAATGTGCATAGCCCAAATATAGCAAAATGTACCCCAGTCACTGTTTCTCCTTCCACCAAAAAATTGAAAACGTTTGTACTTCCAATGAGGATGGTGCCATCAAAATGAGCAGATCCATGCTCTATGTATAAAATAGTAATCTACGATATGTGAGGTCCCTGTTTGTGAGTTTGTATACTGTACATATATCTATCTTTGTAGTGTTGCCCATTTATTGTATAAAATGTATAAACAATATTTGTATCTCTTGTAGGATTTGCAGTACAAATCTCAGGACACTTATAGTGATCTCCAGAGTTGAGACGGATACACAGCATGACTGAGGCTCCCGTTATCATCCGGTCGCACCAGTTTCTTTATAGAGTGGACTCTCATTTGCAATCATAATTACAGTGACATATTGTGTAGGGTGTATATTGTAAAGACTGACATATCGAGTACATTCTGCTTTATAGGTGTGGTTATGCTTAAGCATCTCACATCCAACATATTATCTATTATCTGCCAAGGGAGGTTGTGCTGGATAATACAGTACGTAAGATAACCGAAGTTCGGATAGATCAGAGGGCACATAAACCCCTAGTCAGGGATGCGTGGGGTTAATAAAGTTAGGTAGGGGAGTGTTAGTTTTTTATGGTCAGATTGACATTAGGTTAGGATTGGTGGAGTGTTGTGCAAGGGGTGTGGTTAACAGGAGTATGGGTAGGTCTGTAAGGTTAAACTGCCTCTTTGGATCTGATCTCCCACCCTCCCTCCCACTTTTTTCCTCTTGTGTCTTGTGTCGGCTTTATTTCCAGGGCGGGAAAGAACGGCAGTGTCTATAAAGCGTCCACCTTGCTGCAGTACGAGCGGTGCGCCCCCTTCAATGCACTGGTTAGGCTGATTTTACCCTACAGGGGTCAGAGGCACCTCTCTTCGGAGAGGGCTAAAATAGTGCTTTGGGATGGGGCTGGATACCGTTTAACTTGCCAGAGAGGGATATCGGCCCTTGCAAGTTTTATATCACTATTACACTTGAATTGGGATATTGGCCCGTTCAGTGAGTATTTTACATCCTTGCATATGTCAAGTGTGGGGCGTCAGGTTACTGGCCGTTCTTTCTTATGCCACCATATTCTGATTGTAAATTAAATAAAGCTGACCATATATTTTTGATTGCATATATACTTGGTCTGTCTCTTTATTTTATTTAAGCTTGGTTTTAATAACTTTATGGTAGCACGCATTATCTGACGATAGGGAGTTTAATACATATGAATCCAAATTACTGTATGTGACGTATTAACAATGGTGCAGTGCACATGGGCCCATGAGCCAGGGGAGCCCCATGCAGCACAACTTACACCCCCCATCTGCCATGGGGCAGAAGAAGTATTTAATGAGCAGAAGAACTACTGGCCATAGTCCCCATCAGCATATTGGAACCTATTGGCTCCACCTCCCACCTCCCATGTTGCAACTGTCGCTTTCAGAGCTGTTGTCCACCGTGACTTGATCAACAGACAGCACACAATGCAGGACAGTCAGAGCAGAGCTTGAAACCACAACACTAGCATGCAGAGGACTTAAAGGCATGTGGGCAATTTATTGCTATGCTCATTTGATGCCCTTTCCACTGTTGTCCTGCAGGGTTGTCGAGAGCTGTGACAGCCCTTGGTACTGGGGGCTATAGCCAAATCCAGGAGGCATGGTCTCTCCTCCTCCCAAAAAAACTGGCTCCAGGGGGAGGATTGGTCCAGGGGCCCACCTGTATCAATTATTCTGTCTGCCCACCACTGCTGCAGCCACTTCTGTACAGCAGCACATCTTGCAGTTAAAAAGAGGAGACTGCTTTCACTGCCGAATGTGCAGCTATACAGACTCGGCAACAGTGGTAGTGGGCAGTTTGGAGAATTTTTCAGGTTGTGGCAATTGCTGATCACAGTCCCTGCTGGGCTCCTTCAACTGGCCTATGCCCAGGTTAGTAGTACCAGCTCCCCCTCTTTCTGAAACTTCCCACACTAGTGGGTCTTGCATATGGGCCCACTAGTTTCTAAAACAACTCAGTCTCCTACATATGGGATTATACAACAGTTTACAGTAACTTAGTGGCTCCCTGACAGCAGCAGTGAGGAACCTTTTATTCTGGTGATACGGGCATGAGACCAAGTTGCTCAGATATCTTAATATTCATAAATACTGCAAACTGAGGAGGGGCATAGTGTAAAATTTTTTGTTTCTATCAATTAAATAACACACATATTTGATTCAAAGTAGAAGAAGATTATGAATAAGGCAGAGCAGTGCCCACTAATTGGGCTCATTAATGGCATAAGAAAAATAAATTTTCTATAACCAGTAATAGTAAATGTCCTACCACATTGAACTGTTCATATTTTCATCTTAGAATTGTGCAATTTATATAATACAATTCTTATTAAACTAAATTATTTTCTGGTTATTATATTTCTAACTTTCAAAGAAAATACACAGTAGCACATCCCACATCCCTACTACAGTACAGTGGGTATAAAAGGTATTCACCCACTTTGGGCTTTCTCATTTTGCTGTTTTACAACATGGAATCCTGTTGCAGACTCTGGGATTAATGTAGAGTTGGGCACAATTTAAACTAAATATGTAGGCATAAATTGCATACAGAAAGGTATACCAATAGCTTATTGTGAGTAGTTATTATTAGAAATTATGATTATGAATGAAGAACACATGGATTGTCATCATCCAAAAGTGGCATTACGAGTTTGCACCAATGCCTATAATGCCTAGAGAACCTATTCCAGCTCTTTTGCCCAAAACAGGACCCATTCGCTTTGCCAGGCTTAAAGACAGTGATGGGGACATTGATGTTTACAAGCAAACGCCATGAGTTGCCAAGCAGGAGTGGGTTCAATACCCAGTGCCTACTCTACATGGAGAGGCACTAGAGGCTTATCGAGGAATGGCCACTGTGGAGACTATGAAGAATTTGTAACATCCCTCCTAAAGGAATATGTAATACCTTTTGAGTCTTAAAGGAAAAAGTTTCCAAGAGCCTGGCTTTCTTATTTGACCTGTGGAGGTGAGTCCAAAAAAGGCTGTTACCACTCATCAGTCCAATGGAGTGTAGTGACAAAAGGAGAACTCTGCAAAGAGAATCCCCTGCTTGGCCAAAGGTCCAACACAAGATATGTAGAGACAGCTACATCTGGTCTAAATGGGACCCCTGCAGGGAAAACAGCTGAGAGACTCTATGGCCCCAAGAACTGTAGTGAGCCCCCACCTTGCTGATCCTGCTGCAGTGTTACAGGGCCATACTACCAAAGTGACTGTAGCAGGTGCACTGAAGTAAGAGGTACCCATGGCGAAGGTCTATCAGGATTTTGGAGCTGGACAGAAGTTGAGAGATGTTGCTGTCATGATGGGCTCTTATCGATATGGTGCAGGGAATTGATCTTGATGGAGGAATCATTACCACATTTCTAATGCCATCACCTGGAGTAAAGTTGTCAGACTGCAGTCTTCATCATCTGACCCAGCACTGCCCAGCCCAAAGAAAAAGGTCACAGCAAGTAGACAACTGCAAGCGCACCAACCAAAGCATCAACCAGCCCAAAGGAGAATTAATCAATAACTAGATTTAGTCATTTACTCAACATGTTTTGCCTTTAGTATACATGCTTCCCAAAGCAATTCAGAGGGTGTTTGTTCCAGATCATTGGATCTTTTGGGGGTGCCCAGAGAAGCTTCTGTCCTAGTGGTTTGCCATCTCCAGCAGTGAGTATGAGTGACTGCACTGACCTCCCTTTAACTGACCCCAATCAAACTGAACCTAGCAATCCAACTTAGACTACCCTGTAGAGTGTCCCAACTTAGGAGAGAATAAGGGCTGCAGAGAAGTGTTCAGGGAAGCTAAGCTCTCTGACCCATTGCTGGAAGGCACAAATGCCAAACTTCTGTCTGCCTTTCAGAGAAGGGGCATTGAATGTAAACTAGCAGGAATGGTTCATGTACAGAGTAGCCAGGAATGTTGAAGAAAATATAACAGACAGGAAACATGTACAACTGGTTATCCCCTGGAGCTTTTGGGCACTGGGGTCATTTGCCCATGAAACACTTTTGGTCAGTTACTCAGGGATGGACTGACCAATGAAGAGCTTGACACCAAACATGTCCTAGGCTGGAATGTAGGAGTGATGAAATAAGCCCAGTCATGTTGTTCAAGGCAAAATAACCTCCTCTGCGTACAATAATATGTGATCACCTAGTGTGTAGAGGTCATCTAGTCACAACATACATACAAAAGATATGAAAGTTGAAGTCTAATTCACATTGTAATAACTAATAGTAATTAGGCGCCCATAGGTAAACATCTTAAATAGTGTACATGCACCTTATTGAGATTTAGTTAAATTTATTATGTAACTACTGTATGTATTTTTCCTCATGCATTTGAATGACAACAGATCTATAATACATCACATGTGTATATTCCATTATCCACGTGAAGAAGACAGCATATGGTATGTGGATGACATTACAAATGGCTTATGAAGATAAAGGGGTAATGAGAACAATTATATTGAGGCACACACTATGTGTAACTAAGCTTAGTGCATATAAAAATATGAACAAATATATAGACAGTATGTTATCCATCTCTCAACAATTACCTTTAGTGGGCATTACAATAGATGATGAGGAGGTTGCAGTGGCAATGTTGCAAAACCTTGAGCAAGAGTACGACTTCTTGGTTGTGGCATTAAAGTCTAGTACTATGAAGCTAACTACAGAGACTGTACATGCTAAATAACTGCAGTTTCAAGAGTGCATAACTATTGGAGATGTGCGGTTCGGTTTTACTCGGATATGCTCGGATCTCAATAACTGCATCATACTGGCTATCCGGCTGTCACGTGTTTGGATAGCCAATAATAGAATTACAAACTAATTACAAACTAATACAAAGTTGCGGTAATTTGGTGATAAGAGCCGAATAAAACTGAACCCGCACATCTCTAATAACTATAGAAACAAACGCAAAAAATTATTTCCTACTATCTAAAAAGTTCAAAGCACACATAACCTATGTACAGATGCATCCCCCCTCATTGTTGCTCAGGTCGTGTCATATAGGCATCTTAGTCATGTTATAAAAATACCATGGGTGGGTGTGGTAAGATGCACTGAATCCATGGGATGCAATACAGAGCTTATCCGCTGGGTGGCCAGTGCTCAACTGAAGAAAATGACAGAACTGAGGGACTGATTCAGAGCCGGACGCTATTTGCCGGCTATTTAAATTGAGCGCTCGCTAATTGCGGTTTGTTGACACCTCTATGTCTGGGCGAGCAGACGAAAAATGCGCTCGCTATTTTGTAAAGACGCCCCTTTGCCATTCGCATCAAACGTCATCTCCGGTATTTATTTGATTAATCGGGTACATCGAAAGGCATCTGAACTGCTCGCAGTGCTTGTGGTAGGTTTTTCCTACCGCTATCACTGCGAGCAGTTCAGGCTAAAAGACAACCAAGTGACGTGGTCGATGACGCTCCTTTACTAATTATGCACTCCCATTAAATGCCCTTTTTACCATTAGGCACGCCTGCGTTCGGATCTCCACTCCCCCATTTTCAAGCACCTTCCCCTGTTACCACCCACAAAAACGGTACATTCTGTCAATCAAATTAGCAGTCCCTCGCTGTTTTGCGAGCGCACGATTCTCGACCGCAATGACTGGTTTGCGCATGCGCATTACGACCCATAAGCATGCGCAGTTGTGCGAACATCGCTCATAGCGAACGAGCGGCCGCTTACGAGCGGCTCTGAATCAGGCCCTGAATACAATAGCAGTGGATGCAGATGGCAAAAAAGTATAGCAAGTCCTGACAGGCAGGCCATGCACATGCTGCTCGTGGAAGTAGTCGCTATAATGTCGCAGATGTATAGTACGGAAAACCATCATAGCAGCACTGCACAGGGATTTTTTCCTGCCTATAACTTGACCATTATTATGTTGAATGTGCAATCTTTAATAAAGTAGGATAGTTTCATGATGAGACTTGGGGATAAATTTACTAAGATGGGAGTTCTATTTAGAAGTGATGTTGCCCATAGCAACCAATCAGATTCTACTTCTCATTTATCTAGCACCTTCTAGAAGATAATACCTGGAATCTGATTGGTTGCTATGGGCAACATCACTTCTTAATAGAACTCCCATCTTAGTCAATTTACCCCTTGTACTCTAGCTAAATGCTGACATATCCTCTAACAGCATACAGGATAGTATCTTATTGCTTGCAATAATGACGCAAATACATCGGCCTTATTCAAGGTGTGAGCATAGGGACAGGCCTCAATGCAATAACAGTAAGAATAATCAGGGCCAGCACAAGGGAGGTGTGCAGCTGCTTAACATTCCTGTTAAGGATTGTGGTATTGAAGAATCATTTCAAATTTGATTTTGTTATCAATAGTATATAACAGTATATACAGTATATTTTTAAAATGTTAATTTTAGATTGCTCTGCAAGTGAACTATTGACAATCAAGACACTAAGTAGTATATGCTATATGTACAGTGTACATCTCTTACTGCAGAACTTCACTAACTCTACCATTGCAATCCAGGTTTTCAGGATATACATTCTTATCAATGGATATCAATAGAAGTTTAATATAATTTGTTCTCTTAGTAACTGTATAATGTAGGGGATGGGTGAATTTCTCTTTGGCAGAATGTGTAACAGTAAAGTGACCCTTATGTACTGTGGGGTGAGCTGAATGAAAACAGACCAACATTAGGATAAAAGGTGGAAAAACCCATCACTACAGTACCCTACTTTCGTATCTTCTAAATAACAAAACAAAAGAAAAACAGAAAACATGCAATAAATAATTAAAATGGGGGGGGGGGGGAAATGTACTAAGCCTTGGAAAGAGAAACAGTGGAGAGATAAACTGCCAACCAATCAGCTCCTAACTGTCATGTTACAGGCTGTGTTTGCAAAATTACAGTTAAGAGCTGATTGGTTGGTAATTTATCTCTCTGCACTTTATCTCTATCCAAGGCTTAGTACATTTACCCCCCTATGGAGTTTTATTGTATTTCAATACAAGTCCCTGCGGCTGCGATGTTTTAAAGTCGCAGATGCACAGAATGGTAAACCACCGGAGCAGTAGTGAACACTGATATTTTTTCCTGATCTGTGCAGGCATCTCAGTGTTACTGTATACTGTTGGTTTAAAAAAAAAAAATGTTGTGGGGTCCCCCTACTAAAGGCATAACCAGCCCTAGACCTCTGAACTTGGGGTCTCATTCAGAGCCGCTCGTAAGCGGCCACTCGTTCACTCCGAGCGATGTTCGCACATCTGCGCATGTGTATGGGTTTTAGTACGCATGCGCGAACCAGTCAGTGTGGTCAAAAATCGTGTGCTCGCAAAATAGCGAATGCCTGCTAATTTCAGTGACAGGATGAGGCGTTTGTGGGTGGTAACAGGGGAAGGTGCTTGAAAACGGGGAGTGGAGATCCGAACGCAGGCGTGCCAAACGGTCAAAACGGGCGTTTAATGGGAGTGCATAATTAACAAAGCAGCGTCATTGACCACGTCACTTGGTTGTATTTTAGCCTGAACTGCTCGCATGATTGCGGTAGGAAAATCCAACCACAAGCACTGCGAGCAGTTCATACGCCTTACAATGTACTCGATTAATCAAATAAATAGCGGAGATGACGTAGGATGCGAGCGGCCAGGGGGCGTTTTTTCCTAAATAGTGAGCGCATGTTTCGTTCGCTCGTTCAGACATAGAGGTGTCAACAGACCGCAAAGAGCGAGTGCTTAATTCAAATAGCCAGCCCCTTTTTATGAACGAGCGTCCGCAAATAGCGTCCGGCTCTGAATCAGGTCCTCTGTGCCTGATTCAGAGCTGCTCGCTATTTGCGAGCGCACGCTCTGAATAAGGGTGGGGAGTATTTATTTATTTTTTCCCTGTCCACTCGCTAAGCTGTTGGTGCCCACCCACAGCTAGTGCGAGCGGGCAGGATATGGTCGCGATTATCGCGACCATCGGCATTGCGAGGAGACCCTTGTGGTAGGGTCTCAGCACTCGCAATGCCGAGTGGACTTCCAGCTCTAATAGAGCCGGAAATCCACTACTGACATCACGAGTGATGTCAGCAGGAACGCCCACAAATGGCAGGCATTCCTTCGGGAACGCCTCTGTTGGTTCAGCCACCCCCGCCTACCCCCCTACAAAATGGGGCGAGCTGTCGATCAACATCGACAACCACCCTGTTTTGCTGCGAGCTCCGGAGCGAGTGAAGGTCTCACTCGCTACGGGGCTTGCGCATGTGCGTTGTGCACGCTGCGTGTGTGCACTGGGCCACCATCGACCCGCTTGTGAGTGCAATGCTCTTGCGAGCGGGTCTGAATCAGGCCCTTGGTCTAGTAGAGGAAAATTTTGGGGGAAACCAATGTGGAGTTCCCCCTATTTTCATTTAAGCAGCACCGGAATGAACCAGTCAGTGGGGTTACACTACAGCAGGGAGGTACACATTCGGGGGTCCCCCTGTCGTAAACCAGCCCCAAACTGGTCAGCCCAGGAATGGCAATCTTTGGGAAGTGGAGACCACCAAAAAAAAGGGGTGCCCCTTCCCAAACATTAACCAGCTCCGGGCACTTCCCTGCTTCCCTGGAAGCAGTCGATGCAGTGATAATGGTCTGTGCGAATGTATGCAAATATTGCAGCTACCTGGATTTGTTTTGAGATCCCCACTGTAGGCGTCTCTGAACCGCCGCTTGCATACAAAGACACAACCATTGGATGCACATCAGACAAACATCGACCTTCTAAGTGACCCTTTGGTAGCACAGCATAGCCATTGTAACTACGTACAGGATTGCAGTTGCGAGCTCTGACACACATCAGAAGCAATCATGACACACCTGCATTACCAATACAGATGCTCCTCACTTAACGAATGAGTTCTGTTCCCATGACTAGGTTGTTAAACGAATTGGTAACTAAACGAGGAGCCATATATACTTTATACAGGTAATGATTTTTATTTATTCTGAAAAAAGAAAAGGTCTGAAGGAAACTCAAACTTGATACTGTATCTGTGTTTTACTTTGCATAACTCTTACATACTGTGCAGTACAATTAAAGGGCCTGATTCAGAGCCGCTCGCGAGCGCTAAGCGCTCGCAAGCGGGTCGATGGTGGCCCAGTGTGCATGCACACGATGGAGCTGGCTCCGTCGTGCGCATGCGCGAGACCCAGATAGCGACGGGCAATCCGTTGCTCCGGGTCTCGTACCAAAGGGGGCGTGCTGTCGATGTTGAGTGACAGCACGCCCCCTTTGGTGGACAGGCCGGGGGCGTGGCTGCCCAGACAGAGGCGTTCCCATGGGAACGCCTACCGTCTGGGGTCGGCTCCACTGACATCACAAGTGATGTCAATGAGAGTGCTTTCGGCTCTGTTAGAGCCGAAAGCACTCTGGGGCTTGCGGCAACGAGACCCTACCACAAGGGTCTCGTCGCAAGCCCGATGGTCGCGATGGTCTTGACCATCGCGACCATCTTCCTGGCCGCTCGCTATACCTGTGGGTTGTCACCCACAGCTATGCGAGCGGCTAGGAGGCCGCTCTGAAAAACAAGAAGGACGGCCCTGATTCAGAGCGAGCGCTCTGTCAGAGCGTCCGGCTCTGAATCAGGGCCAAAGTTCTATAAAAAAAATAAGACATTCAGAGTAACATTTTAGTCATTGTACTATGGGTTCCAGCTGGTCATAAGTCCGAGCGGTTGTTAAACGAGTAGGTTGTTAAGTGAGGAGCATCTGTAATATGCATACATGAATATTGTTTTTATATGTATTATGAAAATGTATCAGACTCTGCATGATATAAATGTATGATTATGTGCTGAACGACCTGCTACATGAAACACATCTGTTTACAACTATGGTTTGTTTTCTAATTAGTGATACCTTCCCCTTAATGGTTACTTGAACTCAGTATTATACCTAAAAGGATTCATTTACAGTATATATCACTTTGTTTATTTCAGCCTTATATATTTATACTAGGGATGTGCGCCGGACCATTTTTGCCGGATTTGGATTTGGATTTGGTTCTAATTCGTCGTCCGGCTTTGGATTTGGATTTGAATTTGCCAAACTGCGGTGACTGGCTTTGGATTTGGATTTGGATTTGGATTTGGATTTTTTTTACAAAAATTGACAAAAAAAGCTAAAATCACATAAATTGGTCTTTTTTTTCTTCCTAGAGTATTATTAACCTCAATAACATTAATTTCCAGTCAATTTAGACCATATCACAGCTTATAATATTGTTTTCAACATTATTGGCCAAAGGTTGCAGTGAGCTGACTGGTTACTAAGCGACAAAGCAGCGGCACAACGACACAGACACCACAGTATAAAGCACATCTATGACACATTGCCACACAGCAGTGGCAGAAATGAAAAGTAGTGCACCCACCCAGTGGGGTACGGCCAGCAGAGTCACAGTACTTGTTTACAAAGTGGGCTACGGCCCTAGGAGTCACAGTGCACAATCTTATTAGCATTACACCGCACATAGGGCCTGATTCACATTACACCATAAAGTAGTGTCTCTTATTTATGTTACGACACACAGTAGTGCCCCTTTTACACAATGCCCACAGTAGTGACCCTTTTACACAATGCCCACAGTAGCGGTGTCCCTTACACAATGTCCCCCAGCAGTGGTGCCCCCTATGCAGTCCCCTTAGTAGTACCGTCCACTATGCAGTGCCCCCAGTTGAATGCTCCCCAGTAGTATGCCCCCCATTAGCAGGCCCCCCCAGTAGTATGTCCCCCATTAGCAGGCCCCCCCAGTAGTATGCCCCCCATTAGCATGCCACCCAGTAGTATGCCCCCCCAGTAGTATGGCTCCCCCAGTAGTAGGCTGCCCCAGTAGCAGGCCCCCCCAGTAGTAGGCTGCTCCAGTAGTAGCCCCCCCTGTAGTATGGGCCCCCCCCTGTAGTATGGCCCCCCCTGTAGTAGGCCCCCCCAGTAGTATGGCCCCCCCCAGTAGCAGGCCCCTCAGTAGTATGGCCCCCCCAGTAGCAGACCCCCCCAGTAGTATAGCCCCCCCCAGTAGCAGGCCCCTCTGTAGTATGGCCCCCCCAGTAGTATAGCCCTGCCCAGTAGCAGACCCCCCCAGTAGTGCAGACCCCCCCAGTAGTATAGCCCCCCCCAGTAGCAGGCCCCTCTGTAGTATGGCCCCCCAATAGTGCAGATCCCCCCCAGTAGTATGGCCCCCCCAGTAGCAGACCCCCCCCAGTAGTATAGCCCCCCCCAGTAGCAGGCCCCTCTGTAGTATGGCCCCCCCAGTAGTATTGCCTCCCCCAGTAGCAGACCCCCCCCAGTAGTGCAGACCCCCCCCAGTAGTATAGCCCCCCCAGTAGCAGGCCCCTCTGTAGTATGGCCCCCCCAGTAGTATAGCCCCCCCCCAGTAGCAGACCCCCCCAGTAGTGCAGACCCCCCCCCCAGTAGCGCCCCCGGACCTTTGACAAGTAAAATAATAAAAAAAATAAAACTTACCTGTATCCACCGCTCCAGCGCCGTCCGCTCTGTCACACGCTGAGGAGGGAGCCGGAAGACGGAGCTCATGTGTGAGCTCCAGCCGGCTCCCTCCGTGCAGCAGCCAATGAGAGTCTGTGTGACTCTCATTGGCTGCTGTAACAAACACACAGCTGCCGCTGGCGGCTGTGTGTCTGTGTCTGTGTAGGGCAGAGCGCTATCACTGCGCTCTGCCCTACACGCGAGGAGACCTGATGTCGGATTCTCTAGTGAGAATCCGACATCAGGCGGCCGCCGTTCGGCCCCGAACGGGGATCCGAGTCAGGCGGTGAACACCCGAACAGGGTTCGGGTGGACTCGGATCCCCAATGTTCGGAGCGGTTCGGATTCCACAGAATCCGAACCGCTCATCTCTAATTTATACAGATCATATATTCCACTGTATGTTTCTATATGATTGGTGGTATAACTTTGAAGATTCATTTGAACTGTAGAGGAATTATTAAGTGTCAGGCTTTTGCTGTTTATTATATCATTGCTATATATGTGGGCTTGTCACAAACCACCACACTGCAATGCTGTGTGGGATGAATGCCGGGCAAGCGTTCGCTGAAGTCTCCTCCTTCCTCCTGTTTGGATCTGTGGTTAGCAGCATATTGTTTGCAGTTGCAGTCTTGGTTGCTGCTGAGGCTCTGCACTAATTACTGCCTGTTTGTGTGCAGTATCAGGTGCACACTAATTAATATTCCTGTCTGTGCACTGCCCAGGTGCTCAATAGTCTCTCATTAGGGAGCCTTGCTCTGGTTGGGCCCTGTGTTTGTTAAATTCCAGCCAGCCCTTCACTCCATGCCGGTGACAGGGTTTACTCGTGTTTCCGGTAGTGCCTGTCTCCTGTTATTCAGTCAAGTTCCTGTGTCCAGTTTGCTATCAATCTTCTGTCGTTTGTTCCATCCAGACGGCACAGTCCGCATTCCATCTGCTGTGTGCTGCTTGAGTTATCTAGGCAGCAAAATGTGCATCTCTATCCTCAGCCATTTGTATCATCCCAGTGGTACAGAGTGCATCCATGTCCAGGGGCGCACACCAGTGTTCAGCGGCTAGTGTCAACCCAGCAGCAATGGTCGCACCCCAGCATCCAAAGTGAGCAATCCGGCGCACCAACCCCAGTGTCAACCTAGCGGCATTGGGTGCACATCAGCGTCCAAAGTGCGCAAACCAACGCCCCAACCCCAGTGTCAACTCGAAGGCATTGGTCGCACCTCAGCGTCCAAAGGGTGCATCCAAACCAAAGACTTTTCAGCCATCTAGGCTGCCACACAGCCAAAGGGCTGCATCTCATCCTCGGCCCCCAGGCCGTAGCTAGCCAAGGTCTCCCAGCCCTCAAGGCTGCTACCCAGCCCAGAGGCTGCTACCGGCCCAAAGGCCGCATCTCACCTTATTGGCCCACAGGCCCAACCAGCCCTCAAGGCTGCTACTCAGCCCAGAGGCTGATACCGGGCCAAAGGCCACATCTCACCTCATTGGCCAACAGGCCCAACCAGCCCGGGATCCTACCGGCCCAAAGGACGCATCTTACCTTTCTGGCACACAGGCCACTACCTACCAAGTCACCTCCAGCCCTCAAGGCTGCTACCGCCCAAAGGCCACATCCTGCTTTACTGGCCCACTGGCTACAGTCAGCCAAGACACTTCCAGCCCTCAAGGCTGCTACACGGCCGCAGCAAGCCAAGGTATACCAGCCCTCAAGGCTGTGGTGGTACTAATACCCTATTGCCTCACCTGAGCCTTCAGAGGGCCATTGTATTAGGGGAATCGGTGTGCAATGTCGGCGGCTTATTAGCCCCCGAATGAAATACTGATGCCGGAAGCCTGAACAGTCTACATCCAGCCAGGGCTGGTAAGTACTCTAACCCTAACCTTCCCCCCCTAATGCCTAAACCTAACCTCCCCCCACGATGGTCGATGCTTCTATTGTCGGGATTTCGACGGCCAGCATTCCGGCCGGCGATAATCTGACTACATCCCGTATGGGGATTATAAATATCCAATATCGTGCGTAATATTTTGATTTGCGTGGTGCTGGCAAAATACACTTGACAGTTTAGATAATTGTTTATAGTATTTCAGTTTATACTTTAGATATTAATCCACCAGGATAGGCAGGGACACAGTTTCTACATTTTTAACTTTTACAGTATGTTGTCATGTTGTTACATGGTGTCTTTTGTTTACTCCATACAGTACAGTATGTCTGTTACTGATGTGCATTCCTTCAGTATTTCCCCAATTTCATTGTATATTTTGCTGTTTTTTATCACCAATGAGTAATCAAAAACTAATTCCATTTTTTAGTAATATTTCAATAAAAGATATGTATTATGTATATGTATTATTGATTCAAATTCCTTATTGAGTGTGTCCACAAAATATCTTGATTTCTTTCTTCATTTTTCAGTATGCGTATCTAGCACTAACAATATGAGTAGTCCTGTGAGATAATTGGGTATATTGAAGTTTCATTCAAATTGAAGATTATTGAGGTTGATCCTCTTCCCTCACAGACCTCTTATCCCTCTGAGGCCTTACCTGTATAAATTAGAGATGTGCACCGACCTCCGAGTTTTGGTTTTGGTTTTGGATCTGGATTTCCCCTGGTTTTGGATCTGAATCTGGTTTTGGATTTTTTTCCCTCCGTGTTTTGGTTTTGGATCTGGATTTTTTGCAAAAAAAATCATAAAAACAGCTAAAACAACATAATTTGGGCCTGTTTTTGTATTATTAACCTTAATAACAATGATTTTCAGGCATTTCTAGGCATGTTTAACCACCGCACAATATTGATTTCACTATTTTTCACCAATATAGGCCAAAGGCTGCAGCGAGCTGGCTGGCTAAAGTAAGTGACAGAGCAGCGGCACAAACGCACGGCGGTTTAAAAAATATCAGACATCTATGAAACATTGCCACACAGCAGTGGCAGACAGGATGGCAGTTTAATAAACTATAATAATGTCAGTCGACAATGCCCCAAATTGTGCCAAATGTAAAGGAAATAGGTGCAAGATGGAATTGTTCCTCCCACCCACTCTTATGTGGGATATTACAAAGGACATGCACAGTTTAACAAACCAAGCACTTTAGCCACTAGGACTGACACTTTCGTGGCTGAACTCCTTGGTTTGTTTGGGCCCCACAAAACATTTTTGGAAGGACTACCTTCAATTATTAAGGAGGAGATTGATGATGAGGGTGTTGGTGGTGGATATTGCATGTGCTGGTCCAAGCTACTGGTAGCTGATACTGGACTGCTTGTTATTCATTTACAAATTATAATTTTGTTAAACAAATTGCATGAACTCGCTGCAAATGATGTAACAGGGAGGAGGTGCCTAAATGGTTAACGTCCCTTCCTCTGCTAACTTTGGCTTTACAAATGGAACAGATGCCTTCACAACTGTTGTCAGAATTTAGATTAAAATAATACCACACCCAAGACGTTGCTTTTCTGGCTTTCTTTTTATCATTAGCAAGAACTGCTGCCACTGGTGGCTGATTTACGCAAACCACATCCTCATCATCAACATCCACATTAGCGTCAGATAGGACACAAATTTCCCCCTCATCCTTCTTTTGCACTTCCTCCACACTATCATCGTCATTTTTTACTATTTCACCATCTAATACTAGCACAGCCATAATGGCGTCAGTGATCCGCTGTGAAACTGGGTGACAGCTGTTATACTTACTTCCTCTATCAAAGGACTGTTTAATAGTCAATTGTTTGTTTAAATTACTTCTGATCACGAATGAGGATGTAGATGATGATGATGCAGATGTTGGTGTTGGAGATCGAAGGCTCTTGGATCTCACAGAGAGGGAGCAGGTAGATGACACTGGACTTGTTACGTTTTCAGTTTTGGAACTTGGCGACGTACACTTGATATTTGATGAATGCGCTCCAAGTGACGTAACAAGGAGGAGGTTCCTAGGTGGTTTAGGTTCCTCCCTCTACTCACTCTTGCATGGCAACGGGCACATATGGCTTGACAACTGTTGTCCGGATCGGGATGGAAATAATTCCACACGTGAGAAGTAGATTTTTTTGTCTTTTGTCCCGGCATGACAACAATGGGCTTTGGCTTTTTCAAAGCATGGGCAACAGCTGTTGCCTTACTTACACAAAAGACATCCTCGACATCAACATCCTCATCACCAACACCAACATCCTCATCATCCTTAGCACCTTCATCCACCACAATATCCTCCATGTGCAATTCCACAGAAGCATCCTCAATGACTATGTATGCAAGATGTTGACTTCCCCACATTTACAGAGGGCACACAAATGTTTGAACTTGGAGGATCCTCCAGTACACTAGTATTTAGGTCGGGCTCACACATGGCAACCGCGGACACACTTGCACTCTTCTCAGGGATTTGTGATTTCGATTTCTCAGGGCACAAAGTTGGTTTTTCCGGAGCTGTCTTAACAACTTCACATTTTTAATTGGACCGCCACCACTACTACTACTACAAGCAGAAGGGCTATCAGAATCAGCAGTCTTCTCCATAAAGTAAGAAGGCCAAGGCCTTATCCTTTCCTTGCCACTTCGTGTAGTGAATGGCATATTGCCAATTTTTTGTTTATCTAAAGTCAAATATCCTTTCAATTTTTTTTCTTCATTTCAGTAAAACCTGCTTTACTATTACTACTATATTGATTGTATTTTTTTTAAGAACGATTGGAGTCTGTCAGCACAATGTTTCAACTTGCATTATGTTTTGGATCTTGTCCACTACTATGGTTAAGCCGAAAACCCACCCACACAGAAAGAAAAAAATATAACACTTTAATTGTTTTTTTTTTTATTGAACACGACTGTAGTTGCTGGATCTTGTGCGCTAATGTGGTAACACACACGCACACACAGAAGAAAAATATATATAAGACAGTGACACTTGTATTGTTTTTTTTAAGAACGACTGGTGTCGGGCAGCACAAGGTTGCAAATGCAACGTGCGTTGCTGGCTGGCTTTTGTGCGCTACTGTGGTTAAGCCTAACACGCATGCACAAACAGAAAAATATAAAAAGACACTTTTTTTTTTTTACTTTTTTACTTTTCTTTTTGGAGTCCAGAACTTGGGCCCAGAGATGGACACAGCACAAGACCAGGACACAGCAGACAGCCCAGGACACAGCAGACAGCCCAGATGGATCACCAGACAGCACAGTGACAGTGACAGCACCGTGACCAGAATGGATCAGCACAGACAGCACAGTGATAGTGACAGCACCGTGACCAGAGACCAGAATGGATCAGCAGACAGCCCAGTGACAGTGACAGCACCGTGACCAGAGAGACCAGAATGGATCAGCAGTCACCAGCCCAGGACACAGCAGATAGCACCAGTACCTCTCCCTGCCCTACAATACCCACCCTCCCTGTTCACTTTACACAGCCGGCGTGGAAATGTGGCATCTGTCGCGTGCTCCCTTATATACTACATTCATCATAGAGACGAAAGCTCGCGAACCGCGAGATTTCCGTCTCTATGGTTTTGCCTCGGTTTTGAGAACCGAGTAAGGTGGGAACCTCCGAGTCAGCTTGGATTTGACTCGTATATGCTAAATTCGGGTGGCCTCGGTTCTCTGAGAACTGAACCCGCTCATCTCTAGTATAAATGCAGTTGGAGAGAAGCAATACCCATTGTAACCTCTTCAAGAATTACATATATATTTATTGATTTATTTACCTTTCTTCTCCAAAGAAAACGATCTTAGGAACACTGATTTGACAGCATCTCAGCAAGTGGTGGGCGTATAGCCAGTGGAAGTGCTCCATTCCTGTCAAGTGTGTTTAAACCTGGAATGGTGAGGGTGAGATCAAGAATGCTCGGGAGAGATGTATCAATCCTTGGAGAGAAACAAAGTGGAGAAGTTGGCCATGGCAACCAATCAGCTTCTAACTGTTATTTATCTAGCACAGTATTTGAAATGACAGTTAAAGCTGATTGGTTGTTTTGGGAAACTTATTTTTATCTCTCTCCAAAGCTTGATACAACTGCCCCCAGGCCTTTACCGTTCCTCCAACTGCCATTTTCACTTGTGAATCTATAGACCCCCATATACATTATCTGATGGATTGCTCGATCCATCGATGTTCCATGAGCCATTGGAGGATCTGTGAAATTAATTTTAGGGATGTGCAGGCTCGGTTCTACTCGGTTCCGTTCGGTTCTTTTTACCGGATCTTATTGGGTTTCAGCTGTCACGAGTTTTGGATAGCCAATAAGATTCGGTAAAAAGAACCGAACGGAACCGAGTAGAACCGAGCCTGCACATCCCTAGAAATTATACATTTTAAATTTCACAGATTTGCTAATCACGTTCATATTTTGATTGTGAATGGCAAATTGGTGAAATCCAACACTGATCCTCCAACCCGGCATCGCAGGTTCGTAGCATTGCGGCAATCCATTGATGGTGTATGGGGGCCATATACAGTATGATGGTTGACATATTCTAAGAATATTGATTAGAAATGACAGATGATTTAGTTAAATCAATGTTGGGTTTTATTTTTGGATGATTGAGGGGGGGCGGGGGTATGAGAGATGCGGTATGTAAAGAACTCTGGGAGTCCAACCGTGCTGATTGCAAATCCCTGGCTGTAATAGATATCACTTTGCTTTGGGTAAATAATATGTGGAAAAAAAATAACTGAGACCTAAAATAATACAGAAAATCAAATACAATTTTTGATAACTATTAGCACAATAATTACTATGTTGAACACTATTTGTAAAGCATCAATATAAAACAATGATAAGTAATCTCAGGGAAATACTGTACGAAGGAGTGAAGTTAAAAAAAAAAAGGTTTCTTACAGTTACTCAATATAGTCCGAGTTCCCCATAACATCTTCCACTTTGTAGAGAAATAGGACATGCAATACTTCATATACAGTAAGTCTTGTTTTATTACTTTTTAAAATACTGTACATACAATTCTTATCCAGAGTTTTTTTTTTTTTGTTTCCTGTACTGCACCTAAAGAACTAATACATCTCTTTCTAAGGGCCTGATCCAGAGATGGAGGCTACTGCACAGACACAGGGCAGCGGCTGTGCAGTATCGCCCAACTAAAATGCAAATGCAGCAGTAGGCTTTTGGCATCTGCCATCCGAGTGCAGCATCCGTACACGCTGCCTTGGATCACTATCATCGGTTTGCCACTTTGGCCGGGCTGCGTGAGCTAAAGCTTACTCAGTCTGGCCGTTGGAACTGGACAGCGTGGTCCAGGAAGCCTGCATCCAACCCAGGGCTTGAACGGCCGCTCACCAAATGCCACAGCTAAGGGGGGACTGTGAGCGATCGAGCAGCACCCTTTCTGCACATGCGCAGGCTCCCAACAATCAGAGATGTATGCAAACCATCAGGTATAATAGCAGTGAAAGATGTATTGGACTCTGGTGGCCACTTACTCTTGTTTTCAAAACCTAATAGACAAATATAAGCTATGCCACACACCCTGCCATGCGAGTCACACAATAGGCCCTCTATACATTTCAGCTGCAGGCCCATGTGGACCATAATCTGGCACTACTTGAAGGCCATCCATAGACACAGCGGCTCATTAAGTGAGGAGGGGTCTGTATGCAATCATTGTCCGGGCCCCCTACTCTCTAGACGGCGCCACAAGTGAGTAAACTCTGCCAGAATTTAAAGGGCTTGAACAAGTCTCTGCGAAAATGGTACGGCTGCCATTCTCCCGGTGATTTTTGTACTGTCCATCATCTTAGTGATATGTTCAATGCTACCATGGGGCTACGAAGAGATAAAGAGATAAGTATTACAGAACATGGGTGCAGGGTGTGCCCCCAGAACCATGTGCATGTGCACTGCATACCCTGTACCCATTGTAGATACTCCACTGCCTAGTCAGCGGATGTCATTACACAGCGGTAAAGAAACCAATTTGTGGCTTCAAAAATATGTAACGTTTTCCCATAGATTTGAGAGCTCAAAGTTTCTGTATAGGGCCCCATGTATATTAGATCTGTATAACACCTTTGCCAATATCTGGCATAGTGGATAGTCTTTCCAAATTTATTGTACCATCTGTAGAAGAAGAATTTTAACAAGGAGAGGGGAGGAACCACTTTAGGCCTCAGGTTCTTAAACTCAGTCCTCAGAACCCTAAACAGTGCATGTTTTCCAGGCCCCCTCACAGAATCACAAGTGAAATAATTAGCTCCATCTGTGGAACTTTTAAAATGTGTCAGTGAGTAATGACTACACCTGTGCACCTACTAGGTGACCTGCAAAATGTGACCTGTGTGGGGTCCTGAGGACCGAGTTTGAGAACCTGTGGTATATACTATAAACCACAGGTTCTCAAACTTGTTCCTCAGTGAGTAATGATTACACCTGTGCACCTTCTGGGTGACCTGGAAAACGTGAACTGTGTGGGGTCCTGAGGACTGAGTTTGAGAACCACTGCTTTAGGTCAGTGTTTCCCAAACTCATTCCTCAGGGAGCGCCAACAGTGCATATTTTCCAGGTACCCTCACAGAATCACAAGTGAAATAATTAGCTCCACCTGTGGATATTTTAAAATGTGTCAGCCAGTAATGACTACACCTGTAAACCAACTAGTAAAAATGGAAAACATGCAATGTTATTGCTTCCTGAGGAATGAGTTTGGGAAACAATGCTTTAGGTTGTAATATGTTTAGGCTTACCATACTATCCCTTTAAACAGGGACACTCATGAATTAAGGCCCCCATACTTCAGCAATCTGAAAACCACAATTGAACAATTTGAAGATTTATTGCCCAATGTTAAGAATTCACAATCTAGCAATCTGCGCCCATACATTACAGATCTTTTTCAGTGATTTACAGATTGATTGCAGCAAACACAGATCTGCCAATCTTGAAAGGCCCATTACTTTACTAGTAACGGTCTGCAAATCTGCTGATCATCTCCATACACTAGCAATCTACAGTCCCAATCCATCTGTGAAATCCAACATGTTGGACAATCTGATTTAACAATTCCAATCACTTTTTGGTTGCAATCTGCCTTCTGTGAAGCCCATACATTGCAGATTTTTATACTCGATTGCAAATTGCAGAATTGCCACAATCGATTGCTGATGTATGGGGGCTTTAATTCATATGTGTCCCGGTTTAAAGGGATGATATGGTAAGCCTATGTTTAAGGTCCCCTGGTTTACTGCTGGGATTTTCTCTCTCTATTTAACACTGGAAGTGTTTTCCAAATACTGCATTGCTATGACCTTATGTGTGTTCTTTTCTTTCCCTTTTTTGTTTGTAACATGTTGCCATGGTTTCTTTACACTTTATATCATGTTTTTTTCCTTTGTCGAAAATTCCTTAAATACATTTTAAAAAAATAAAAAGCATTGAGCGTCACAGCAGGTATACACTGTATTTCTCAATATACTATGTGTCATTTGCCAATGCAACTAGGGTATCCTCAGGAAGTACTATGGTTATAGTTGCAAAACCAGAAATTTCTGCTCCCAGGCTATATAGCCACACAGATTTCTCATTCTACAGATGATTAACAGGAGAAACACATCTACAATGAGGGGTTCTATAATAACAGGTAAGGTTCCTGTCCACATGCAGTACCACATTCACAATGGTACAATATTACATTTATGTACTAGTATAGGTCACCATGGACTATACAGCACAGCTACTGTAGGATCCTATTTCTTTCTAATGTTAGGCTTTGTCAGTCTGTAATTATTTGGGATACTGTGTAAACTATGCCAAATTATACAATTAACAGCTGCTATACAGGAAGGAGCGTTAATGTAATCACTCTAGAATAGATATAATGAACCAATTTGATCAATAGTTCTACAAAATGTTTTAATATTCATTCATATAATAAATTATATACAATATAACATAGAAAAAAAACAGAAAGACAGAAAAAATAAATAAATATTAAATATAAATCTTGGGACTTGCTGGAGGAATTCAGTGACTGTATTTTATGGAAATTACATAAGATGTTTTGTATCCAAAAATGGTGATGAAGACAAGACAGTAAGAGCCCTGAGGTAATTAAAGTACTTCAGGGGTTAGAGAACAATGAAAAAGGTGTTGTATAGAAGGATCATTGTGTTTATTACATATTTTAGATATATATGGCAATTGCTACCCTCCTAAAAATATACATCTGAATTTATGGTCCCCATGAGGGTCAGTGGAGGGGGAAGGTTCTACTTACATGGGCCCAGGCTGGCTGGAGGGGCCCAGTGGGGGCCTGAGTTAGTAGCACATAGGGCAGGGAGAGAGAGGAGACTGCTGCTGTACAGTGGCAGCAGTCTCCCTCCCCAGCTCAGTCCACCTTGCTGTGTGCTGGGCTGCAGAGGGTCCAGATAGGCTGCTGCCGCTGGGCAGTAGCAGTCTCCTCTCTCTCTCTGCAAGTGTCATGGGATGAGGATGATCGCACTGATCACCACCACTGGATCTTCCCTCTAGCCAAAGTCAACAAATCCACCACCCTTCTCAGCGTGTGGTGCTGCTTTGCGGTGCCACACATAGTACTTTAAAAATAGTTTTTAGGGCAGACCTCTCCGCACCTGAGCTTCAATTAACTGAGGGAAACTCTTCATCATACATGATGTTCAGAAAAAAAAATCTATGGTCAGTCACCAAGGCAGAGTACCAAGCATATATACATGTTGCATGCTGCACTGTCTTAGTTTCTCAGTTGAATTCCAACATGCACAACACTCCCTTGGTTCTAACTGGTCTTACTGTCCCAGCACAGACACCAAGTCCATAAACAAGTAGCTTATGTAAAACTAGCTGGGATACCCGGCATTGCCTGGATTGAAGACTGGACCCTGAAGTCCACCTGCAGCATTGTCCTTGTCTGTAACCCCATTCCATTGATCCTGAAAAGGACCCCACTGTTTTCCTAACATGCATGCAAACAGTGGCATAACCACTGTGGGTGCAAAGGGTTCGGCTGCTATGGTGCACGAGCTCCCTCTGTGCCCCGTCGCTCCCCCTGCACCCAGTCATGCACACAAGGTGGGTCTATCCAGTCTGGGCCATTGAGGGGGGCCAGGGTGTTAACAATGTTGTTTTCGTGCCGGCCCTCCAGATGATTACAGCTGGCATACTGGCAGGCAATCATGGAGAGACAGTGCCCCTGGTCACGAGGCAATCAGAGCTCACAGACCAGCAGCCAATCAGCAGTGATGGCTCCTGATTGGATGCTGGTCTGCGAGCTCCGATTGGCTCGCGACTGACAGGGCCACCATCAAGGGAGACCACCTGGCCTCGAGTACCGGCCCTGGAGAGAGCGGAAAGAGAGGGGGGCCCAGTTAGAATTTAATTGATATACTGTACATCACCGGCGGCATGTCATTTATGGTGCCAGTCACGAGCTAGCCAGAGCTCGCAGAATGGCAGCCAATCAGGAGCGGATGCTCCTGATTGGCTGCTGGTCTACAAGCTGTGATTGTCTCATGGCCGGCACCATATTTGAAATGCCGCCGGTGCAGCATTACTGCCAGAGCCACCAATGCCCCCCTCTCTCTCTCTGCTCTCTCTCTTTCTTGTAATTCAGTCGGCGCTGATTCTGGTTGGCTGGCTGCACTGGCAGAGCCAGCTGAAGAAATTCTACAGGTACACTACTATTACTATATCATAATCTGACCTAGCCCTGTGCCCCCCCCTAGTACATCCAGCTGTCCCAGCCCTGTCCACTCATTCCAGCCATTTTTCCCTGCCCAGTGCTTACACCCTTAGTCCAGGTAACCTTCCCTGTCTCCCTCCTAGTCCTGCCAGCCTTCCCTGTCCTGCCCCCCCATCTTAGTCCAGCCAGCCCCCTCTGGCATGATATGTGGATCCAGCTATTTCAATGTATTTATTCTATCTGCAGCCAGCCCTTTTAGTGTATTTTATGCAGTCTAGCATTTTCAATATATTACATGGTTCTGCCCTTTATTTATATATATATCTATATCAGAAATCAACGTTGCTTTACAGCTTTTTAGACTGGCTTTTTAAATGAATTGGTGTACTACCCCCTGGTGTAGCGCCACCCACTTCTACCACATACACACCCCCTCTGGTGGGGGCCCTGCCTATTTTGTCAGTCCTGGGCCCCACCATTTCTGATGGCAGCCCTGGCAACTGGCGCAAGGTTCAAATTGTGCTGACACTGTCTGTCCATGTCTGCTGCTGCCTGCTGTAATTAGCTGGTGGCCACACCTGCTGGCTGCTGATTGCATATAGGGGAAGGCGAGAGGCTGCTGAAGGGATACGGGAAGGTGAGTTGCTGGGGTGGGGGGTAAAAATGTTTAGGGGCACTACTATTGTGTGGAATAATGTGTTATATGGGGCTTTACTACTATGTGGCATAATCTGTAATGGGTATAATGTGTAAGGGGCATTACTGTGTACTGTGTTCTAGTTACGCACTTGTATGCAAACACAGACACTCTGTATTTAATATGAACTTACATGAATCATCAAGTTTGCTCAGACTGAGGTTAAATTATACTTTATTGGCATTTCACGGGTTTTTGGCTGACTGCCAATTTCCACTTTAGCCAGCACTGGAACCTGTATATTTTAAGAGTGTCCACATTTTTAGAGATTGTGTAACAGTGTGTGGCCCTGATGAAGTTCAAACCTAGGAAAAAATGTAATAATGGTCAACCTACGCCACCATGCCAAAATGGTAGTGCTAGGTCCAAAACTGTGGTCGTGCATAAAGAACAAAAAGAGGTACGGACAGACAAGCTTTCTCTCTTAGTATATAAACAACTTTTTCCACATATCAGTATAATAGCAATATTTTGCACAATAATAACTTTCCTGCACATGTCAACACACAGGGCCGGACTGCCCATTTGATACTTATGGCAAATGCCAGAAGGGCAGATGGCAAGATGGACTGGTCCAGTGTCAAACCATGACTACCAGTACTGACTCCAGTAAACTAAATTCCAGCTTTGATCTATTGCCCAGTGACTTTCAATTTAAGAGACCTCAACATTCTGGTTACCCTCTTGGTATCCTGCCTACTAACAGCTATTCAAGGCTCTTCTCATTCTACCTAAATCATTCTACATATTTGTTCATGCTCAGAAATTATATCAAACCTCCAAGCTTTCTGCACATTGCTGTGTCAGCAATACCAAACCCAGACACCAGGTCTGGAACACAAATTAACCATGTACTGGCACCTTGTGTATTACCCTTGCCCTCTCAGTACCACCTCTCCATCCCTTGCCTCCTACTTATCCTGCCTTTTTTTATTCTACCCTTCTCCCCCTCTTTTGATGGTCCTGGACTTACTCTATGGATTGTTGTCCCTTTCACACCTGGAGTTTTGGATTTTGGAGTTGCCAGCTTATCCACTATTACCGTTTTTTTTGCTCATTCCCTTTTTTATATGGACTTTCTCTTTACTGCCCTTAACCTACTCACTACACCAGGGTTTTTTGCATTCACTATAAGAACTATATGTTCTAGGTATATTCATTGTACCATTATATTACTATTTTGTTGATACCTTAACTTGCAGCTCATTAATAACTGTGATAGTTGGTTTAAACCTGTAGCTGTACTTTTCCATATGCAACACCCCCACCTAGTGGTGTTGCAAGGAAATTATCTTAGTGGTTTCTTTCCATTACCTTTCTCAGGATTGTTATTGTGTGAACCTAAATACTGTAACCTTTGTATACTTCAACTAGTGAAGTTTATGATTGTTTGTGTATTATTGGTGACCATATAGTTTAATATACAGCTTCTCTACACCCAAAGCTGTATTACTTAGTTTTGTGCACTAGTTATACTTCTCCTTATACAATACTCCCACCTTTTACAGGGTAAAAAGTTCTCTGCTGTACAATGTTTTACATTTATGAGACTCTTTGGCAGCTGATTACATCACCATTATTAGGATCATCACTATTTGTTCCTAAATGTGATGTTAGGGATAAAGTTTAAATTTTCTTATTGTAACCTGTGCATAATCTAACTGGTAAAGCTTACAATTGTGTGTGTATTAATGGAAACCACATAATTTTTGTAACCTGCTTTGTTATGGCCTACAGGCCCACAGGTATGGATAGAAGTTTGGCTAAGGCCTCTTCATCCAAACCCTCAGAGACACCGTCATCTGTTAATATGGGTAAATCCGAGTCAGGATCTAGTAAAACTGCTACCCTCTCCTTCCCGTGAGCAACAGGATGCTCTTAATCCTCCGGGTCCCGCTGCACCGGGCCTCACCCCCAATTTCCTCCTTATCAAGGTCTGAGATAGTTGAGGCCATCTCTAAAGTGCTCATGCCCCAATTTGATAAATGATTGGAAAGCACCGAAATTAAGATAGAGGCAGCCCTTGCTAGAATTGATGCAAATGCTGCTCGTTTAACCAAATTGGAAATGAGGGTCAGTGACGTGGAGGATAGGGTCCAGACTATCCAAGATGACAAGACATCTCACTCCTCCACTATTAAGACCATTTTAGAAAAAAATAGATGATCTTAAAAACCGACACCGTAGAAACAGCATTTGGTTCACTGGCATCCCGAGTTTTACAAGGGCCCACAAGGATTTTCTTGCCAAGGATATGCCCTTGGCCTTAGATATTACAGACACGTTGGGCACCCATCGCCTGGGCCCAGAGAGGCAAGGTGATAATAATAGGCCCCAGCCTGTAATAGCAAAATAACTAGACTAGAGTGCTAAGGAACACATTCTGACCGCTTATCACAGGGCTGACTCCTTAGTATTCCAATCCCACAAAATTATAATCTTCCATGGTGTTTCTGTGTTGGTCGGCAGAAATGTAATCACTTCCCCGATGTTTGTAAATACCTACATTCCCATAACCATAGATTTGTCCTCCTATATCCGGCAAAATTTTGAGTGTTTGAGAATGACTGCCCAGTGATCTCTGAAGACCCTGATCAGGCTAAACGTTACCTTATGCCCGATTGTTGAACTTCTCGGTCACCACAAACTCCTTGATTCCTGCCTATTCCATTTTTCTGAGACCTTGATCTATGCACTCCCTTTACTGTAGTATTTGTCTTAGGTGTCGTGGCGAACTATTGTTGTTTATATTTTGTTTTTCTTCACCACACCTGAATTGCGTTGTTGAGCCTATTACTCTAGCTGCTTTGGTCAGTTTGAAATAGTTATGTGATCATTTAAGTAATTTAAATGGCCTACACATTGGTTTTCCTTGTAAATGTCAGACTCCTCTATTCATTAGGGTTTCTTTGTTCAATGTTCTTATTGTTCTATTTATTTATTTATTACCGGTTATTTATATAGCGCACACATATTCCGCAGCACTTTACAAAGAATATTTGGCCCCTGCCCCAGTGAAGCTTACACTCTATGGGCCTGATTCAGAGATGGACGCTAAGCCGCGATCACTTGCGGACAAAAGGGACTGGGTATGCAAATTCCGCGATCGCACTGTGTGGCGTAAGGATGCCCTCTATGTCTTAGAGAGCGACGGCAGTGAGCGCACGCTGGTGTATAAAGACGCCCCCTTTCCCTTCGCAGCACACGTCATCTCCAAGAAGTGTATGAATAATCGGTAACATCGAGAGCCATCGGAGCTGCACACAGCGCTTGTGGTAGACCCTACCCCACCGCAAGCACTGCGATCAGTTCTGGCTAAAATACAACCAAGTGACGTGTACAATGACGCATCTTTGCTAATTATGCACACCCATAAAACTCCGTTTTGACGCCCAGACAGGCCTGCATTGGCAGCACCACTCCCCCGTTCACAAGCACCATCCCCTGTTACCACCCACAAACGGCGCTATCTGTCACTCAAACTAGCGCTCAGTCTTTGTGCTACGAGCGCACAATTCCCGATCGCAGTGATTGGTTCGCGCACGTGCACTGCGACTTATACGCATGCGCAGATGGGTGACTATCACCCATAGCGAGCGTTCGCAACTTAGTGTCCAGGTCTGAATTAGGCCCTATATTGCCTATCACATGCCCACACACTTACACACAAGGGTTAATTTTGTTGGGAGCCAATTTACTTACCAGCATATTTTTGGAGTGTGGGAAGAAACTGGAGTACCCAGAGGAAATCCATGTAAGCACAGGGAGAAAATACAAACTCCACACAGTAAAGTTGGCCATACACTAGACAAACTTTCATCCAACTATCCAACTAGTTGGTTGGTTGGAATGAAAATATAGCAAGGTATGAAAACAAATGACAATCAATCATTTACTCCCAAACCCTGTAAAACGGACAAAAACTAATATTTAAACAAATTGTTTAAAACAAACATTTGGGTATCCAATTCACCATGAACATTGTTCGGACGCTAATTGGGTTTTTTCGACGATTATCCCCGACTTTCGACAATGTTTTTTTTCACCGTATCCCAGAGGTTCCCAAAGTCCGCCATTACAGTCCACGTTTTAGGGATATCCATGCTTGAGCACAGGTGACTTAATTAGTACCTCAATCCATTTGTTTTAACCATCTGGACTCAAGCTTGGATATCCCTAAAATGTGGGCTGTAATGGCAGACTTTGGGAACCTCTTCCCTATCCTATTATTTTGGTCAAAATAATAGGATAGTTCTCACGAAAACACATAGGTGCCACGATAAGCTCGCAGACTATGTGTTTTTGCAATTTTTCAGGTGAAAAAATGTCAATTTTCGTGGATTCTTTTTTGGGACACATCAGGCTGACTTTGGGGCTAATTGGATTGCCCCGGGTGAGCCCTGGACTAAGTAATTAGCCACAGCTAATTGGATACCCCCCTTTACCAACTTGCTTGAACAACCATTTTCGTCTGTTTCCCGGCATTTGGGAGCAAATTTCTGATTATCATTTGCTCCCATACCTTACCAGAGTTTCATTCCAACTGGCCAACTAGTTGGATGGTTGGATGAAAGTTGGTCTAGTGTATGGCCATGTTTAGGTCTGATCTAGGGTTCTAGATCACAGTTTCTCAAACTCAGTTCTCAGGACCCCAAACAGTGCATGTTTTCTACATTTCCTCACAGAATCTCAAGATAACTAATTAGCTCCACCTGTGGATCTATTAAAATGTGTCAGTGAGTAATGAATACACCTGTGCGCATGCTAGGTGACCTGGAAAATGTGACCTGTGTTGGGTCCTGAGGACTGAGTTTGAGAACCACTGTTATAGATTAATCATGTTAAGTCTTTGATTTATGCACCAATATAATATTTAGTTCATGTTTTGCGATCACTCTGAACTACGTTTCTGAGTCCTCTATTTTAGTCGTTTTGACAGAAGAGTGAACTTTACATAGTTGTATGTGCACTTGCATTGTCGAGTTCCTCCCTTTTTAAAAGATTGGGCTCATAGGCAGAATCTACAGTTTTTTTAGTGATGTGAATTATATTTCTTGTTTATCTCAGCCATGTAAATGGATTACACAATAGTATTCTCGTACATGTCATATACTTCTACCTACTTTGTGTGTGTTAGTCCAGGGTGCACCCACCAGATATTAAGCAGCATAAATCCTTCATTGAATAAGCATAGGAGCAGGCAGCAGTCCAACGTTTTCATTCTCTATGGAACCATTATATAAGTATGTATACTTTACACAGAATGTCAGACACTAAATACCCGAATCCCTACCCCCAACAACAACCCCCAAACAAAACTAAAATAAAACCAGAGATGGATCACAGTGACCATACAAATTCCTGAAAGGGCTCACACATATTAAATAATAATGTAAATGTAGTCAATGCTCCATACCTTATAGGCAGCCAGGTGTTAATGTACTGTATGTAAATAAGTAACAGCTGTGCAGAGCTGTACTATGTATGTGCGTCACATGACCATGACATCACATCTAGTTCAGCAGTAAATATAGAAGCTGGATGTTTGTCTGACATCCCAGTACTCAATGCCAACCTAATCAGGAGTGGACCTAGCGGTGGTGCAGCTGGTTCATTGCACCAGCACATTCAGCAATGAAGGGGCCTGCTGCTGCCCAACAGCATTATCAGCAGGAGGAGAGATAGGAGCCCCTTCCCTCAACTTACCCCTGACTCCTCCTTTCTGCCCTCTCTTGGAGGCTGTCCTCCTCATGTTGTCACCGGTGATCTGACAGAGAGGAGCCATCCTGCCTGAATAAGATGTGTAGTGGCCAATCAGTGTACATCAGGAGTCATCCCCAGCAGATCCCTGTACATGCCCATGCTGAACCACAACCAGGCCCCATACTGGGAAGGCAGCCACCAGGTGTATTATACAGCCTGTCATTAAGAGATTACATTGTGAGCCAGTGCCCTGAAACACATGCAGACATGGACCTCAATTTTATAGACTCTGTGGCATAATGTGAATAAGGGGCACTACTGTGTGGCACAACATGAATTGTGGACACTACTATGTGACATAACATGAATTGTGGGCACTACTGTGTGGCATAACATGAATTGTGGGCACTACTGTATGGTGTAATGTGAATTTTGGGCACTGCATTGTGGTGTAATGTGAATAAGGGGCACTACTGTGTGGTATGTGAATAGGGGGGATTATATTAAAGTATTTATGATGCAACTGTGATACATTTAATGCTAATGTTATATTACTGGTGTATACAGTATATAACTGTTTACATCAGCTTTAAAATACTGTATGCTACCAAAATTTTGAACTTCAAAATGAAAATGAGTCCTCCTCAGGGGTCAGCACCCTGCCCAGAAAAATCCCACAGTAATGTGTGTGTGTGTTTGTGTGTATATATAAGTTTCAAGTCTGAATTGTTCTTTTCCAGCTCTCCTCAGTCTGTGGATGGATCTGACCAGTGGGATGATCACTATTCAGCTGATCCCTCAGTATCCAGTTATCCATGAATCTGTCACCCTGAGTATTACAGGGGTCACTGGGAGGATTCGGTCTTTCGCTTGGTATAAAGACCCAGACACAGATACTGAATTTAATATCCTCATATATATTCCTGGTGATCCTCCCCTACTACTTCCTGGACCTCTGTATTTCTCTCGAGCCATACCTTTTCATAATGGCTCATTATTGATCTCAGATCTGCAAATCACAGATAGTGGTAATTACTCAATAAGAGTACGGAAAGAGGGAGCAGAAGAACGAAACTTCATGACCTTTAATGTTTATGGTGAGTAACATGTTATCACTGTGCCAGGCAGCTGTAGTACTGGGTTGCTGCTCCTGCTCTTCTATTGACTGATTCATGATTGGTTTTATTTTTGACACCAGTCAGGAAATTAATTTTTTACACTTAAGAATTGTTTTGGGGTGTAGATGATGGGATACCACTACATACAGAACAGTAATATATGATGTGTCACTCGTCTGAACAAACACTAAATAAATACACAATATAATTTTTTAATTCATTTTGAAAAGTCTGCAGGGTTTTTTGTTTTAGACAACAACAGGAATAAAATATTTTATTTTGCTATTTTTTTTTATAGCTGGAACTCGTGAAAACAAACAGGTCTTCTTGGGGTGCACCATCCTCAAACACAGCCGAACAAACACATTTTTGGGCAAATATTATACAATATAGTCTCCTGCACTGATAGATTTCCGAGAATAAAAAAAGGTGCAGGTTCACTTTAATGGCACCCTAATAGCGTTGAATTTGTTTAACACAGTGCCTCACAGCGCTCTTAGTAATGGTACCCTAATGACATTATTTTTTAACACAATGCCTGAACTCACAACAGAGTCTTTTATTTACATTTTTTTTAAACACGGTGCTTGGATGGGTTGTGTATGGGAAGCCGGCGCTCGGGATCCCAGTGGTCAAAATCCTGACATTGGCATCTTGACAGGGTTAGGATATCAACACCTGTCAGTCAGTATCCTAACCCTACTGACTGACAGTAGGGTATTCTAACCCTACGCCTCCCCATAATCCTCCTTCCCCAGTGCCTAACCCTAACCTCCCCCCTAGTGCCTAAACCTAACTTCATCCTCCCCGCACCCTAAACCTAACCCTCCCCCCTAGTGTCTAATCCTATCCCTACACCTAGTGCCAAACCTTCCCATAACCCCACTATTTACCTTCGGGATGCCAGTGGCCGGGATGTATGTTTATATGTGTGTATAGATATATATATATACAGACTAGTAGTGCCTTCCCTTCATTGTTGAGTGTTTATTAGTTTTATTCAAAGACAAGGAGACATCACCCTGGGTGCTCCTGATCGCTTCCCGGGTGTCCGCTCCTCTGTACATGGTCTGATGTCCCAGCAAAGTTTCCTGGATAAGTTTCAGTTATGACAGAAGTCGTCCTGGAAATGCTGGCCAGGTAGATCCCAGAGACTGCGGTGTGCCCGGAGCTCAGAGTGGCTCACTCCCACCAGCAGATGGGAAATCAGCAGTAGCAGCAGCCCCGAGGACTCATGCTTGGCGGGAGGGAGGGACGGCACACACGGGTAGGGGCTGGGTGAATGAAGCCCCAGCAGTGGTCCCTAAACATCCAGATGGAAGAGGCTGATGGGGAGCATAGATCCTGTGTGGCCGGTGCTGGAAAACAAGCATGCAGTAAAGACACAATAACATCTCTGAGCTCTTCCTCCACCTCCCCAGGCACAGAGCACCGGAACCAGGTGGCACAGACCCGCACAGTCTTCTCATCACACCATGCAGCTGGCACTGTATGGGGCCATTGGTGTGATGGGGCACATTCTCTAGGCCTTGGTTGAAACTGTCTTAAGTGCCCTGTACCCCCAAAGCCTTAATCCAGCTCTGAATATGGCAGTGGCAACCTAATGAAGTTTTTTTTTTTAAATAACACACTGCTCCTTTAACACAATGCTCCTAATAGCTTTTTTAAAACAGTTCCTAAACACACAACACAGTGTTTTATTTAAAAAAAATTTAACATAGTGCCTGAACATACAACACAGTGCCTCACAGTGCTCCTAGTAATGGCACAGTAATGACGTTTTTTTTTAAAACAGTGCTTGAACACACAAAACACTCCTAGTATTGGCACCATAATGGCATCTTTTAACACAGTGCCTGAACACACAACATAGTGTCTTATTTTAATTATTTTTAACACAGTGCCTGAAGAACACACAGTGCCTTTATGGCAGTGGCACCCTCATGGAGTTTAATAACACAATGCTCCTAATGGATTTTTTTAACACAGTACCTGAATATACAACACAGTGTATCACATTGCTTCTGTGGCAGTGGCACCCTATGTGTGTGTTATTTTTTTTATAATGCAGTGCCCCTTTAACACAGTGCTCCTAACTGCATTTTTTAGTGCCTGAAAGTGAACACACAACACAGTGTTTTTTAGTACTGTGCCTGGTCCTGAACACACAACACAGCGCCTCACAGTGCCTCATCCCACAGTCCACACCCTCTCCCTCTGATCTCCTGTGTGAAATGACACCTGATCACGAGGGAGGGACTTTTATATGCAATCCAAAACATGCAAGATCCGGCGCTGGGAAGATTACGGTATGCCTCGTTTTTGGTATCCAAACTTGGCGGGAAGACCCAAGCCGCGACTCGGTTCAACTTGTAACCTCTAAGTTCGAGTGTGTTCTGTTTCCAGGAAACTGACCCCACTCATCTCTAATAAACAGAACCCTTAGAGGACATAGCTGTGGAATCACTGACTTAAAGTTTTGTCCACTAATGGATATCATTTGTCATTCCACCAATGAATATCACTTGTGGGCACAGAGCTGGTTTTAAATATATGGAGAAAAAAATGACATGAGGTCCCCCATATATTTAAAACCAGCACTGGACCCTTTCTAATGGGGGACTGATGCCACAGCCAGGGCCCCCCAGCCGCAGCATCAGCCCTGACCGTTAGTCAGCCCAGGCCAGGGATCCCAGGGGAGTTGGTGACCCCTCCAATAAAGGGGACACTCTCTCCAGGGCACCCCTGGCCTAGACTGTTAGCCCAGGGCTATCCCCGCCACCCCTTGCTGGTGGGTGGCGGGTTGATAGTGCTTTGTGTTGTTTAAAAAATAGATTGTTCATCATTGTCTTTACAGTGTCTTTACAGTGGAACTACAGGTCCCAGCCAGCCACCCCCGCATGCTGGTACTTGTAGAACCACAAGTACCAGCATGCAGGGCATTAAGGGACCACTGGTACCTGTACTTCACCTGTAAAGAAATGGTTAAATAAAAACACAACACACCGTGATAATAAAGCTTTATTACATACATACATACGCATACATAGTCACCTGGTTCCAGATATTCACATCCACTTGTCATCGTAAAGTATCCATTTGGAATTACCTGTAAAAAAGATCCAATACTCACCTTTCTGTCCCTCAATGTTCTCCGCAGAAATCCAAGACCGGCCCCTGATACGGTGTAACAGCATGCTTCTGCATGCTGTTATACTGCGCTACTGTCTGCTCGTGGGAATGAGCAGACTTCAATGCCGGGCCGCAGGCCAATCAGCGTCGGCTAACATTAGCGGCCGCTCATTGACTGGGGCCCACGTGGGCTTAGCCAATGAGCGGCTCCTCCACGTGGGTCCCAGCCAATGAGCGGCCGCTAATGTAAGCCGCCGCTGATTGGACCGCGACCCGGCATTGAAGTCTGCTCGTTCCCACGAACAGACAGTAGCACAGTGTAACAGCATGCATGTCACAGCCAGGGTTTCTCGGCATGGTGGTCACCGGGTATTACCTGTGAGGTCATTGTGGTGAGGGGTGTCTGGCAGCGGTGCTGGTGTTTGGCGAGGGGCATTGGCTGCGCGTGGTTCTGTGCGGGCACATTGTCACTAGGGCTGGTGAGGCCTGGCGGTGCTTCTGTTCCGTTTGGTATGGGCGCCGCCATCTTGCCTGCGGCCATGTGATTCAAGCTGTCCAATCCTGGTGGGTCATGTGTTCTTTCCAGCCAGTCACAGTGCAGCATCGGGTATTTAGGAAGATCCAGAGCCTTTCTTCCTTGCCAGTGCAACGTGTTTCTCAGCTGCGGCTAAGAGAGAGTACCTATGCCTTACCTGCCTCCATGGAAGCACTACTAGCCTGTACCTTGCCTGCTCCAACCTGCTGGACTTACCCTGCACCCTCCATTTACCTTTTCCACTGCCTGAGTACCTGAACCTGCTGTTTCCCTGCACCTTGCCTCCACTTACACCCAGCTGGACTTCATTACCTCTGCCTGCATTCTGTTACAGCTCACCATACCTGCATACTGGACTGTTCCTGCCTGTCACTATCTGGACATTCTCCCATTTACCCCACTACAGTTATCAAATGCACTTTAGTGCTATACCTGGACTCTTTTGTTTGCCATTCCCATGTCTACTAAGTCACTTATTAAAAGCTCCACCTAATTAATTAAATCTGCTTCTGTGTTTGCTCCTATCACCACTCTGGGTCCACGACAAAATCAGAACCTCACAGTTTGCACTGGCCCCATAGATCCGGCCACAGAACACGAGTCTGGAGTGGATTTATTCCGCTGTATTGCTGGCCGTTTAGAAAACCTGGAAGCTATGCTGCATCAAATGGCTCAGTTTCTACAGGAGATGTCTAAATGACAAGATAATCTGCAAACCTCATTAATCACCCCTGGGGTATCAGCAACTACACCTCCTCCTGTGCCTGGTAATACAGGGACCAGGGTATCCCCTAGTTTACATCTTCCTATGCCAAGCAAATTTGATGGCAATCCTAAACTCTGTTGTGGTTTTTTAAATCAGTGTGATATACACTTTACATTACAGCCTGATAACTTTCCCACTGCTAGAACTAAAGTGGCATATATTGTGTCTTTGTTGTCCGACTCGGCTTTGGATTGGGCCTCCCCACTCTGGGAGAGTTCAGACTCGCTGCTGGATAACTATACAGACTTTGTATCATCATTCAGGAGAATTTTCGATGAACCTGGATGCACTGTGTCAGCATCATCCAGTATCATGACCCTGAGACAAGGAATCCGTCCTGTCAGCCAGTATGCCATACAGTTTCAAACCTTGGCATCAGAGCTTAAGTGGAATGAGGAGGCCCTCACCTCAGCCTTTTGGCATGGCCTTTCTGACCGACTAAAAGATGATCTGATCACCCTTGAGCTTCCCACTAATTTAAATGATATGATCTCACTCTGCAACAAAATTGACCTACGCTTCAGAGAACGTCAGGCTGAAATGCACAGAACTGACTGCCAAAGGTCATTTATGCCTCCCTTGCCTACCCGTCCACCCCATCCTCCTATAGATGAGTAGCCTATGCAGGTGAACCAAACCCATCTCTCCAAAGAGGAACATCAGAGAAGGATGCTAAAAAACCTCTGTCTATACTGTGGAGATTCGGGTCACCTGGTGGCCTCCTGCTCCCGTAAATCGGGAAACGCCCGTTCCTAACTGACCCTGGGGACATCAAGTTAGGAGTTATGAGCCCATCCCCAAATACTAAAGATTTCAAATTTTTCTTAGCTTTGGATCTCAAGCCTAACCCTGTCTTTGTTTCTGCTCTATTAGACTCTGGAGCAGCTGGAAACTTCATGACTTCCAGCCTAGTTGTTAAACTACAGATTCCTTGTTCATCTCTCAATCACGCAATTTCCCTGATTTCTGTAGATGGATGGCCTCTAGCTAAAGAAGTGGTCACCAAGGAAACTCAATCAGTATGTTGGGGCACTTCACTCCGAGTCTTTAAAGTTCTTAGTGATACCTGAGGCTTCCCAAGAAATCATTTTAGGACTACCCTGGTTACGCCTGCATAATCCCAGGATAGATGGATGTTCTATGCAGATTCTTTCATGGGGAACTGACTGTCAGAAATCCTGTCTTCCCAAGATATGACCTGTAAGAAAGACAGCTTTGTTAATATCTCCAGCTATTCCCAAGGAGTACCAGATGTTCTCTGATGTTTTTTCCGAACAACAGGTGAATGTCTTACCTCTCCACAGAGAATGGGACTGTCCAGTCGAGCTGCTGCCTGACAAGATGCCACCTCGTGGTTGCACCTATCCTCTATCCTTGCCTGAGACTCAAGCCATGTCTGAATACATCGAGGACAACCAAGCGAAAGGGTTTATTCGTCCTTCCACCTCTCCTGCCGGAGCTGGGTTCTTTTTCGTCGGCAAGAAGGACAGTGGCCTAAGACCTTGTATAGATTACCGGGGCCCTAATAATATAATGATCAAGAATCGATATCCTCTTCCCCTGATCACAGAGTTGTTCGACAGAGTTAAGGGGTCTATCATATTCTCAAAGTTGGATCTGAGAGGGGCTTATAATCTCATCCGTATTCGTGCAGGTGATGAATGGAAGACCGCCTTTAATACTAGAGATGGACACTTTGAATACCTTGTTATGCCCTTTGGGTTGTGCAATGCCCCTGCTGTGTTTCAGGGCTTTGTTAATGAGATTTTCCGGGACTTGTTGTACGTCTTGGTTGTTGTTTACCTGGACGAAATATTGATTTTTTTTCGTCTTCTGTAGCAAAACATCATGAACATGTGAAGGAAGTATTATCCCTTCTAAGAAAGAACCACCTTTACTGCAAACTGGAGAAATGTGTCTTTGGGGTACCCAGTGTGCCATTCCTTGGTTACGTCATCTCTGGCTCCAGTCTAGAAATGGACCCCAAGAAGGTGCAGACGATATTGGATTGGTCCTGTCCTCAAACTCTGAAAGCCATCCAGAGATTGCTTGGGTTCGCCAACTACTATAGATGCTTTATTAAAGGATTTTCATAATTATTGGCTCCCAATACTGCTCTGACCTGAAAAGACGCTAATCCTGTCCTATGGTCACCCGAGGCAGAGATTGCCTTCCAGCTTTTAAAACAGGCATTTATTTCTGCTCCAGTCTTATGACAACCAGATCTGGATAGGCCATTTCTATTGGAAGTGGATGCGTCATCAGAGGCCGTGGGTGCAGTTCTTTCCCAGCGTTATGACGATAAACGAGTTCATCCATGTGGGTTTTTCTCCAAGAAATTTTCTCCTGCCAAAAGAAATTATGCTATTGGTGAACAAGAACTCTTGGCATTGAAGTTGGCATTAAAAGAATGGAGATACCTGCTGGAAGGGGCCAAGTTTCCCTTCACTGTCTTCACGGACCATAGAAATCTCCTCTCCCTCAAGAATCTTCAGTGCGTGAGTCCTCGTTTGGCCCGATGGGCAATATTTTTTGCTCAGTTCCAGTTCACCTTGACCTTCCGGTCTGGAGCCCTTAATCAAAAGGCAGATGCTCTGTCCAGATCTCTCCTCTGTGATGACAAATCAGAGAATCAACAAAATACACCTGTTTTGGAGTCAAGAGTGTTCACCACCTTACAGTTACAGCCCCCTACTGGGAAGTCCTTTGTGGCCCCGGAGTTAAGGAAGCAACTCCTCACCTGGGCTCATTCCTCTCACTTTGCAGGTCACTACAGGTACTCGGAAGACATTGGAATTTTTAAAGAGAGGCTATTGGTGGCCATCCGTGAAAGCGGACGTGTCAGAGTTCATTTCTTCATGTTCTTCATGTGCCCAGCATAAATCTTCACGTCAGGCTCCGGCTGGTGAGTTGTTGCCACTACCTATTCCATCACGTCCATGGACGCATCTCTCCATGGACTTCATCACGGATCTGCTGAACTCTCAAGGGTTCACTACCATCTAGGTCGTAGTAGACCGATTCTCTAAAATGGTCCATTACATACCACTAAAGAAATTGCCTTCTGCTCCTGACTTGGCTCACTTGTTTGTTCAACATATTTTCCGTCTCCATGGTCTTCCTGCTGAGATAGTCTCTGACCGTGGTGTTCAGTTCACAGTGAAATTTTGGAGAGCCTTATGTTCTGCATTGCAAGTGAAGCTAAATTTTTCTATGGCTTATCACCCACAAAGCAATGGTTCCACTGAGAGGGTTAATCAAGACCTTGAGACCTTCCTGAGGATTTTTATGACATCTTCCCAAGACAATTGGTCTGTATTGCTGCCATGGGCTGAATTTGCACATAATGCCTCCTACCACTCTTCCACGAACCAAACTCCATTCCAAGTGGTCTACGGTCTTCATCCTCGGGTCCCTGAGTTTCAAAGCCTGCCTGTCTTTAATGTTCCAGCTGTAGAAGACACTGTACAGAGATTTGCATCAATTTGGACTCAAGTTCGTGCTGACCTGGACCTTTCATGTCTCCCTGCTTAAACCCCTGGTGCTGAACAAATTCCTGCCTGCTTCTCTCCATGACTGAAAGGGGCGTGGAGTTTGAGGTCTCTCAATTCTGGGATTCTCGTATCTGCAGAGGACATTTGCAGTACATGTTGGATTGGAGGGGCTACGGCCCAGAGGAACGTTGTTGGACCGATGCCCGAGATATCCATGCTCCTGCACTCATCAAGAGGTTCCATGCTGCCCATCCGGATAAGCCTGGTGAGTGTCCTGAGGCCCCCCATAAGGGGGGCATACTGTCACGGCCAGAGTTTCTCAGCATGGTGGTCACTGGGTATTACCTGTAAGGTCACTGTGGCATGGGGTGTCTGGCAGCGGTGCTGGTGTTTGGCGAGGGGCATTGGCTGCATGTGGTTCTGTGTGGACACATTGTCACTAGGGCTGGTGAGGCCTGGCAGTGCTTCTGTTCCGTTTGGCATGGGCGCCGCCATCTTGCCTGCGGCCAAGTGATTCAAGCTGTCCAATCCTGGTGGGTCGTGTTCTTTCCAGCCAGTCACAGCGTGGCACTGAGTATTTAGGAAGGTCCAGAGCCTTCCTTCCTTGCCAGTGTAACATGTTTCTCAGCTGCAGCTGACAGAGAGTACCTGTGCCTTACCTGCCTCCTTGGAAGCGCTACTAGCCTGTACCTTGCCTGCTCCAACCTGCTGGACTTACCCTGCACCCTCCATTTACCTTTTCCCCTGAACCTGATGTTTCCCTGCACCTTGCCTCCAATTACACCCAGCTGGACTTCCTTACCTCTGCCTGCATTCTGTTACAGCTCTCCATATCTGCGTACTGGACTGTTCCTGCCTGTCACTAGACATTTTCCCATTTACCCCACTACAGTTATCAAGTGCACTTTAGTGCTATACCTGGACTTTTTCGTTTGCCATTCCCATGTCTACTAAGTCACTTATTAAAAGCTCCACCTTTTTATTTAAATCGACTTCTGTGTTTGCTCCTATCACCACCCCGGGTCCACACCTAAATCAGAACCTCACAATGCAGAAGCATGCTGTTACACAGTATCAGAGGCCCGTCTTGGATTTCTGCGGAGAACATCGTGGGACAGAAAGGTGAGTATTGGATCTTTTTTTACAGGTAATTCCAAATGGATACTTTACGATGACAAGTGGACGAGAACATCTGGAACTAGGTGAGTATGTATGTGTATGTAATAAAGCTTTATTATCACGGTGTGTTGTGTGTTTATTTAACCATTTCTTTACAGGTGAAGTACAGGTACCAGTGGGCCCTTATTGCTCTGCATGCTAGTACTTGTTGTTCTACAAGTACCAGCATGCGGGGGTGGCTGGCTGGGACCTGTAGTTCCACTGTAAAGACAATGATGAACAATCTATTTTTTACACAACACAAAACACTATCAACCCGCCACCCACCAGCAAGGGGTGGCGGGGATAGCCCTGGGCTATCAACCTAGGCAAGGGGTGCCCTGGAGAGGGTGACCCCTTTATTGGAGGGGTCACCAACTCCCCAGGGATCCCTGGCCTGGGCTGACTAATGGTCAGGGCTGATGCTGCGGCTGGGGGGCCCAGTGAAAGGGCACCCCTGGCTGTGGCATCAGTCCCCCGTTAGAAAGGGTCCAGTGCTGGTTTTAAATATACGGGGGACCTCATGTAATTTTTTTTCTCCGTATATTAAATATCAGCTCTGTCCCTGATGCCTTGTGCTGGTTCTTGAAATACAGTGAAACCCTACACATTTTTTCCATTGTATTTTTAAGAACCTGGACAGGCTGGCTAGCCCAGGGCTGGTTAGTGTTTTTTGGGGGGCCCTACATAATTTTTTTTAAACATTTATCTATTTTTTACAAGGGTTAACAAACAAGCAGCAAGCACCTATCTCACTGATATGTGCTGGCTGCTAGCTCGGGAGAGATTTGCAGAGAGAAAACACTGCAATCTCGGGTGGCAAATCTCCTGCAAAACGAGTTACTCGGGAGAGATATCTCGTTCTGCTTCACCATTGGCAAACTTGTTTAGCTTCAAATCGCCTGTTGGTAAATTTAGTAAAAGAAAAGGGATTAAATCACCCGAATTTTGTCGAATTCCAGCGAGTTAAATCACTTTGAAAACCGGGACCATCTCGAATCTTAGTAAATTTACCCCTAGAATCACTGATAGCAGTTACTGGTATTGTACCTATGGAGTGGATAAGTAATTAATAAAGATTAATATACAAACATTGACTTCAGAGAGGAGTGCTTTTATTTCACGTAAACCCAACACCACTAATTTCACGATTGTCACCATATTTTTTGCCCTCCATATGATTTTAAGAATTTGTTAATAAAAGTTATATTTTCATATATTTGGATTCCTTTTTAGGTTCTGTTTTGTAAGAATTACTGTATTAGTCTAACAATTAATCCCATGAGTGCCACATATAGGACTACTGTTGTCTTCCCTTGTATTATGTGCCTTGGGGTCAGACCTGCCTTGAAGAAAACTAAGGGCTTTATGTATCAGGCAGTGAAAAGCATGGAGAAGTTGCCCATAGCAACCAATCAGCTTTGAAGTAGCATTTATCAAGTACAGTCTATAAAATAATAGGTAGGAGCTGATTGGTTGCTATGGGCAACGCCTCCACTGGTCCACTTCTCCACGCTTTTCACTGCTTGATTACACACAATATAAAATTACTTACCATCAACAAGTATCAGTTCACTTGGTGAGACCCTCCATCCCCTATCAATTTGGCCATCTTTACGGTATTGAGCATATAACATAATCTTGCTTACCTGCCTTGGCAGTGGATGGTACTGTTGATAGAAAAACTGCTGTGAGAGAATGCCCCTGAAGGATCCATTTATCAATAAATATTTGCAACTTATTTAGTATGGGTGTTTTCAGGGAGTAACCGAAAGTATTTAGTATCCCCCAAAAGTACGACAGAGGGACCGCAGCAGATATCTCCAATACCTGCTGCGATCCCTCCATTCCTGTCAGCAGTCGCAATCCCCATAACTTCTATGGATGATGCGATGCTGCTGTATTTAACAACTTACGGAAAGCAATGTATTCCGGAGATTGGCCCCCGCAGCTGCCGCAATCTGAAGCCCGTTGTAGACTATTGGCTACACATTGCAAAATTAGCCAGCAGAGGGTTCCCCCTGGAATCCACCCCGGAAATGGGGAGGTCCCTGTTTCTGCGGATGCCAGATAATACATTCCTGTGCTATGATCGCATCTTGCAGTGCAATCATGGGCGGTAATATCATGCTCGGATCGCATTACAAATGTGATCATTAATAATTGGGCCCTGAGGTCCCAATGAGGTAGATCTTGTTTCTGTTGTGATAATGGAGTACTGCAAGTTCTGACTTTATGGTAAGGACCCAGCTGTCAAAGTGCAGATCTGGTACATCGTATTTCCATACTGTATATACTGTGCTGCAGGGTCTGTGCTGCAGCCGTAACGTCAATGCCAGTTCCTCTCAGAAAATATACAGCAAACTCAGGCTCTCCCTGCAGCCTCTTTTATCCATTTCCTCATGTCCAGTTCTGGGTCACCAACCCCACCTGCCATTTTTCAAACACAACCTGAAAAATGACAAACAAAATTACAGCTAGGAGCTGATTGGTTGGTACTTTATCTCTCTCCACTTTATCTCTCTCCAAGCTTTGATAAATTTCCCCCATTCTTCCATATGTTTTTACAATTAAATTGCTATACCCCCAGCCTTTTACACAACAGGTAATAAATGCAAACTAGGGTCTTGTAGTTCCTTCTCTCTGCACTTACTGTAAATATTGAAAGAGAAAGTAAAGGCTGTAAAAAGGTAATTTTCTGTGTCACTACATTGTATAGGATGAGTTGCAGAGGCTAATAACACGATGATGGACCTTCATCTTGTCACAGATTATGGGGTACATTTCTCTAAGATTCGAGTTTGCTCAAGATTGCCATCTCGGGTGAGATTTCTCTCTTTTCACTGAAAAACTCAGGTGAGAAATCTTGTTCTAAACTTGCAACTCGGGTGAGAAATCTCAATCTGCTTCACCATCGGGCAACACGATCTCAGCTAAACATGCATCTTAGTAAATTTTAGATTTTCAGCCTCGGCGTTGCAAATAGAGTTTTAAAGAAAAACAAACTCGAACAACCTCGAATCTTAGTACATTTACCCCTAGGAATCTAACACATTTCGGTTCGGTCCTGATTTAGAATATAATGATGTTGAGACGTTTGGATAGACCCTTTTATGGTATGGATTTGACACTGAAGAAATAACTGTATCCACCATGCAGGTAATTCCAGCGTGCACTTCTACCGTAAACTTTGCATGGTATTACATTACCTCATTCATTTTATTTCTGTATTATATTACTTATTAATATGAGTGGTAGAGTCTGTGTGTGACCTCTTAACTGTCCATATATTATTACATCCACAGAGCGGGTCAGGAAGCCTAAGGTCACAGCGTCTACCTCCCAGCCCAAGGAAAATGACACAATTACCCTGACATGTGACGCCAGTGATGCTGAGAGGATAACATGGAGCAGGAACAGTGCCGGTCTCCCCTCTGAAACCAGCTTATCAGCAGATAACAGGACTGTGACACTCTCCAGTGTTACACGGGCAGACTCAGGAGAGTACAGATGTGAGGCTGAGAACCTTGTCAGTAAGAGTATCAGTGATCCCTACACAGTAACCGTAGCCTGTGAGTACTTGTGATATTACTGGTTGATGAAGTAAACTTACTAGAAAATGTTTACTTTGTAATTAATGTGTGTTAATGTTAATAGCCATGTATGTATTAATTATAAATTAATAATTTCTAATGAAATGTCACTTTATATATACTAGTGGACTTGGAGGATATTGGTCAGCTCCAAACCTATGTACCAAAAACTACAACCTGATTGGGCAATATCACTCTGGCCCATATCCTCTGCTAATATTTGCTTATTGCATTTAACAGAATTATAAACAGTCAATTATTTTAGGTTTACTTTTTGGTTAATTGTATATTTATTGGCATTAATGTATTACTTTTTTTTTCCTTTGTTCATGTTTTTCATTTTTTATGGATAATATTGCATTCTAAATATAAATACATTCTAAATATATGTCAATTATAGTACATTGGTTGGAGTGAGCTTTACAACACACACACACGTCAGATAATATTCCTATATACGGTCCTGTGCAAACGTTTTGGGCAGGTGTGGAAAAATGCTGCAATGTAAGAATGCTTTAAAAACTAGAAGTGTTAATAGTTTATTTTTATCAATTAACAAAATACAAAGTTAATGAACAGAAAATAAATCTAAATCAAATCAATAGTTGGTGTCAAAGCAGCATCAATTCTTCAATTCTTCTAGGTACACTTGCACACAGTTTTTGAAGGAACTCAGCAGGGAGGTTGTTCCAAACATCTTGGAGAACTAAACACAGATCTTCTGTGGATGTAGGCTTGAGCAAATCCTTCTGACTCTTCATGTAATCCCAGACAGACTCGAAGATGTTGAGATTAGTGCTCTGATGGGGCCATATTATCACTTCCAGGACTCCTTGTTCTTCTTTAAGCTGAAGATAGTTATTAATGACATTGGCTGTATGTTTGGGGTCGTTGTCCTGCTGCAGGATAAATTTGGAGCTAATCAGAGGCATCACTGATGGTATTGCATAAAGGATAAGTACCTGCCTGTATTTCTCAGCATTGAGGACACCATTATTCTTAACCAAATCCCTAACTCCATTTGCTGAAATGCAGCCTCAAACTTGCAAGGAACCTCCACCATGCTTCAATGTTGCCTGCAGACATTCATTATTGTACTGCTCTCCAGCACTTCAGCTTAGAACTGGCAGAAACCAGTGGACCACTGTAGATAACAGATAGATGTAGAAACCCACCAGAGGGTGAGAGGCTATGGATAGATAGATAGATAGATAGATAGATAGATAGATAGATAGATGTAGAAACGTCCAGGGAGTAAGACACTGTAGATACAGTAGGTAGATAGATAGATGGGACAGCACAAATGGAGATGGGAGCATCTAGTAGCAATTGCCAGTACTGAACTCAGGGGTGACACTGACAGCAGCTCTTTATTAAGAGCCATCCTCTGGTCAGAACTGTAGATAGATAGAGTGTCTGCCAGCCAGTACTGATCAGGGGAGGGGTATCTGGGAAACCTCCCCTACATGCACTACTGTAGAGCATATTCTAAGGTCAATATTAAATACTTTAACCCCTTGGCTTATGATTAGGGGTGTGCACCGGCCACTTTTCGTGTTTTGTGTTTTGGTTTTGGATCTTTCTTCGTGTTTTGGATCTGGATTGGTTTTGCCAAAACCACCCTTCCGTGTTTTGGGATCTGGGTTTGTGTTTTGGATCTGTATTTTTTTTAAAAAAAGCATAAAAACAGCTAAAATCACAGAATGTGTTGATTTTTCTGCTCCTATGCTATTATTAATCTCAAAAACCTTAATTTCCACTCGTTTCCAGTCTATTCTGAACACCTCACACCTCACAATAGTGTTTTTATGTCCAAAAGGTTGCACCAAGGTGGATGGATGACTATGCTAAGCGACACGAGTGGGCGGCACAAACATGTGGCCCATCTAGGAGTGACACTGCAGTGGCAGACAGGATGGCAGTTTGAAAAACTAGGCCCCAAACAGTACATAATGCAAAGAAAAAAAAGAGGTCCAAGATGGAATTGTCCTTCGGCCCTCCCACCCATCCTTATGTTGTATAAACAGGACATGCACACTTTAACAAACCAATCATTTCAGCGCCAGGGTCTGCCACACGACTGTGGCAGTAATGATTGGTTCATTTGGGCCCCCACAAAACAAACTGGCAATTAATTTGGCCCTGCACAAACTGGCTCTACGGAGGCAAGATGTCGTCCTCATCCTCCTCATTCACCGATTCCTCACCCTCTTCAGTGTTGTGTACATCCTCATCCTCACAGAGTATTAATTCATCCCCACTGGAATCCACCACCACAGGTCCCTCTGTACGTTCTGGAGGCTGGTCTCCCTGGAAGAGTTGATAATTAATTTTTATGAACATCATCTTCTCCACGTTTTGTGGAAGCAACCTCCTACGCCTTTTGCTGACAAGGTTCCCGGCTACACTAAACACTCTTTCGAAATGCACACTGGAGGGGGGGCAACTCAGGTAAAATAGAGCCAGTTTGTACAGGGGCCTCCAAATTGCTTCTTTTTCCTGCCAGTACATGTACGGACTGTCTGACATGCCTACTTGGATGCTGTCACCGATGTAATCCTTTAACAGACAGACGCACGCTTGTCGCTGCTGCTTTGAGGATGCAGGTGCGGCTACAGCCCACACAATTCACAAAGACAGGAAAAAAAAGAATTTTTTATTTTTTGTGAAGCGCACTTTGAGGGTTACACCACCCTTTAACAGACAGATGCACACTTGTCACTGCTGCTTTGAGGATGCAGGTGCGGCTACTGTGCATACATTTCACACACAAACACAGAAAAAAAGAAGATTATTTTATTTTTTGTGGAGCGCACTTTGGGGGTTACTCCACCCTTTGACAGACAGACGCACGCTTGTCGCTTCTGCTTTGATGATGCAGGTGCGGCTACAGCCCACACAATTCACAAAGACAGAAAAAAAAAGAAGAATTTTCTTATTGTTTGTGGAGCACACTTTGAGTGTTACACCACCCTTTAACAGACAGACACACGCTTGTTGATGCTGCTTTAAGGATGCAGGTGCGGCTACAGCCCACACATTTCACAAAGACAGAAAAAAAAAGATTTTTTTATTTTTTGTGGAGCGCACTTTGAGAGTTACACCACCCTTTAACAGACAGATGCACGCTTGTCGCTGCTGCTTTGAGGACAGTATCATATGCAGTGACAGTAGACTTGTCAGAAATTGTTGACACGTCCTTCAGTCCAGACCAGATGTCCAAACCGGCCCTTGACTTATGACACAGGCGCACGCTTGGCGCTGCTACTGTGTTGCTGCATGTGCAGCTACATCGCACTCAAGTCACAAACACATAAAAAAAATATTTTTTATTTTTTGGAGCACTTTGAGGGTTACACCATCCTTTAACAGACAGACGCACGCTTGTCGCTGCTGCTTTAAGGATGCAGGTGCGGCTAAAGCCCACACATTTCACAAAGACAGAAAAAAAAGAAGAATATTTTTATTGTTTGTGGAGCACACTTTGAGGGTTACACCACCCTTTAACAGACAGACGCACGCTTGTCGCTTCTGCTTTGAGGATGCAAGTGCGGCTACAGCCCACACAATTCACAAAGACAGGAAAAAAAAGAATTTTTTATTTTTTGTGAAGCGCACTTTGAGGGTTACACCACCCTTTAACAGACAGACGCACACTTGTCACTGCTGCTTTGAGGATGCAGGTGCGGCTACTGTGCATACATTTCACACACAAACACAGAAAAAAAGAAGATTATTTTATTTTTTGTGGAGCGCACTTTGGGGGTTACTCCACCCTTTGACAGACAGACGCACGCTTGTCGCTTCTGCTTTGATGATGCAGGTGCGGCTACAGCCCACACAATTCACAAAAACAGAAAAAAAAAGAAGAATTTTCTTATTGTTTGTGGAGCACACTTTGAGTGTTACACCACCCTTTAACAGACAGACACACGCTTGTTGATGCTGCTTTAAGGATGCAGGTGCGGCTACAGCCCACACATTTCACAAAGACAGAAAAAAAAAGATTTTTTTATTGTTTGTGGAGCGCACTTTGAGAGTTACACCACCCTTTAACAGACAGATGCACGCTTGTCGCTGCTGCTTTGAGGACAGTATCATATGCAGTGACAGTAGACTTGTCAGAAATTGTTGACACGTCCTTCAGTCCAGACCAGATGTCCAAACCGGCCCTTGACTTATGACACAGGCGCACGCTTGGCGCTGCTACTGTGTTGATGCACGTGTGGCTACATCGCACACAAGTCACAAACACAGAAAAAAAATAGTTTTTTATTTTTTGGAGCACTTTGAGGATTACACCACCCTTTAACAGACAGACGCACGCTTGTCGCTGCTGCTTTGAGGATGCAGGTGCGGCTACAGCCCACACAATTCACAAAGACAGAAAAAAGTAGAATTTTTTAATTGTTTGTTTAGCGCACTTTGAGGGTTACACCACCCTTTCACAGACAGACGCACGCTTGTCGTTGCTGCTTTGAGGATGCAGGTACGGCTACAGCCCACACATTTCACAAAGACAGAAAAAAAAAGAAGAATTTTTTTATTGTTTGTGGAGTGTACTTTGAGGGTTACAGCACCCTTTAACAGACAGATGCACGCTTGTCGCTGCTGCTTTGAGGATGCAGGTGGAATCTAGACGGGATTTGGAACCGGGGACACACTACCTCCATCAATTGTCTAAATCCCACTGCACTAATGGCGGATACTGGACGCACGTCTAACACCAACATAGCAGTCAAGGCCTCAGTTATATGTTTTGCTTCAGGATGACTGCTGTCGTACTTCATCCTCCTCGCTAGGGACTGTTGGAGGGTCAATTGTTTAGTAAAAGTAGTGGTGTTCCTACTTCCTCTCTGGGATGATGAACAACTCCCAGCAGCAGCAACAGCACTAGGTGGAAGTGGTTCTTGATCTTTCCCTATTTTATTTTTATCGGAGAAAGTTTGGTCCTCCATTTATGTTATATTGATATATACGTGCGGTTAAGGCACGCACAAACACAGAAAATATTTTTTTATTTTTGCTGGAGAGTAGTGCACTTTGTGGGTTACACCACCCTTTAAGAAATGAGCCAGCCGGCACTTTACATATGGAACACAGGCGCACGCTTGGCGCTGCTCCTTTGTTGATGCACGTGCAGCCACAGTGCACACAATTCACAAACACAGAAAATATTTTTTTATTTTGTTTGGAGTGTACTTTGGGGGTTACAGCACCCTTTAACAGACAAGCCAGCCGGCCCTTTACTAATGGGACACAGGCGCACGCTTGGCGCTGCTCCGTTGTTGATGCACGTGCAGCCAGAGTGCACACAATTCACAAACACAGAAATTTTTTTTTATTTTGTTTGGAGTGTACTTTGGGGGTTACAGCACCCTTTAACGGTCAAGCCAGCCGGACCTTTACTTATGACACAGGCGCACGGTTGGCACTACTTTGTCGATGCACGTGCGGCTACTGCGCAAACAATTCACAAACACAGAAAATATTTTTTTATTTTGTTTGGAGTGTACTTTGGGGGTTACAGCACCCTTTAATGGACAAGCCAGCCGGCCCTTTACTTATGGGACACAGGCGCACGCTTGGTGCTCCTCCTTTGTTGATACACGTGCAGCCACAGTGCACACAATTCACAACACAGAAAATATTTTTTTATTTTGTTTGGAGTGTACTTTGGGGGTTACAGCACCCTTTAATGGACAAACCAGCCGGCCCTTTACTTATGGGACACAGGCGCACGCTTGGCGCTGCTCCTTTCTTGATGCACGTGCAGCCACAGTGCACACAATTCACAAACACAGAAAATATTTTTTATTTTGTTTGGAGTGTACTTTGGGGGTTACAGCACCCTTTAACGGTCAAGCCAGCCGGACCTTTACTTATGACACAGGCGCACGCTTGGCACTACTTTGTCGATGCACATGCGGCTACTGCGCAAACAATTCACAAACACAGAAAATATTTTTTTATTTTGTTTGGAGTGTACTTTGGGGGTTACAGCACCCTTTAACGGACAAGCCAGCCAGCCCTTTACTTATGGGACACAGGCGCATGCTTGGTGCTGCTCCTTTGTTGATGCACGTGCAGCCACAGTGCACACAATTCACAAACACAGAAAATATTTTTTATTTTGTTTGGAGTGTACTTTGGGGGTTACAGCACCCTTTAACGGTCAAGCCAGCCGGACCTTTACTTATGACACAGGCGCTCGCTTGGCACTACTTTGTCGATGCACATGCGGCTACTGCGCAAACAATTCACAAACACAGAAAATATTTTTTTATTTTGTTTGGAGTGTACTTTGGGGGTTACAGCACCCTTTAACGGACAAGCCAGCCAGCCCTTTACTTATGGGACACAGGCGCATGCTTGGTGCTGCTCCTTTGTTGATGCACGTGCAGCCACAGTACACACAATTCACAAACACAGAAAATATTTTTTATTTTGTTTGGAGTGTACTTTGGGGGTTACAGCACCCTTTAACGGTCAAGCCAGCCGGACCTTTACTTATGACACAGGCGCACGCTTGGCACTACTTTGTCGATGCACATGCGGCTACTGCGCAAACAATTCACAAACACAGAAAATATTTTTTTATTTTGTTTGGAGTGTACTTTGGGGGTTACAGCACCCTTTAACGGACAAGCCAGCCAGCCCTTTACTTATGGGACACAGGTGCATGCTTGGTGCTGCTCCTTTGTTGATGCACGTGCAGCCACAGTGCACACAATTCACAAACACAGAAAAAATATAATTTTTTTTGCACTTGGATGGAGCACCCCTGATGGACAGAGCACCCCCTGGACAACACTACAGTGCCCCTTTAGGACTGGGACACTGCACAGGACTTTGGAGTGGACACAGCCCCTATGGACAACTGACTGCACAACACAGTCCATCCAGCCCCTATGGACTTTGAAGGAGTGGACACATCCCCTATGGACAACAGCAGCACAGAGCAGCACAACACTACACTGCACTACACTACACAGCCCAGCCAGCCCTAGCTCCCACCCTCCCTCTTCACTGTCCACAGCCGAGTGAGAAAATGGCGCAGACGCGGGTACCTTATATAGGATCCAAAACCCGCGAGACCCGGAAGGCGGGATGATGACGTTTTGCCTCGATTTCAGATCCGAGTCAGGCGGGAAAAGTCGAGCCTGACTCGGATCGGCCTCGGATCGGGGTGGCTGGGGGGTGTTCGGATTTCTGAAATCCGAACCCGCTCACCCCTACTTATGATTCTATCACTAAAATAACCTTATTTTAATAACACACACTTAAAAAAAGTCATTGATTTTGCTGAAAAATTCACTCCTTATAAAAAAATTGCTTCATGTTCCCTCTGGGATTAGAGGTCCTGAAGCCTAAGCTTCATTAGTTTCACTGTAAATCCGCCTCTGCCCTATGGGCGGCAGTTTACTGTCCAGAACATTGCTATAGAGCACCAGTTTGAACTAGGGGTGTGCACCGGCCACTTTTCGTGTTTTGTGTTTTGGTTTTGGATCTGGATCTTTCTTCGTGTTTTGGATCTGGATTGGTTTTGCCAAAACCACCCTTCCGTGTTTTGGGTTCTGGGTTTTGTGTTTTGGATCTGTATTTTTTTTTTAAAAAGCTTAAAAACAGCTAAAATCACAGAATGTGTGGGTTTTTCTGCTCCTATGCTATTATTAACCTCAATAACCTTAATTTCCACTCATTTCCAGTCTATTCTGAACACCTCACACCTCACAATAGTGTTTTTATGTCCAAAAGGTTGCACCGAGGTAGCTGGATGACTATGCTAAGCGACACGAGTGGGCGGCACAAACACGTGGCCCATCTAGGAGTGACACTGCACTGGCAGACAGGATGGCAGTTTGAAAAACTAGGCCCCAAACAGTACATACTGCAAAGAAAGAAAAGAGGTGCAAGATGGAATTGTCCTTGGGCCCTCCCACCCACCCTTATGTTGTATAAATAGGACATGCACACTTTAACAAACCAATCATTTCAGCGCCAGAGTCTGTCACATGACTGTGGCTGAAATGATTGGTTCGTTTGGGCCCCCACAAAATAAGCTGGCAATTAATCTGTCCCTGCACACACTGGCTCTACGGAGGCAAGATGTCATCCTCATCCTCCTCATCCACCGATTCCTCACCCTCTTCAGTGTTGTGTACATCCTCATCCTCACAGAGTATTAATTCGTCCCCGCTGGAATCCACAACCACAGGTCCCTCTGTACGTTCAGGAGCCTGGTCTCCCTGGAAGAGATGATAATTCATTTTATGAACATCATCTTCTCCACATTTTGTGGAAGCAACCTCCTACGCCTTTTGCTGACAAGGTTCCCGGCTGCACTAAACACTCTTTCGGAGTACCCACTGGAGGGGGGCAACTCAGGTAAAATAGAGCCAGTTTGTACAGGGACCTCCAAATTGCTTCTTTTTCCTGCCAGTACAGGTACGGACTGTCTGACATGGCTACTTGGATGTTGTCACCGATGTAATCCTTTAACAGACAGACGCACGCTTGTCGCTGCTGCTTTGAGGATGCAAGTGTGGCTACAGCCCACACAATTCACAAAGACAAAAAAAAGAAGAATATTTTTATTGTTTGTGGAGCGCACTTTGAGGGTTACACTACCCTTTAACAGACAGACGCACGCATGTCGCTGCTGCTTTAAGGATGCAGGTGCGGCTACAGCCCACACATTTCACAAAGACAGAAAAAAAAAAAAAGAATGTTTTAATTGTTTGTGGAGCGTACTTTGAGGGTTACACCACCCTTTAACAGACAGATGCACGCTTGTCGCTGCTGCTTTGAGGACAGTATCATATGCAGTGATGGTAGACCTGTCAGAAATTGTTGGCACGTCCTTCAGTCCGGACCAGATGTCCAAACCGGCCCTTGACTTATGACACAGGCGCACGCTTGGCGCTGCTACTGTGTTGCTGCATGTGCAGCTACATCGCACTCAAGTCACAAACACATAAAAAAAATATTTTTTATTTTTTGGAGCACTTTGAGGGTTACACCATCCTTTAACAGACAGACGCATGCTTGTCGCTGCTGCTTTAAGGATGCAGGTGCGGCTAAAGCCCACACATTTCACAAAGACAGAAAAAAAAGAAGAATATTTTTATTGTTTGTGGAGCACACTTTGAGGGTTACACCACCCTTTAACAGACAGACGCACGCTTGTCGCTTCTGCTTTGAGGATGCAAGTGCGGCTACAGCCCACACAATTCACAAAGACAGAAAAAAAAAAAATTTTTTTATTGTTTGTGGAGCGCACTTTGAGGGTTACACCACCCTTTAACAGACAGACGCACGCTTGTTGCTGCTGCTTTGAGGATGCAGGTGGAATCTAGACGGGATTTGGAGCTGGGGACACACTACCTCCATCAATTGTCTAAATCCCACTGCACTAATGGCGGATACCCGACACTCGACTAACACCAACATAGCAGTCAAGGCCTCAGTTATATGTTTTGCTTCAGGATGACTGCTGTCGTACTTCATCCTCATCGCTAGGGGCTGTTGGAGGGTCAATTGTTTAGTAAAAGTGGTGGTGTTCCTACTTCCTCTCTGGGATGATGAACAACTCCCAGCAGCAGCAACAGCACTAGGAGGAAGTGGTTCTTGATCTTTCCCTATTTTATTTTTATCAGAGAAAGTTTGGTCCTCCATTTATGTTATATTGATATATACGTGCGGCTAAAGCGCACACAAACACAGAAAATATTTTTTTATTTTTGCTGGAGAGTAGTGCACTTTGTGGGTTACACCACCCTTTAAGAAATGAGCCAGTCACAAACACAGAAAATATTTTTTTTTTTGGTTTGGACTGGAGTGTACTTTGGGGGTTACAGCACCCTTTAACGGTCAAGCCAGCCGGCCCTTTACTTATGACACAGGCGCACGCTTGGCACTACTTTGTTGATGCACGTGCGGCTACTGCGCACACAATTCACAAACACAGAAAAAATATTTTGTTATTTGGTTTGGAGTGTACTTTGGGGGTTACAGCACCCTTTAACGGTCAAGCCAGCCGGCCCTTTACTTATGACACAGGCGCACGCTTGGCACTAATTTCTTGATGCACGTGAGGCTACTGCGCACACAATTCACAAACACAGGAAAAATATTTTGTTATTTGGTTTGGAGTGTACTTTGGGGGTTACAGCACCCTTTAACGGTCAAGCCTGCTGGCCCTTTACTTATGACACAGTCGCACGCTTGGCACTACTTTGTTGATGCACGTGCGGCTACTGCGCACACAATTCACAAACACAGAAAAAATATTTTGTTATTTTGTTTGGAGTGTACTTTGGGGGTTACAGCACCCTTTAACGGTCAAGCCAGCCGGCCCTTTACTTATGACACAGGCGCACGCTTGGCACTACTTTGTTGATGCACGTGCGGCTACTGCGCACACAATTCACAAACACAGAAAATAATTTTTTTTTTGGTTTGGACTGGAGTGTACTTTGGGGGTTACAGCACCCTTTAACGGTCAAGCCAGCCGGCCCTTTACTTATGACACAGGCGCACGCTTGGCACTACTTTGTTGATGCACGTACGGCTACTGCGCACACAATTCACAAACACAGAAAAAATATTATTTTTTTAGCACTTGGGGGAGCACCCCTGATGGACAGAGCACCCCCTGGACAACACTACAGCACCCCTTTAGGACTGGGACACTGCACAGGACTTTGGAGTGGACACAGCCCCTATGGAGAACTGACTGCACAACACCGTCCAGCCAGCCCCTATGGACTTTGAAGTAGTGGACACAGCCCCTATTAACAACAGCAGCACAGCACAACACAGCCAGCCCCTATGGACTTTGAAGTAGTGGACAACAGCAGCACAGCGCAGCACAGCACAGCACAACACTACTCTGCACTACACTACACTACACAGCCCAGCCAGCCCTAACTCCCACCCTCCCTCTTCACTGTCCACAGCCGTGTGAGAAAATGGCGCCGACGCGGGTACCTTATATAGGATCCAAAACCCGCGAGACCCGAAAGGCGGGATGATGACGTTTTGCCTCGATTTCAGATCCGAGTCAGGCGGGAAAAGTCGAGCCTGACTCGGATCGGACTCGGATCGGGGGGGCTCGGGGGGGTTCGGATTTCAGAAATCCGAACCCGCTCACCCCTAGTTTGAACATAATGCAAATGAAAAAAGACCAGGTCCTGCATGATGTTCTCTAGCCAATTAGCAGCTCCACTGTTTGTAGCCACAAATCTGATGTTGTTGGCCATCAAATCAGCAGAGGATGAGGAGGAGACTTTGGAAAGTATACTCACCCAATTTCCCTTCTGCTCCACAGCACCAGGTCTAGGGCCTGATTCAGTACGGATCGCAGATGCGATTGCAATAGCGATTACCAGTGGCGTAACTTCAACCCTGGTGCCCGGAGGCAAGATAAATGTTGGTGCCCCCCCCCAAATTAAAAGGTACCACCCCCCTAGCACTATGCCAGCCCCAGCTGCCGCTCCTCCCCCCAATGCAGTTCCTCTTATACAATGCCCCCAGTAGTGGTCCACCTATGCAGTGCCTGCCTATGTAGTGCCCCCCAGTAATGGTCCCCCTATGCAGTGCCTCCAGTAGTGGTCCCCCTATGCAGTGCCTCCAGTAGTGAGCCCCCTGTAGTTGCCCCTGTAGTTAGCCCCCTGTAGTTAGCCCCCTGTAGTTCCCCCAGAAGTGAGTCCCCAGAAGTGAGTCCCCTGTAGTTAGCCCCAGTAGTGAGCCACTTGTAGTTGCCCCCAGTAGTGAGCCCCCTGTAGTTAGCCCCTTGTAGTTGCCCCCAGTAGTGAGCCCCCAGTAGTGAGCCCCCAGTAGTGAGCTCCCTGTAGTTGTCCCCTGTAGTGAGCCCCCAGAAGTTAGCCCCCTGTAGTTGCCCCCAGTAGTGAGCCACCCCCCTCGCACGCGCACACACACACACAAAAAAACCCAACAAACTTACCTTTATCCCCACTCCAGTGCTGCTGCCGTCCATCCCCGGTGTCCTCTCCTCGGCACTATGGGAGTGACGTCATGACGTCACTCCCATAGTGCAATGCGGGACCCGGAAGATGGAGGGAGCTCCGTCCTCCGGTTGCCGTCGGGGGTTTGAATAGGAGCCGGGCGCCCGCTGGTAACACACTCAGCAGGCGCCCAGCAAATGGAGGGTGCAGGGGGTGCGACCGCACCCCCTGCACCCTCCGTAGTTACGCCAGTGAGGTGGAGCGCCGATCAGTGGCGCTCCTTCTCCATACAGCTCCCGGGGACAATGGAGCCAGGTGGCAAATGACTCCATTGTCAATAAGCTTTATAAATATATCATCCCCCGCTCCCTCAGCACACCCCTCCCCCCCCAACATGGCAGTGATAAAAAATAAGCTTTATAAATATATCATCCCCCGCTCCCTCAGCACACCCCTCCCCCCCTAACATGGCAGAGTGACAAAATATATGCATAGTAGATATATCATCCCCCCCCTCCGCCGAGTCCAACGCCAGGCAATGACCCCACTTGCTTGGCTTGCCAGACACTGTGACAGACAGACAGACTCACTTACTTGATTCTTGCTGCCTGAGTCCCCAGTCACAGTGCCACAGCCCTCTGCGCTGCCCACGCAGATCCTGTCTCCCGGGTCCCAGTCGCACTTTATACAGACAGTGTCTTGTCTTCACCACGGTCCGACTCCATCTGCACTCTGTCTGCAGTGTCGGGCGGCTCTTCAGAGGAGCACGGGGCAGGCACAGCCAGGGTAGGTCGCGGGCGGTCACATGATACGTGGTGACGTCCGCGGCCCTCCAAGAGCACAGTGTGTAGTAGAGCCGGAGGAGGAGCGCCACTGATGCTGATTGGCGCTCAGCTCAGCGGCTCCTCTCTCTGGCTTTCTTTTATTTGCAGTGAAGCTGGCGGTAGCGGTATAGGGGTAGGTAGATGCGGTGGAAGGAAGTGGAATGGCCGGGACCCTGGAGACAATGGAGCCAGATGCCCCCTTCAGGGCTGGGCGCCCGGCGGCAACTGACTCCATTGTCTCCGGGAGTTCCGCCACTGGCGATTACGTATGCAGTCTCATTGTGATAGTATGCTAATCCATTGCGATCACAATGCAATCTCAGCACTATATAAGGACGCGCACTTTACCTTACACACATACGTAATAGTTAGCAGAATAGCGAAATCATCGGCCACATCGAGTACCATGGGTCCCTCATGCACACTTGCACAAGGTCAGAAATTGCTAACATGAACGCACGCTATTGGAGCTGAAGCTGCGTAGGCCATCGCAGTGGATAATTTATGCATGCCCCTGCAACTGCGTCCAAACACGCTGGCACGTCTGCGTTTTGCTGACCACCCTCCCCCCCCCGACACCATTCACAAGCGGCACTTTCTGTCGATCATTGAGTGATGGCTCTGCGTGGTCACTGCTATTGCAGTCCTGATCGCAGTGGCCGGTTCGCGCACTGCGATGCATGCACATGCACAGAACGCCATAATCGGCCAATTGCGTGCATATTAGCAACTGCGTTCTTTGCTGAATCAGGTCCTGCAGGCTCCTGCAGTAGTATGGCTAATTAGTGGGGAGGGGGACCTCACCAGGCCGTTTATCAGGATGTTTCCAACTTTGTGATGAAGAAATAGAATGGTGATGGAGAGCTGGGACTTATGGTGCCTATTTTTCAAACTTCACTCACCCTCTTTTCCAACTTCACTCACCCTCTTATCAAAAGCTGATTATGTCACTGCTCATATGTAAATAATATGCAACCCTCTTACGCCCTGCATATGACACAGTCCTATACAGATGGATCAGATATTTTGTATTGTGTTCTATAGAATTTGCCCTAATGTTTGCTTTACCTGTATGCCAGAAACTACAGGTCTCGTAAATATACCCCTTTGACAGAACTAAGATCAGGACCAAAATATTGATGTTATACAGATGTGTCCTCGCTCATCTTTGCCACCAGTGCGGCAAACTTGAGCACTCATCGCGGCATGTGATTTGCCGCACACGTGTACACAACAGTATGCCAAGCCGCAGTAGCATTCGCACCACGCAATCCAATTAATCGCAGGAGCGAAGAAGATACATGTGCCCATTCACGGGTACATGACTTGTGGCATCCATGCCATGGCAAGTCACAGCAGCAGCAGCAAAGATGAGCGTGTACACATTTGTAAGTAACTGTATATTGTAATCATCTTAAATATAAAAATGTTCTGTGCTTATTATTGTGGGTCATATTTATCACAATCCGCATAACAGATATGGATGGAATGTGATAATATCGCCCGAATTCACGTAGCGATAATTGAACACAAGAATGTATCAAATATCGCAGGCAGGAACAAAGCTTGCAAGAAAGCCCTGTCCCTGCGAATCCTCTCTGTACAGTTCTCATAGTATGTTTTGCAAAAAATACCCTAAGAGTGTGACTGCGGATGTGCCGCTGCCATCTTACCCCGTTATTTTTTTATACAATTCAACTTTAGTTAATCTGAGCAGATTGCATTTTCAATTACAAAGTGATCTACTTACTAGAAAAAAACAATGCAATAATTAGTTTTTGGAGGAAAACTTAAGTACTTTACAAATTCTCCTATAATTGCCTTTAAGTACAATTAGGTAATACTAAAATAATGTGAAATGGGTGTGAAAACACCCGTTGTCACAATATTTTAATAAACATAAAATTGATAAACATTCCCTGATGTTTGTTTCTGCTGATAAAGCTGCTGGTCCTGACATTATAATGTGTATGCTTTTCTGTCCTACTATTATGACATTGTTTTTTTTTGTTATTGCAGATGACCCAGAGAAGGTGCAAATTACAGGCAGATTACATGTGAGCTTTGGTTCGGACATCTCATTATCATGTTCTGCTGATTCTGTGCCACCACCCGACTACCAATGGAGATTCAAGGACAGCGTTTTAAATAAAACACAAAACACGCTCATACTTTATAATGCATACTGCGCGGACCAGGGGATTTATACCTGTGTGGTGACTAACCCGGTGACACTACGTACTGCTACTGCCTCTGTGTTTGTGAATGTTACAATGGGTAAGTCTATAATTAATGTCTACAACAGAAACCTGGATATTCCAAGCAAAACAAAGGAGACATTTGGCAACATAATCTCTTTTGCACTTTGCTATAATCGGGCAGCACTGCGCCCTATCCCGGCGATGTATCTGGGTGCATGACGTCATGACACCATGTCGAGGGGGCCACCAGCATTTGGAAGTACAGCACTGCCCAGAGTGTCCTCCGGTCAGATGTACTGTACTGTACAGGCTGCAGAGTGCGTGCCCAGAGCATACAAAGGATGCTCCAGGTGTCACTACAGCAGTGGTACTTGCTCTAGGTGCCTTTTCATGCACTCTGCTAGCTAGATGCAGAGGCCATGGGGCAGTAACATTGCTGCCACCAGGGCTCTTTGCTCTGGGAGATGACACCGCTTGTACACCCCTAGTTATGGCCCTGCTCTTGTACATAAAGTGTAGTTGGAAATTGTGTATGTTTGCAAATAATGTTCAGATTACACTTTTGCAGCTTAGTCTTGAAGAGAATTAGAGTTTACTGCATTCATTCTAATTAACTGCCAGACTGGATGCTCAGATGAAAGCCAACCACAGTGCAAGACATTTACTGTACAGGGAGATCCGTATTACCATTTATGTCCTCAATGAACCCCAGAGTTCATTGAGGACAACTGCTCGATAGATATGGACTGCATTGTGGGGAACAGTTCAGGTTAAAAAATTCAATACTGTGGCAAAAACATTGCTAGATGGGCAATGGAAATGGTCACAATTAGCTGTGGCTCAACCTACAGGTGCTTACTGTGTAATAGTAGACATAATAATTTAGACATAATAATTAAATAATGGATAATGTGTTCTCTCTCCAAATCATCAGCTAACACCAATGCTAGACAGCCTGTGCTACTTCCCCTATAACATGTAGACTGTGATCATGAAATTCCCTTACTACAATGAGAAGCAGCTCCTGGATGGTCAGAGATGGGCCTCAGCCACTAGTGGGAATATTCTGCAGATCTAGCCTAAAAGTTGACATTGCCAGGAACAGGTATGTTGGGGGCCACTGCACATGTGGCCCCATCTGCCTCAAAACATCACTGAGTTTGTTTAATAAGAACACTGATACAAAATTCCTCAGAAGAGTAAATTATAGCCAGGTTGCAGTGCAAAAATAACAGCACTTGGTAATGCAAATTCTTAGGTTTTATTGAGTAAAGAGTACAAGTCATGGACTATAGAGGAGTGGAGGAAAGTGATATGGTCAGATAAATCATATCATATCTGTACTGTGTACAGGGTGTGTAGCCAGAGCCACCCTGAACCCCTGGGCCTATGTGTAGTACACACCCTGTACCCATCAGAGTTAGGCAACTGAACAAAATACTGCACCACAGGATGATGTGTGCAGTCAACTGACCTGCAGTTGTTTTGCTCTGCCATTTTAAGGATTGACTGCATTGCGGTCTTTTGCCGCTAATGCCACTAGTCATGTATGCAACTTTATGCTAATGCTTATTAAAGCCCTTCCCCTGGTGAACAAGCATGTGTCTGAATGTGGAAGGGCTAGGACACCCAATTTGAGCGGCTTCAGTCATAACCATTGGAAGCATCATCAGTACTTGCACCAGTCCCTTGCTAGATTCAGAATCTATGTTGGAGAATGGCTTCCAATGTACGTGATTAAGTATCTGAGTTCACAACCACTCCTGTGCAAGCTCGTGACACTCCCATAACATGCCCATCAGATGGAAGATTTTTGAGTGTCTGTTTAGACACCTCCCAGTCATCATCCAATACATTCCACAGTCAATGCGACTCAGTCCTGTAAATTAGTACTTAGACACATATCGCCATATTGCTTTTAGCTACTTTCCTGATGTGCTTGCATCTTTTATGACTATGGAAAGAACAAAGATGAGTCCGCACTAGTAATAAATCTTGTGATTTTCAAAGAAAGATCAGTAGAAGATTATAAGAACCAACATACAGGTTAATTGCTTGGACAATCCTAAATAACCAATGGTTCAGGTGACCAAGCCCTCCGGCAAAACGCGCGTCTTACCGTTTGTAGCCTGCATGCTGCCCTCCACTCCTTATGCTTTTCAACACCTTCCAGATTACAGGTATCTTTCTGTCTCTCCACCGCACCGCTGCACTGAGGACATCAGCGGGTGACTCCCCCTGCAATACCCGACGGTAACAGGGGAGAGACACAGCTGACATCTCTGCTGTCAGCTGCATTCTTTTTCTTCCTCCTGTGACCCCGGTGGCTACTCCTCCTCACGTCCCCCGTTTGATACAGACTGGGGATTTGGAGGGGCCCCCGATCTCTTGTGATCACAGGACTTACTTCCTTATTCTTTTTCCCAATTTACATCTGTCATTTGACGGCGTATATTATTATCAATAATAATTTTTTTCTGTTTCTATATGTTTGTGTGCCTGTTATTTTCCCAGCACCAGTAGTACACTAGTGTATAGCCATAATTTATGGTGACAATATTAATATTTTTTACCAACATTAGCTATCAGCTCAATTTATGAGACTATTTAATTCTCAGGTGCGGACTGGATTTATCATAGCACACATCTCCACGTCTTCTCTATCCCTCTAACAAGCTCTCTCATCTGGGTTACTTCTCTGTCACTCCCTCTGCAATGCACCTTGTATCAGAGGTTAGTTACATTTAGATATCCCAGAAAGCAGAAGCGTTGCCTTCCTCTTCACCTGGGACAAACGCATCAGACACTCTCTCATCCCCTGTCTTATATAGACAGGTGACAGCAGAAGTATATGGGCGTTTATCCATCCCAGGTCTTACTTTCTTCTTCTGGTTTAGGTTATCAATATGTGTTAATGGGATCACAGATACCTATTTACGGGTACATTAATTATCCAATACTATTCTAATATCACGGATGATCCCCATATTCAGCACTCTACATACTACTTTTATGTGTGGTTTCATTTTAATTGATCAATACAATCTGTCTATTGAGGGTCGCATCAGCAATATTTTTCCCTTATGATATATTTTGATATTTGTTGTGTAACAGAGTCATTATATGTGTCACAATAGATGTCTTCTTGTGACTAGAATTTGTTGATATATTCCACGATTTTGATTATCATCATTTTTAGATGACTTATATGTATATGTGTTAAGTGTGTACGTCAATTGTTATGAATTTCACTGGACATATCGTTATGATTGATTTGTACACTTTACCTTAACTAACTCCTTGTAAAAGAGTCATTACATGTGTCACAATAGATGACTAGGATGATTAGTTAATTGATTATTCATTTGTATATCCAGTGTACTTCTAGATATTCTATCTTTTTCTTTTAAGGTTCTTTATTAAAGGTTATGTTTTATATTCTCTTTCATATCATCACAATACAACTATTACATCATATGCAAGAGTGCCCCAACATAGACATTATTTGTCTTTCCCCCTGCCTTTGCTTCCAACAAAGGTATTTATTTTAATCTTTTATGACTATGCCAGGCAGTACGTTACCTGACATGTTTGGAAACAATGCGACCAGTTAAAAAACAACATTGGGTGGCAGCTGGAAGATAATCTTCCAACAGCCGCCAATGACAGAGGGACCTCTTGGCTCCTCTGCATCCCTGTACCCTCCCCCATTGTCTGACATGCAGCCAATCACTGCTGATCAGGCACCCTGGCAGTAACTCTACCTGGAGGCTGCATAGAGGAGGAGACACCAAGGAAATAACCAGCTCTCAGCTCCCCCAACCCCCCACCCTGCAGTGTTTACCCAGCAGTAGCTCAGAGGAGCAGTTGTCAGGAAATGCAAAGTCACAATGTCATGCTGGTCATCGATGGTTATATAATTTATCTTATAGTAAAAAAAATTGGTATTAATGTTATGTGTTTAAAAAAAAGTGTTTTAATAAAATTGTGTTGGATAAGTTAGAAAACTGTGTTTTTGACCTAATTCAATCATAAAATACTCCAACAATTTCTGAGTGTTTTTTGGAAAAAATATTAGCCACTTAAGTGGTTAAGAGATTTAGGTGATAAAAAAAACACTAATTTAGGTAAACATTGGCATTGTGTGGTGTTTACAGGAGCCAAACTTTGAAATAAATATTGTGTTTTGCAAGTGGTGAGGGCCCAGTATATTGAACATAATATATATATTATATCTACTGCTATGTTTTCATGTATAAAAGCTTTTTTTTTTTCGTTTTTTCTACTTTTATAAAACTGTGGGGAAGAACATGGGCTCCAGAAGCCATTAGTAATATATACCTTTCAATTTGTGGTGAAATTTTTTTTTATCGCTTTAACATAATGACCAATCTTCAGTTTGGTAATGAAGCCCCTAAATTCTCTATTATACTAAAACATGTACACAAACAAACTAATTTGAAATTGGAACATAACATAAAAAATTATATGGTTAAATCCTCAAGACTCAAACCTTGGGCGGCATGTAATACAGATCGAGTCTGCCGGAGGTGCGGGATGCAGACTGATCTCGATCGTTTTTTAAAGTTGCAGTCATTTACAAGGCAAAGCCAGTTCGGCCAGTTCGGCCAGTTCGGCTTTGCCTTGTAAATGCCTGCAACTTTAAAAAAACGACCGAGATCAGTCTGCATCCCGCACCTCTGGCAGACTCGATCTCTATTATATCCCGCCTTAAATCTTTGATTTAAAAAAAAAAAAAACAAGGAAGAAGAAAATCAAAATTGAAGGAGCTGTTCTATTCGGTGGAAGAGCTGAGACGTTGATAACTTTTTCCTTTTAAATCATGTTTAATATAAAAATATAACGTGTGGGATCTGCTGTGTAGACAAATAGGACACAAGTATTTTGGGGTCAGACTAGAAACTATTTTAATTGTTAATGGTCTGTGGCAATATTATAAGAACTTACACATCCATTTACTGTACAGGTGACCGTGGATCGTCTGCTGAGCTCAGTGCTAGAGAGACAGCTGGAATCATCTGTGGGACAATCCTCGGAATTGTGCTGATTGTTAGTGCAACGTTTCTACTGTATAAGAGATGTGTCCTCCCTGCAAGAGGTAATGGAAGATGCAATATAAGTGTGATTGGATGTGGTGTTCTGGAATTCTTCGTGATTGATGTAGTCAGAATTACAAAAGAAACTTGTTGCGATTTACCAAACCTTGGACAGAGATAAAGTACCAACCAAACAGCTCCTAACAGTCATTTTACAGGCTGTGTTTGGAAAATGACAGTTAGGAGCAGATTGGTTGTACATTATCTCTCTCCAAACATTTGATAAATATCACCCACTGTCAAAGGGTTCAAGGTCCCAATCATTTCAACATATGCATTTGCTGCAATTTAATAATTTATATAACAGATAATATTTATAAAAGTTGTCTTTCTGAATAGCCCTATACCTTATATTACAATCATAAGTCAACACACTTCGCATCAGTAAGCCTTTATAAAATAGTAATACCCTAATCATGATCAATGTAAATGTATATAAATATTTATGATTAATCAACAGAGACATCAAATAAGAAGCAGTAGGCAGTGACTGAGTATTACAATGTACCGGCTGCTACAGTGGTGAGTAAGGAACCGATGTGCCCCTAAATTCAATTTCTCAAAACATTATATGTATTCTATGAAATCAACATATTTTAAAACAAATATTTTATTGCATATATCAGTGTTCAGTTCTTTCCCCATAACATTAATTCCAATAACTGAATCTCATGATCTCATGCTACGACTCTTATTTTATAATTTGCTCTAATACTAAAACTGTATTTACATTACCAAGTACAATTATATAATATTCAGAGCTGGATTAAGGGTCACAAGGGCTGGGATCTGCAAATGAATAAGGGTCTATTGTGAAAAGCAGATGAGGTGTGACCCAAGATGTGTGGGTGTGGCCAATACAATATGGGCGTGAACACCCCCAACACTATCAGCTCCCATGCCTCTCTAAGGAGGAACCCTTAAAATAGATGAAATGGAGAAGTTGCACATAGCAACCAATTAGTTTATAGCTATCAATTATCTAGTACAGTCTAGAACATGACAGATAGAGACAAATTTCTTGCTATGAGTAACTTCTCAAGTTTATATCTCTAAATTGTTTGATACATCTAGTACATATAAGTAGCATAATTGTATAATTTTTTAAAGAATTTTAATACTACGATAATGATGTCATGATGAGCACATATTACATAGAATTATTAGAGATGTGCAGTTCGGTTTTCCTGAAATACGAACACATCCGAACTTAGGGGTTTCCGAGTTGAATCAAGTCCCAGTTCGGAATCACTTTGGGGTCTGAGTGGAACCAAGTTCCGGCTAGGGTCTGCTATATCAGCTCAGAACTCAGGTTTTAAAAAACTAACTTTGCTTTTGGATTGCATGCAAACAGGTCCAATGTACATGATTTTAGCTGGTTTTATCAATATTCTTATAGATTTTTCAGGAATCCAAAACCGAATCCAAAACCAAAACATGGGGGTCTATGCACATTATGTTATAAGTTAAATACTCAAATCTATATCTAATATTTCATTTACGCAGAGTGGAAGTTGTAGGCAGGCTGCATAGAACTGGATCCATAATATAGGATTGTAAAAGCAAGTCTTATATAATGTATGCCTGCTAGAATGCACTAAACAACAACAAAAAATGAGAAAAATAAATCCAAGATCTCTAGTGCTTTCATACACATGATAGGTGGTCGAGAATAGGGTCATAGGTCCATATATTGAAAGGAAGAAGGAAGAGAGATCAAAAGTATTCAACCTATGTATTCTACTTGTCTTGGTTGACAACTTCATTTTAATTGTTAACAGAATGTGAATGTCCAATCTATGACAGTAAAATACAGAAAACTTGACTATAAAGGGTAATTATGGGAGAATTTGGTCACTGTTTAGAGAGTACGGAAATGTCACCATGCAGAACTCCACTTTTTCTTTACTTCACCTTCATGTATTCCTTACATTTTAAATATGACATAATCCATGCACCTCGGAGTAGTCGGAATATATATAATTTTTCAGAGGCTGGATGAGTGCAGTACTTAAGTATCTTATTGCAGAACTCAGTAGAAATCTAGGAACATCCATTGGACATTTTTATTGGCTTCCATATTACAAAATGAATGTTGTATTATTCAATATTGCTTTACAGAGTTTATTATACCTCACCCACAAGCTATGTTAGTTAGAGCAGGTTCAGAAACACAACCCTACTGACAGAAACATTCAGCTATTGTCCACTCGCTGAAAGATCATCTTCTTATGATCGAGAAAACTGACAAGTCTCATCGTTGGTTAAGTCAGCATTATTATGGCAAATGCAACAAAGCTGCTTGCAAACAAACAGGTAACAATATAATTCTTCGGCGATGAATTACATCTTTAGTTCATACTATCAAACTCTCTACAATCTACACTTCACAGACCAACTAGAATCTGATTCATTACCTGTAGTCCAAGTTTATCTCACCTCATGCTTACTACCTTGTCTAGCTCCTGACATGTCATCCACACTAAGTCGTCCTATTACTGAAGAGAAAAAATTGCTCACTATTAAGGCTCCAAAACCTTCTAAAGCCTCTGGCCTGGATGGGTTTTTGATGTCTTAGAGTACTTCAGGACATTTCAATCTGATTTAGTCCCACCTATAACTGATTCATTCAACTCCATTTTCGATGGCCAATTCTTCCACCCCAACATGACCAAGGTGAAGATCACAGTTATTCCTAAACCAGGAAGAGATCCAATGGTCTGTTCTACTATCAACCTATCTCCCTTCTGAACACAGACCTGAAGATATTTGCCAAATTATTAGTGAACAAGTGGGCGTTGACCCATCAAGACAAGCATTGGACAACACCAGATATAATGTTGACATAATTTATTACATTAATAGTTTTAAAAAACCTTCTTTCATGCTTGCAGTGGATGTAGAAAAAGCCTTTGCAGGATAGCCTAGCCTTTCATGACTCGAACACTACTGAAATTTGGCTTTACAGGTAAATTCTTACAAACCATGTTGGTGCTTTATCATAACCCTTCTGCATTTGTCCTGGATGGAGCAATGCTTTCTGACAGTTACCAATATTACCAATGGTAGCAGGCAAGGATGCCTCATATTGCCACTGATCTTCACCTTGGACATTCAGCCTCTAGCCTCGCGAATCCGATCCAATCCAGGCATTATCGGCATCACCGTCAAGGATTCCCACTACAAAGTATCTCTTTTTGCGGGTGATGTCCTTCTCATGCTCTTGATATCTTTCACTTCTCTCCACAATCTGTTTAAGGAGTTATCCAAAATCAGGCAGAAATCAATAACACCATCAGAGACACTTTCCTTCCATCTCTCTAATTCCCTCAAAAAGTTACTCAAACTTATTTTTTACTTTAAAAAAGATGTAGGGATGTAGGAGGATGTTAACATCTTTAGTAAATGTATTGGCATTTGCAGCACCAAGTCATTCTCCAACTCTGTAATGCTAATTAATCTTCTCTTATCGCCCAAATTGAAAATGTCCTCTTACCCTAGTGAAAGCATTACATTTTCTGGGTGTGACAAATTAACATGGTAAAAATGAATCCCAGAGAGTCCTGTGTGTTAGAGTCTGTGTTTGTTGTGGACCTGGGGTGGTAACAGGAGTAAACACCAGAACAGGTTTAAACTGAAAAGTAGGTTGTTTAATGTGAATGTTGGTAGACATGAACAATAAGATAAACTAGTCCAGTCATAACAAACTAATAAATGTAGCAGGAGGAAACTATAGTGAGTGTGAATAAACAAATGTCCAGCACGGTGACAAAGATGAATAAGGTGAATCCAGAGAGACTGTAAAGGTGAAATGGATATCTGGGTATGCAGAGTAAAGGCTGAGAGGGATATCCGGAAATGCTGTGATGATGGCTGAAAGGAGAATCCGAAAATGCTGTGATGATGGCTGAAGGGAAAATCCTGTAATGCTGTGATAACGGCTGAAAGGAGAATCAGGTAATGCTGTGATGATGGCTGAAAGGAGAATCCGGTAATGCTGTGATGATGGCTGTACAGGAATGGGTTAACTGTGGAGTCAGATTCAGGCAGGAGTGGGTCTGGTGGAAGGTGCAGGGCGATCTCCAGCAGAGTGCAAGACAAGGCAGAGCAGTGCAAGCTGCAGGGAGCCGAAGGCAGACAAGGAGCTAGGGCAAGCATCGGAGCACAGGTCTCAAGTTCAGGAGTGCAGGAACTCTCTCTCACAGCTGACGCTGTAAAACACGTTGCACTGGTAACTACAGGGCACTCCAAACACCCTTAAGTACCCAGCAACAGAATGTGATAGGCCAGAGAGAGCAGGTGACCCACATACGATTGGCCTGCTATGTCACATGGCTAAAGACAACATGGTGGTGCCCAGACAGCCATGATGTGGAGACGCCACTAATCTTACCTCTGTCAGCACAGCCCAACGCTGGCAGACCTCTGCATACACGCAATGCCAATCTCCACACACCAGCTCTACTGCCAGAAAGACCGCGCCACAGTGCCCTCACCAGTAAGTACCGCAAACCTCCACGCCGTGAAAACTGGGTCGTGACACTGTGCCTCTTTCAAACATTACCAATACCTGTGCCCGTTCATTTGATTCACTCTCTTCATTTTTCCTGTTCTTGGTTTGTGTGGAACAACAAAAAGCCTTGTCTGGCAAAAGACCTGATTTCTAAGCTGACTTCTGCTGAGGCCTGTGCCTACTTAACTTTTTCAGGTACCACAATGTCATGTGCCTTAGTCAATTGCTAGCCTGGCACTCTTTCCCATTTACTAAGTGCAGGCTTGATCTAAGTTTCTGACATGGTGACTGTAGGTCTGCTCAAACACATCCCCTGACTTTCAGCAAAATACCAAACATGGGCCGGTTGGTCCCCACAGTCACCCTAACACTCTCTCTTTGGGACAAGATCAACTCTACCTTCACCCTCTCTAATTATGCTTCCCCTTTGATCCCCTGTGAAATGATTAATTTTTTCCCCAGGGCAAAAGGCTGACATGATCTCACTGTGGTCTAACACAGGAATGACTCATATTCACAACAAGCCAGGAATTGGCAGATGAATTAAATAATTTTTATTGTAGATTTGAAAAGCTGGATTTAATGTCTCTCTCTCTACTTTTGATTATGGTTAAATAGACGGGCCCTTTGGTATTCCTCCGCCATGTGGTACAGGTAGTTCACCTGTTCTGAAGGTGGAGGAGATTGAAGTGGTTAAACAGTTCAGGAGGCTGAGGACCAGGAAAGCACCTGGCCCAGATGGTGTGTCACCAACTAGCCTGAAGATCTGTGCTGAACAGTTGGCCCCTGTTTTTGCAGGAATTTTTAAAGCATCTTTGGAACTGTGTGTAGTTCCATCCATCTTTAAGTGTGCCACAGTTATTCCAGTGCCTAAGAAATCCCTTGTTAAGGGTTTTAATGACTACAGACCAGTCGCTTTGACTTTGGTGGTCATAAAAACCTTTGAACGACTAGTGTTGAACTACCTGAAGGATACTATAGGCCCCCTTTTGGACCCTATGCAGTTTGCCTATAGGGCAAATTGGTCGGTGGAGGATGCAGTCAATTTAGGGCTGCATTTTATCCTGCAACATCTCGACTTGCCGGGAACATATGTAAGCGTCCTATTTGTTGATTTCAGTTCAGCGTTCAACACAATTGTTCCAGGAAAACTTTACCCTAAGCTGGTTAGTTTGGGGGTTCCTGGTCCGATGTGTCGTTGGATTATTAATTTTTAAAAAAACAAGAAGCAGCAAGTGAGGTGGGGTAGGGTTACATCTAGTGGTCGAACAATCAGTATAGGGGCCCTTCAAGGATATGTCCTCTTGCCACTGCTCTTTTCGTTGTACCCAAACGACTGCACTTCTGGTGAGGCGTCTGTGAAATTATTGAAATTTGCGGACGACACCACCATTATAGGCCTTATTAAGGATGGTGATGAGTCTGCTTACAGGAGAGTGGTTGAGCGGTTGGCCTTTTGGTGTGGTGAGAATAATCTGGAGCTAGATCAACAGAAAACAGTGGAGATGATAGTGGATTTTAGAAGACAGTCGTCTGTGATGCCTCCTGTTGTTATCGGTGATACGGTGGTGTCTGTAGTGGACTCCTTTAGGTTTTTGGGGTCAGTGATCTCACGGGACCTAAAATGGGGAACTAATGTGGACTCCATTGTGAAGAAGGCTCAACAGAGGCTGTATTTTTTGTGCCAGTTTAGGAAGTTTAATCTGCCACAAGAATTGTTAGTCCTTTTTTACTCAACAATAATTCAGTCTGTTCTATGTACATCAATTATTGTTTGGTTTGGCTCAATTACAGAACGGGAGAAGAACAGACTACAGAGAGTGGTTAGGGCTGCAAAAAAAATTGTTGGTACTGATCTCCCCCCCTTCAAGATCTATATTTAGCCAGGATTAGCAGGCAAGCTGGTAACATTGTAGCAGATCATGCACATCCAGGATTCCACCTGTTTCAAATGTTATCCTCTGGTAGGCGGTATAGGTCACAATGGGAACTTCCAGACATTTGAATAGTTTTTTACACAGGCTGTTATTGTGTTAAATAGGTGAGGGGGTAGGCTGGGTTGTTACTGTGGTATGGTTGATTGGTATTGTTACTGTGAGTTCTATGGGAGTGTGCTAATCCGGAATCAAATTCCTTGTATATTTATGCATTTATGTATATTTTGCCAATAAAGCTGAATTGAATTGAACTGAATTGAACATTGTTGGTTAATTCACCTCAAGTTCTTTCCAGGAAAGTCAAGGCAAACACCAGTTCCTTCAATATCTACAGATACGTCACTTTGTTTGCTCTCTGTTCCCGACCACACATATTAAGCATCTTACTCCTATGGAATGTTATTGTGCCTATCACCCCACAGATAGAAGCTATATTTCTCATCTCTACCATAGTATCTTATCTGGCTCTCCTCCCCAATTTCCCCATGAACTAGCTTGGGAAACAGACCTCGGACACTCGCTAGGGCCAGATACATGGGACCTGATCCAATCTAACACTTTAAAATCTTCCCTTAACATTGCTAAAAAAGAAAATTCCTTACTATATGGTACTTGGTCCCAGATCTCTTACACAAGATGTATCTTAATGTCTTTCCCACTTGCTGGAGACAGTATGGTTTGCCTGGCACATTCTTTTCGGTGGTCTTGTCTTAAAATCATTTACTTTTGTTCACTGATGCACTCTCTCATAATGGCTGTTACAGGATTCACCCTGCTACTATAACTTTTTATTTAATTTTTCTTCTAATGCATACACCAATCTATTTTTCTGCTTCTCCCCCCACTTCTTGCTGTTCAGATACCCCCTACAGTCACCATCTCCCTATTTCGACTCTCTCTGTTTCACGGCTGTTGGATCCTTGCTCCTACTATTGTTAAACGTGTCATGTCTTATTCTGGTGTTTTTTTTATCATGTCACACATTGTTTCTTCTGAAAATTAAGATATTTAAAAAACAATATTGCTTTATACGCTTTGCAATATTACATTTGACATAATGGATGGGTTGGGTATGGGCAGAGCTTAAAGTGGTCCTGGGGAGGTGGTGGAACTCATCTCTCCGGCTGCCTACTCCCCATCCCTCCGCCACGCTAGCCTCACAGGCCAAAACAAGTGTGAAAACTGTTCTTTACACACACTGTTGTGTATAGGAAACGGTAAAGTGAATGGTTGGGGGCCGCCTAAGCACTATATCATCTGAGTAATTTTTCTGACGTGTCTCTAAATTTTTTATGGGGTCCCCACAAAGTACCGTATATACTCGAGTATAAGTCGACCCGAATATAAGCCGAGGTACCTAATTTTACCACAAAAAACTGGGAAAACTTATTGACTCGAGTATAAGCCTAGGGTGGGAAATGCAGCAGCTACTGGTAGTAATCCCCCCTCTGGTACTGTCCCCAGTAGTAATCCCCCCCTGGTAGTGCCCCCAGTAGTAATATCCCACCCTGGTAGTGCCCCCAGTAGTAATACCCCCCTGGTAGTGCCCCCAGTAGTAATATCCCCCCTGGTAGTGCCCCCAGTATTAATCCCCCCCCTGGTAGTGCCCCCAGTAGCAACATCCCCCCTGGTAGTGCCCCCAATATTAATCCCCCCCCTGGTAGTGCCCCCAGTAGCAATATCCCCCCCTGGTAGTGCCCCCAGTATTAACCCCCCCTGGTAGTGCCCCCAGTAGCAACATCCCCCCTGGTAGTGCCCCCAGTATTCCCCCCCTCCCTGGTAGTGCCCCCAGTAGCAACATCCCCCCTGGTAGTGCCCCCAATATTAATCCCCCCCCTGGTAGTGCCCCCAGTAGCAATATCCCCCCCTGGTAGTGCCCCCAGTATTACCCCCCCTGGTAGTGCCCCCAGTAGCAACATCCCCCCTGGTAGTGCCCCCAGTATTCCCCCCCTCCCTGGTAGTGCCCCCAGTAGCAACATCCCCCCCTGGTAGTTCCCCCATTATTAATCCCCCCCCCTCTGGTAGTGCTCCCAGTAGCGATATCCCTCCCTGGTAGTACCCCCCGGTAGTAGCCCCCCCAGTAGAAAGAAATGTAAAAAAAAAAAAACCACTTACCTGTAACCACGCTCCTGGTCCCGACGCTGCTACAGGCTCCTCCGCCGCTTTGCATAATGGGAGAGACGTCGTCATGACGACGTCTCTCCCATTACCCACTGCGGGAGCCGGAAGATGGCTCCCGCAGTGGGAGCAGCAGTAGCCGCTGAGAGTCTGACAGACTCTCAGCGGCTGCTGATTACACCAAACACATAGCTGCCGGCTCCGGCGGCTGTGTGTTTAGCAGTGTGTAGTGCTGACCGAACTCCGTCCGGTCAGCGCTACACACGCGGTGCAGGCTGTGTCACAGTGACACAGCCTGCACCACGGCCCGCATGGTACTACTCAGCCCCTAACTCTCCCTTCCTGCATCCTAACCCTACCCCCATGCACCCTAACCCTCCCCATTGGTGCCTCAACCTGACCATCCCCATTTGGTGGTCACCCACAGCTATGCAAGCGGCCAGGGGGCCGCTCTGAAAAAGAAGAAGGACGGCCCTGATTCAGAGCGAGCGCTCTGTCAGAGCGTCCGGCTCTGAATCAGGGCCTATATCCCTAATGGTTAGTATCAAATTTGACTTTGTATTGCATGTTTTATGATTTTGTTAGCATTAGCTTTAAACAGCTACTTTTGTGTCTACAATCTATTTTGTACCATCAGGAATAATTTTCTCTTATAAAAGTTTTCTGTTTATATAACACTTGTGTGATAAAGTATATTTTGTGCTACAAGATTGTTTTGCTGACAATGTTTATGGCAGTGTACAAATCACAAATCACTTATTTAGGAGCCTAATACTATAAAGAGGTCCACTTACAGATTTAGGTTATCTATACTGCCTTTGTTTTTCTTTTTGTTTCATAATCTCCCTGTGGGGCATATTTATTCATTATCGGGTTCTAGACTCAATAATTATAATTTCTTATTGCTGCTTACAGAGGCAATACGAGTTGCTTGGAAGATCCTTTGCAGACAGATCTCTCAAATTTTTAGCAAACCATCCATGCATCAGAGCCTGCATATGTAACTTACAACAGTTACAGATGACTCGGATTGGGCTTATCTGGGCGTCAGTGGGGCGTTCTCAGGTTGGATACATTTTCATGAGCATAGAGATGGAATTTCTGGTTATTCTGAAGTAAGCGTGTGCAGTGATCCCTCTGATTTCAGACGGATTTCTTTCACCAAGGATAGGGCTGGTGCAAGTGCTCGCTGATAATAATGACAGACACATGTGCACGGATGGCGGTGGTGTGGTCACAGATGTGGCTGAATGCTGACGGAGATCCACTTTTATTTTTGAGCACACAATGCGGCTTTACCACTTTACGTGTAACTCTGAATGAGGCCCCTCAATGTCACTCTGTGCTGCTGTCCAAGTGCTGAAGCAGAAACATGTCTGGGTAAAATGATAAATGTTCCTAATATCATTTCCCACAGCTACAGTCACTGTCACACAGTAAAGGGGCGTAACCATGAAGTGATTTATCTCATGGTAAGCTGTACACAAACACCACTTTGACCCTTAATAATAGACTCCCCCAAGTGTACGATTAATTGACATGTTAGCTAGACAGACCAAACTTCAGGTAAGCTCATTATATTTTCTCTGCCACTCAGGAAACTCAGATCACATTGTCTAAGGGCCTGATTCACTATGGATCGCAATATTGCATACACACGCATTTCAACTGCGATAGCAAGCTAATCCATTGTGATCGCAATGCAAACTCATCTCTACATATGGACGCCCACTTTACCTTACGCACATCCATAATACCAAGCAGAATAGCGCAACTATCTGTACAATCGAGTACCATCGCAGCCTTGTGCCAGTTGAACAAGCCCTGCCCTTACTCAGAAATTGCTAACATCCACACACGCTATGAGACCTCAGGCTGCGTAGGCTATCACAGAGGATAATTTATGCACGTCCCTGAAACTGTGTGCGAATGTATTGGCATGCCTGCGTTTCCCCGACCACCCCCCTGTCACCACCCCTAAATGGTGCTTGCTGTCAATCACTCTGCGAGGGGTCTGTGTAGCCTCTGCGATCACAGTCCCGATCGCAATACCTAGTTCGCGCATGCGCAGAACGCAGCAATCGGCCGATTGCATGCGTATTAGCAACTGCGATCCTTGCTGAATCAGACCCTAAGCTCACTATAGAATGTTTTCCATTAATCATTAATACCTGTCAATGTCTCTATAACTTACACCAAATCTAAGAGGGCAGATGGATGTGCGGCTACAGGTCACTGTCACAAGATGAGCCCATGCCAGCCTTTCAATTGTGCTGGGTTCTTCCTTGGAGTGAAATATAAGAAAGTTTCCTACTGCTAATATACTCTCCAACTACCTACCCATCTTTCTCCTCCCTTTTGCTTCCAAACTCCTTGAGCATATTGTTTACAACCGCCTTACCACCTTTCTTTCCTCCCACTCCCTCCTTGACTCATTTCAATCTGGCTTCCGTTCTCTCCACTCCATTGAAACTGCCCTCACGAAAGTCAGCAATGACCTCCTTGCTGCCAAATCCAAGGGCCACTACTCTCTGCTCATTCTCCTTGACCTCTCTGCTGCATTTGACACTGCAGACCACCCTATCCTCCTGCAAATCCTTCACTCTCTTGGTTTCCGTGGCATTGCCCTCTCCTGGCAGTCCTCCTACCTCTCTGATCGTTCCTTCTCTGTCTCCTCTCAGGACTCCTCTTCCCCCCCCACTTCCACTAACGGTAGGAGTTCCCCAAGGTTCTGTACTTGAACCTCTCCTTTTCTCCCTATATACATCCTCTCTAGGTGAACTCCAATATCATCTCTATGCTGATGATACTCAGATCTACCTCTCCTCCCCTGATCTCTCCCCCTTGCTTCTTACCCATATCTCCAACTGTCTCTCTGCTATCTCTTCATGGATGTCTCAGCGCTTTCTTAAACTTAACATGTCTAAGACTGAGCTGATCATCTTCCCACCCTCTTCCATTACCTCACTTCCCACTATTTCTTTATCTATTGATGGCACAACTATCTGCTCTGTCGCCAAAGTGTGCTGTCTTGGAGTTATTCTTGACTCCTCCCTCTCCTTTAAACCACACATTCAGCACCTCTCGCAGTCCTGCCGCTTCCACCTAAAAATAATTTCCAGGATTAGACCCTTCCTCACCCAGGATGCCACTAAAACCCTCATCCACTCACTGGTCATCTCCAGATTGGACTACTGTAACCTTCTCCTAGCTGGCCTCCCAGTCTCCCACCTCTCTCCACTACAATCGGTCCTCAATGTTGCTGCTCGGCTCATCTTCCTCTCCAGACGTTCTACATCTGCTTCCGTTCTCCTTCAAGCCCTACACTGGCTCCCCTTCCCCTTCAGATGCCAATTCAAGATTCTTACACTCGCCTACAAAGCCCTCACTAAATCCTCCCCCACATACATTTCTGACCTTCTCTCCCTTTACACTCACGCCCGTCCACTTCGCTCAACAAATGCATGCCGCCTCTCTTGCCAACTGATTACTTCCTCCCACTCCCGCCTCCAAGATTTTGCTCGTGCTTCTCCCTACCTTTGGAACTCTCTCCCTCTCCCTTTCAGACTCTCCACCTCACTGCATATCTACAAACGGGCTCTCAAGACCCACTACTTCATCAAGGCCTTCCAGCTCTCATCCTAACCCACATAATACTCTCTCCTCCCTATCTTCCCCTTCTGTGTCTCGCCTATCTGTCTGCCCCTCCCCTTTAAAATGTAAGCTCTCACGAGTAGGGACCTCTTCCCTCATGTGCTTCTCCTTACACTTTCTTCTACTCCTTACTCCTCATAAGGGCACCTAACACTTCTCTGCCAACTCCCTGCTGCTTATTGTGAGTGTTTTAATCACCATTGCAGCGATGTATATAATGACCTTCACTGTACTGCAAGTTACTTGTTTTTTTTTTTTTGTTTTTTGTTCACTTATTAGTTTTATGTACTATGTAAGGCGCTGCGGAACACATGTGGCCCCATATAAATAAAGGATAATAACAATAATAATAAATATGTTTCAGCAATGAGATAATTAATTTCCTGATGTCAAGTAATTATTCATTTTTACTGTAATATATAATATTCAAACAAGGGAATGTTTGAGTAAGACTATGCCTGTCTAGCCTAGATTGTAAGCTCCTAGCCCTAGATTGTAAGCTCCTAGGAGCAGGGTCCTCCTCCCCACTGTCTCACAGCCTACTTCTCTAGCACTTCTATGACAGCCTTCACCTTCCCAGCTGTATTGTGTATGGAGAATTGTGTTGCTAATTGTTACTTGTGTTCTGTTTATATTTTGGCTACTGTATTGTAATGTAATGTTCTGTGTACCCTTTACTGTATGTACGGCGCTGCGGACCACTTGTGGCGCCCTATAAATAAAATGTAATAATAATAATAATAGCCTTCCTATTAATGGTAATACAGTATATAAGATATTATCCCCTTTACTGTAAATTATACGATATTAGATGCTCAGAGGCAGGGCCGGATTAAGGCTAATGGGGGCCCCAGGGCAACTAAATTGCGGGGGCCCCTTCAAGCCACACAGAGCTTCCCCCCTAAGCCTTCAGCCCTCCTACCCTACCCCCAAAGCCTCCGCCGCTGACTTACCAGAGTGTCGGCATGCGGACGTGACCTCCTCCCGGCAGAGCTGCTCCCTAGACTTCACATCGGCATCACAGACGTAATGTGTCACTTGGCACCAGTGAGAAGACTCGGGAGCCCCTTCATGTGTGGGGGCCCAGGGAAGACCGCCCCTATCGTATATCCAGAAGTAGGTGGAGCTTCTAAGTAGGGGCATAGTAGTGAATGTCAGGGAAGGGACTTAATTTGCCCAAGTAAATGTTGGAAGGTATGCCCAAACAAAAACTCTGTCATTACAGTCCATGTTTTAAGGATATCCATGTTTGAGTCCAGATAGTTAAATCAAATTGACTGAAGTACTAATTAAGTCACCTGTGCTCAAGCATGGATATTCTTAAAACGTGGACTGTAATGGCGGAGTTTGGGAACCTCTGCCCTAACAAGTGTAATCAGTGAGTATAATAACACCCCTCTTTTTTTAATCCTCTTTTCTAGTTTAATCCTGCAAGCCAGGAGTCTGCATATATGGTAAGTGTTATAAGAAACCCAAAGATCTTTTATTTGGTTATAAAGAATCATCAAAATCTACTTGAAGGACTTTATGTCACTGTTGGAGTTACCAATTTCCTGGGAAGAATTAACATTTTGAAGCATTGAATTAGAATTTTTAAATTATGTACCATTGTTTGTACCAAATAAATTGCTGCCTAACCAAGGATTGTACCCTTTCCGGTGGAGCTTTCAATCTATATTCCCTAACACATGCATGCACATATACACAATAGAGTTCATTTTTTTATCAGGAGCCAATTAATCAACAAATATATTTTTGGATTGTGGGAGGAAACTAGAGTGCCTGGAGGACACTCACGCAAGCACGGGAAGAATATACAAACTGCACTCATTTAGGGCCATGGTAGGAATCGAACCTAATATCTCAGTTAGGGCTGTGGTAGGAATCAAACCCAAGACCTCAGTGCAGTGGTCCATACTGCCCAAATATGCAGACACAATAATAGGTGCACACAATTTACATAGTGAAATATGCCCCAAGCTCCTTAGCTCCTTCCACCATGATAACTTTTTAGACTTTTGTGCATGGAAATGTCCGTTTTCAATGTTGACCATCAGCACAATACAGTTCTTTTATTTAGTGCAACATCCACAGTTTATTATTACTCTCTGAGCTCTGTGAGTTAATTACCGAAAAAGAATATTAAAATGAGCCAAAAATGTAAAATATAATCCAGATCAATAAAATCAGCATGACGATGGGTATAATACACCAGGGCCAGCCAAGACTGCATCACGTGTGAGATGCTTATTTACACCAGGATGTAATCAACAGACAAAATACTGGCGCCAAAATCCCAACAGCCACCATCCCGAAGGTTTTCGGGAGTTACAGGGATGGTTAGGGTAAGGCATTAGGGGGAGAGTTAGGTTTAGGCACCCAGGAGGGAGTGTTAGGTTTAGGGTGCGGGGGGGGGGGGAAGGTTAGGATTAGGAACTAGGGGTAGAGGTTAGGGTTAGGCACCGGGGAGGCTTAGGGGTAGGGGTAAGGGTTAGTCTTTCCTTATGTGTGTTGGTATTCTGACTATCGGGATGCCAGTGTGGGTATTCTGACCAGCGGCATCCCGATCTCATAGCCAACCCATTTACACCTGCTCAACATGTAATGATGATGTTGTTGTCTACATTGCTGTGTGTGTATGTGTCTGTGTGTTTATGTAAAATGTATACAATGTAATAATATATTTGTATTTCCTGTAGGGTTTGCAACACAAGTCACAGGACACGTACAGTGATCTACTGGGAGGACATGGATACACTGGATGACTGATACTCCTAATATAAAGCTGGTCATACTCACTGCTTGCTATAATGTAATAAACTCACACTTGTAATGATTAGAGATGAGCGGGTTCGGTTCCCAGAGAACCGAGCCCACCCAAATTTAGCATATCCGAGTCGGATCCAAGCAGGCTCGGAGGTTCTCGCCTTACTCGGTTCTTGAAACCGTGACAAAACCACAGAGATGGAAATCTTGCGGTTCGCAAGCTTTTTCGTCTCTATGATCAATGTAGTATATAGGGACCACGCGACGACGCCGTTTCACTCCGGCTGTGGAGACTGAACAGGGAGGGTGGGTAGTGTAGGGCTGGTTGAGGTGCTGGTGCTATCTGCTGTGTCCTGGGCTGGTGCTGATCCATTCTGGTATCTGGTCATGGTGCTGTCACTGTCACTGTGCTGTTTCCTGAGTCCTGATCCATTCTGGTCTCTGGTCATGGTGCTGTCACTATTACTGTGCTGTCTGTGCTGATCCATTCTGGTCGCGGTGCTGTCACTGTCACTGTGCTGTCTGCTGATACATCAGGGCTGTCTGCTGTGTCCTGGGCTTGTGCTGTGTCCATCTCTGGGCCCAAGTTGTGGACTCCCAAAAAAAAAAGTAAAAAATAAAAATCAAAGTGTCTTTATTATATGTTTCTGTGTGTGCTGGTGGGTGTTAGGCTTAACCGCAGTAGCGCACAAGAGCCAGCCAGTGCTGCCCGACTCCAGTCATGCTCAATAAAAAAAAAAGCAATACAAGTGTCTTATATAGTTATATTTTTTTCTTCTGTGTGTGCGTGTGTGTTAAGCTGGTCACACATCTAAAGATTATCTGTCCAACCAGCCAACTAGTTGATTGGTTGGAATGAAAATCTGGTAATGTATGGGAGTAACTGATGATCAGCAATTTGCTCCTAAATGCCAGAAAACAGATGAAAATGGTCATCAGACAAGTTTGTTAAATATTTGATCCAAACAATTTGTTCAAACAACAGTTTTTGTCCATTTTCCGGTGTTTGGGAGCAAATTGCTGATTGTCATTTGCTTTCATACCTTACCAGATTCTCATTCCAACCAATCAACTAGTTGGCTGGTTGGATGTAAGTTGTTCTAGTGTGTGGCCAGCTTTAGGCTTAATCACAGTAGTGCACAAGATCCAGCGACTCCAGTCGTGCTCAATAAAAAAAAAAAAACAATACAGGTGTCGTATATATATATTTTTCTTCTGTGTGTGCATGGGTGTTAGGCTTAACTACAGTAGAGCACAACAATCCAGCGACTGCAGTCATGCTCAATAAAAAAAAAAAACAATTAAAGTGTCATATTTTTTTCTTCTGTGTGCTCGTGGGTGTTAGGCTTAACCACAGTAGGGCACAAGATCCAGCGACTCCAGTCGTGCTCAATCAAAAAAAAAAACAATTAAAGTATCTTATAGATTTTTTTCTTCTGTGTGTGCGTGGGTGTTAGGCTTAACCACAGTAGCACACGAGATCCAGCCAGCAACGCAAGTTGCAACCTTGTGCTGCCAGACTACAGTCATGCTCCAAAAAAAACTCTGGGGCCAAGTTCTTTTGGAGCTGACAAAAACTAAAAATCATCATTTGTCTTTTTTTCTAATATTTTTGTGTGTGCGCACGACTGCACGTGTGTGAATTTTGTAACCGCACCTTGGCTACACTATTGTTGATTGTGACACTGCTTCAAGACTGCAGAAAAAATATGGAGGGCTGTCACATTACAGGAGAGCAAGGCCAAGAACCACATGTTGTAGCTGCCGCCAGCAGTGCAAGGTCGTCAACTTTCTCGACCTCTAGGAAGGCCCATGCCCCAGGGCTTAAGTCACGCCATCGATATGGTAAAGCATGTTTTACTGAAATTAAGAAAAAAAATTGAAAGGATATTTGCCTTTAGATAAACAAAAAATTGGCAATATGCCATTCACTACACGAAGTGTCAAGGAAAGGATAAGGGCTTTGCCTTCTTTCTTTATGAAGACTGCTGATTCTGATAGCCCTTCTGCTTGCAGTAGTAGTGGTGGTGGTCCAATTAAAAATGTGAAAGTTGTTAAGACAGCTCTGGAAAAACCAACTGTGTGCCCTGAGAAATCGAAATCACAAATCCCCGAGGAGAGTGCAAGTGTGTCCGCGGTTGCCAAGTGTGAGCCCGACCTAAATACTAGTGTACTGGAGGATCCTCCAAGTTCCAACATTTGTGTGCCCTCTGTAAATGTGGGGAATGGCAGTCAACATCTTACACATGTAGTCATTGAGGATGGTTCTGTGGAATTGCACATGTAGGAGGAGGATATTTTGGTGGATGAAGGCGCTAAGGATGATGAGGATGTTGATGATGAAGATGTTGGTGTTGGTGATGAGGATGTTGATGCCGAGGATGTCCTTTGTGTAAGTAAGGTAACTGCTGTTGCCCATGGTTTGAAAAAGCCAAAGCCCATTGTTGTCTTACTGCATCGGGACTTGGAGATCTGCATGAACGCAGTTCTGATGCTTGTGTGATACAATCAAGATGAATCAAACTTCTGCCTCTGGCTATAGTCAGAGTGCAAACATCAGGGATACTTACTTGGGTCCATGACAATAAACAGTCCTCACTATGTGGGTTGCGGCCAATTATTGCGGTTTAGTTATTAGCTTCATGCATAATGTCCAGCTGTGGACATGACAGCCAGTCACAAGGAGAAACCACTTGACCATCTGCTCCCTGAAGACAGTAACATGTATGGAGAACAGGGGAGGCACAATAATGAGACAGCTTTGCAATGCAGGGATCATTGGCGCATGTAACATGCTTGAAGTTCTTCAAATGCCAGCTTGCTTTAGCAGCCATGGATATTCCGGAACTGCAATTCTATGAGTGCGAGCATACCCAAATAGATTAAGATCACCAGGACTTGTTTGGATCAGTAACGCACCAGAAAAAAACATATTATAATTTAATCCACCACACAGGAGTGTTGGGAGGAGCCCTATTGCTTTCAGCATTGGACAGTTTTCTTCCACTGGGGACCTAAGAGTGAGTGACAAGTTAAGGCTGAGACTCATTAAGACATTAAAAAAAAACATGCTGGAGATAACCTGTATCCTTTATAACCCCAAAACCTGAACCACTATTTATGAATTCAATTTTTTTTTTATAAACATATTTTTTTATTGAAGTGTCAAGTGTCACATTTACAGACATCACAACGAACAATGATACAAATGCAAAGATCACAATAGTTGTACAATAGTGCAAATGGTGAATAATATTATCCGAACAGCAAAGAGAAGAACCAATAGGTTCTATTTACATAAAGAATAATTGCCATACATAAGAAAATTAGAATAGTACAACAAATCATTTTAAGGACATAGTAGAAATATAAATAAACTAGATAGCCCGCCAACCCCCCTGGCCCCCCATACTCCACCAAATGTACATATAAAAAGTTACTGAAAAGAAAAAATCAATACTGCAATCTTATTGGAAGGTCATTAGCTGCAAGTTGTAACAGATCTCAGGACGAGTTCGGTAGACTATTATGGATTTGGGAACGCATAGAGGTAGAAAGGGAGAATTTCTCAGTTTTAAGGTCCTTATCTAAAATGACTTCAACCCAATTCATTCTAAACAAGTAATTTAACTTGGCTTTAAAAAGAGAAAGTGAGGGTAAGAGGGGTTTATCCAGGTTTGTAGAACAGCCTTACATGCCGCTGCACCTAATGCCAATAAAAGGCGTCTGTTACCTTGAGTAATATGAATATTGGGGGGAATTATACCAAACAAGGTCCATTCTGGTGTAAAAGGTACATAATTGATCAAATTAGCAATAGAGTAGGTATGCACTTGAAGCCAAAAACCACGAATAATGGGGCATGCCCAAAGGCAATGATACAAATCTGCTGATTGAGCTCCACATTTATAACAATTTGAGTTTGGCGAGGATCCTATCAAGAAACCCCTATGGGGAGATAAATAGGCTCTATGTAGGATATGTAAAAACATTGCAGTATAAGGGGAGTAAGGCATCAATGTACAGGCTTTATCATGAGATCGAATTAAATCATCTGCTGTCAGATGAGGAAATCAGGCTAGCCAAGGTGCAAGGTTTGTAAGAGGATTGTCAGTTAGTAATATGGGATGAAGAAGGCTATAAATTATGGAAATGGCTTTTGTTGTCAGAGATTGGGTTTGTATGAGGGTATCCAGTGGGTTATTCCAATCTAAGTCTGAAAAAACTCATACAACTGAGCTAATATAGTGTTGCGCTTGCAAAAACGCAAGAGGGTATGCTGCTAATGTGGGATAACTCTCCCTAGATTCCTATAAACGTGAGGGGCTTTTTGGTGGATTTATTAACAAGTGTTCCTATATCACCCACCCCCTGAGTTCGACATATGTTAAATGGATATGATGCCCTATCATTTTGAAAGTCTGGGTTGGAAAGAAAGGGGAGGTACAAAGACTTATACGCATTCAGTCCAAATTTGTGTCGAAGAATGTGCCACGTTTTCCTGGTCTGCCAAAGCAATGGGTTATCCCGTAACGCCTGGCTGACCTCCTGATCGTGAGTGTGAAGAAAACTAATAAGACCACCACCCTCCAAAAATTCCCTTTCAAGAGAAGTATTAGCGTGTAGGTCTCTGTTGCACAGCCAGTCCTTAACGTATCTAAAATCAGTAGCGTAAGAATACAATTGTACACTAGGAAAATGAATTCCCTGATTTGACCTGAGTTGTTGCAACTTATTTAAACCAATTCGTGGGTACTTCCCCCTTCCAAATGAACTTCCTGAAAATATAATTGACCAATTGTGCGTCTTTATTAGAAAGAAGGAAGGGAAGAATTTGAATAGGGTACATTAGCTTAGGAATCGACATAATATTAATTAGGTTGGCAATGCCTAAGTAAGCTCCATTGAAACAGATCTGATTACGGAGGAAAATTTTAAATCATAGAGAAGATGAGGATTACTTGAAATCTGAACACCTAAATATGTGAAACTTTGCGTAGCCCACATAATGGGGATATTGGAAGGAAAAGGGATGCGAGAAGAGGGCTGACCCAGACGAAGCGCCACCGACTTAGTAATATTAACCGAAAAGCCTGATATGGAGCCGAAGTCAGCCAAAACACCAAAGATACGATCAAGGGACACCGAGGGATCCAACACATATAGCAGAATGTCATCTGCGAAACCTGTGAGCTTAATTTTCTTGTTGCCTATTTTGATACCTTGGAATAAAGTACCAGACTGTAAAAGTCTAAGCAGGGGATCAAGGGCAAGGTTGAATAAAAGGGGCGAGAGGGGACACCCTTGCTGAGTACCTCTATACATAGTAATGGGATTGCTGCAGCAGCCATTGATCAATAAGGAAGTGGAAGGACTGGAGTAAAGACACCTGATAAAATGAATAAATGATGGATGAAATTGTCTCAAGTGAAGGACGGCAAACAGATGCGGCCACAGGACCATATCAAAGGCTTTCGTTGTATCTAGACTAAGAAGTACGTTTGTGTGCGACTTTCACCATGAGACGCCACTACCACCGCCATAGCCGTTCTAATCCCTATTACCAGTTGTGTGTTTTTGACAAATCCAAGCTGGTGTTCTGTGAGTAGCTGAGGCAACAAAAGCTGAAGTCTATCAGCCATGATTTTAGCAAGTATCTTCATATCCGTATTTAACAATGTTATGGGTCTGTAAGAGTCTATTGATTTGGGATCTCGATGTGACTTAGGGATCAACATTGTATACGCATCATTAAAATATGGGAAAGCTGTGCAGCTGCCAAGAAGGTTGTTAAATAATTCAAGTAAAGCAGGAGCTATATGTCCTTTTAGTATTTTATAGTATTCATTTGAGAGTCCATCCAGACCCAGGGATTTGTGTAATTTTAAAGTGGAAATTACGTGTGTTAATTCGACCAATGTGATTTCTTGTTGCAGTGTTTCACTATCAGAAATGGACAATGGGGGGATAGCCACCTCAGACATTAAATGGTCATGAAGAGTTTTATCAAATGGATGGGCATCATATAAATTGGAATAGTAGGCCTCAAAATGTTGAAGGATGCGGGAAGTAGAGGTATCAACAAGGGTGGAATTGGGATCTTTAATTGCTGTGATCAGCTTCCTCGGAGTCCCTGTTTTAGACATACTGGCCAATAATTGGCCTGTTTTATTGCCCCAGTGAAAATATTTAAAAACTTTGAGAAAGTCAAATCACGCTTCGCCTGCGCCAGCAAAAAGTCATCCAATGACTGCCTCGCCTGGGTGTATGCCAATTGTGTGTCATGAGAGGGAGTCTCCAAATAAGCATGCATTGCATTAGTCAGAGAACTATAAAGATTTTGATATTGAGAGGAAGATTTATTTTTCTGTTGAGAAACATAGTCAATAATGTGTCCCATCATTGTAGCCTTGGAGGCCCCCAAAATGTAGCAGGCCTATCCCAGAAATCAATGTTATCATCAGAATAGGTCATCCAACAATGAATGAATAAGTTACGAAAGTCATCTGATGTGTAGAGATAAGACGGAAATCGCCATTGGACGAAATCCCCCTGTAAGAGCAGGCATAGTGAGCGTAAGGGAGATAGGAACATGATCGGAAATGACTATATTATGTATGTCAGTCTGGTGTGTATGTGAGACCAATGCATCTCCTATCAGAAATGCATCAATGCGTGACCAGGAACTATGTACCGCAGAAAAGAAAGTAAAGGAACGATCAGAGGAATTAAGAAGGTGCCAGATATCAGTGAGCTAAAGAGTAGCTTTTAGACATTGCATCTGTCTGTATAAAGGCAAAGTGGGGTTTCTAGAAGGAAGTTGTTTGTCCAAGGAAGGGTTATCTACTGAGTTATAGTCACCCTCCACAATCAGGAAGCCATTTTGCCGCTGAGCCAGAAGCTGTGTGATGACATGTAAAAACTCAGAGGTGGACACATTTGGTGCGTACAAGTTGACTAGAGTGTAATTCGTACCCCAAATTTGTTGCATCGAATATTAAATAACGCCCCTTCAAGTCTGACACCATGGAAGTAATAGTATATTGAACATCTTTGTGAAATAGAATGGAGACTCCCTTGTCTTTCTCTGATATTTAGAGGAATACATTCACCCAACCAGGGGGCCCGTAGTGTAGAATCGCCTCCAGCTTCCCAGTGAGTCTCTTGTAGGAATATGACCTCAGGGCGGACTTACGCAAATGCGTAACTACCCGCTTTCTTTTGACAGGGGAGTTGAGACCCCCCACGTTCCAGGAATTCAGTTTAAAATGGGTTAAGGCAGTGGATATAGGGTCAGTATTGGGGCTTGATGACATTTATCCTATACTCAACTTAGCGAAATTTTAAAACAAGGATATAAACCACGGGTAAATGACTCTTCTGTCCCAGCCAGCAGAAGGTGTTGACCATTTGCAGCAAATAGAGAATAAAAACAGGGGGGGGTAGAGGGGGCAGACAGCGAGCACCAACAGTACCTGAGCAATGGACACAAAACACTTCAAAACATGTTTTCAAAATTTTCCAATTCCAAACAAATTTAGGGTGAGTATCACGGTTAGTGAGTAACACCCAAAAACAAACAAACATAGAGAATCATGTTTAATAGAAAAAAAAGAACAATTGTAGTGGCCTAACTATATAGACAACATGACAATCATTAACTCAAACTATATTCTAAATAAATACATCTCAGCAGTGAGGTGAACCAGCTAAATTGAGGACCCGAGTGAAGTAGGTTCTGGCCACAGTTGGGTCAGAAAAATAAAGGGTTTGGCCATTCTCTTGCACCCATAACTTAGCAGGGTACATGAGTTGAAAGTGTTTGTTATTGTCATGGAGCAGTTTACATATATCGGCGAATTCTTTTCGCTTTTGCGAAACAGAAGCCGAAAAATCCTGAAAGATCAAAACGCGAGATCCTTCAACCTCCAATTGTTGGGCTCTACGATAGGCACTCAAGATTTCCTCTTTCATGCGATAGTCAAGGAATTTTGCTATCACTGGGCGGGGTCTAGTAGCGGAATTAGGCCTTTCAGGACCAATGCAATGAGCTCGTTCGATATGCGGTAAAGAGGAGTTACCCAAAATCTGCAGTTCTCTAGGGAGGGCAGTCGTAAGGAATTCAGTAAGTGGGGGTCCCTTAACTGTTTCGGGTATACCAACAAATCGGAGGTTATTATGTCTATGACGGTTTTCTAGGTCGTCAACCTTAGCCTGGAGAGATTGCATAGAGGTGGCCTGTGCGTCTACCAGATTTTGTAAGGAATTAGTACGATCTTCAGAATCACTGGTCCTCTGTTCTAAGGAGGTAATATGGGATGTACTAGTGTCAATTTTAGCTAGTGCAGCATCAAATGCAGATTGTAATGCCTCCAACTTTATATCAATCAATGGCATGAGAATTTTTTACATTTCTTGGGCAATTTCAGTAGCTGAGGGTTGTCTAGCAGAAATACAGTATCAGGGGAGGAGGGTGCGCTCAGGGAGTTGACCTCAGAAGGATCACATATGGGGGGGTTAGAGCAACCCACATTTTGTTTAGCCTTCCCCGTTTTGGATGTGTTAGCAGAAGTCTGAGATCTGTAAGAGGATGACCTTTGACAGTATTTATCCATACCTCACAGCACCCCAATACAAAGGAGAATGCCTTCCAAAGCAATATCAGAATACTGAATAAGAAAATAAATCACCACTGTCACGTCTAATATATGGCAAATAAATGCAGATGTTATGAGTTAAATAAAATATTAATTCATAAACTTACCTTCCCTCTCCAAGCAGAGGACATTTCCATGTCTAGGAACACTGATTGCAACTCAGTAACTGTTAGGCGTTTAGCCAGTGAAATTGCTCCATTCCTGACAATTGTGTTTAAACCACAAGTGGAAAGGGGAAGGTCATGGAGGCCCAGAGTTCTCAGCCTGTCAGTAACCCTGTGTCTGATTTCATCCAAAGAGAGACACAGAACTTTATACAACTGTTCCTTTGCTTCTCAGTATATAACTGCTGAGAGAATAAGCAATTTAATCAAGAATTGTCCATGTTGCCTGGTACAGATGTGTCCATATGCACCTATCCTCAAATTGCGCCAAATAGCCCAACTTGGTGTGCCACAGATTTTGCACCTAAGCCACGCCATGTTCCCACCACACAATTCATGGTCCCTGGGATTACATCACTAGACTTGCAGGCTCCGTGCCTGACAGGTAGGAGAGGGGGAGTATTTAGGTACCATAATAGGGTTATGTCACGCTTGCCACTGGAGGATTGAAACCAGAGGTCCGAGGTTGTGGAAGAAATCGTAGGCGAGGGGCCTGAATATATGATCTCCTCATCCACAGATATTGGTGAGACCTGGCCAAAGGTGCAGAGTCTAACCCACAGGGATTTGTTCACCAGTGATCCCTCCTAGCGGGATATGGGTTTAGCTGCACCCTGTAGGCAGGTCGCGGTCCTTTGGCCAGGTATCCCAAATCTGTGGGTATAGAGACTCACAATTCCAGTGGCCCAAGAGTAATGCCTTACCTGAGGCACTATAACACCGAGAACAGACACCTGGAGACTGTACACAGACAATGGCATTCTGATGCACCATTGCACCAGAAGGTGGCACTTGGAGAAGTACACAGACAGGGTACTCTGACACACTGTTGCACCAAAAGGTGGCACTTGGAGAAGTACACAGACAGGGTACTCTGACACACCGTTGCACCAAAAGGTGGCATTTGGAGAAGTACACAGGCAGGGTACTCTGACGCACCATTGCATCAACAGGTGGCATTTGGAGAAGTACTCAGGCAGGGTACTCTGACTTACCGTTCCACCAAAAGGTGGCACTTGGAGAAATACACAGGCGAAGATGTTCAGATGCACTGTTGCACTATGAGTTGACACTGGAAGTTTGCACACAGGCAGAGTTGTTCAGACACACTGTTGCACTATAAGATGACACTGGAAGTTTGCACGCAGGCAGAGATGTTCAGACGCACTGTTGCACTATAAGATGACACTGAAAGTTGCACACAGGCAGAGATGTTCAGATGCACTGTTGCACTTTGAGATGACACTGGAAGTTTGCACATGTATAGTAACAAGGGAACCCGGAATGAGGACTCAGCTAGTAGACACTAGTAACGATAAACGTTGTTCAGGCAACTTCCTGGAATCCTGGTGCCGCTTATATACTCAGAGGTAGCAGTTGATAGGAGGACAATGTCAGCTGACCAAGACCATGCTACCATTGGTTGGAAATACTGTCATATGAGAAGGACTGTTATGGCGGCACCCATGACGGGAACCACAATCCCCAAGACACAGGACCGGCCATGGAAGTCCCCAAATACCTTAGGTAGAATTCTCAGTGCATCACCTGCCGCCACAACAGACGTCTGACCGCATGAGAAGTCAGGGGAAGCCGGCGCAGAGGTAAGAGATGACCGATCTGACAGGTTACTGTTTAGTGCAATATTTTGACATACTATATCCATGTCTCCAGCCAACACCTTAACATCACTAGGGGTGGTAACTTGACAAAAAGGGATAAAAGCCAAGGCTGAAAGGACCCAACGGTGTTGATGTTCTGGCCCAGAGAGATTTGGCATTGAAGTTGTGGCTTCTTACAAGACTAACGAGAAGGACATTGGAACCCACCAGAGCCGGCCCTAGGCATAGGCATTCTAAGCAACTGCCTGGGGGAAACTGGAATGCCTAGGGGCATTCCAGGGCTCTGCCGATGCCCTCCACCCCCAGTGTTCGCAAATACTCGCTATAGCGCGTATTTTACCCAATATCGGGCACTGGGGACTCACTTTTTTAAAGAACCCGGGTCCCCGGGGACGCGCTGTGCTGTGGCCAATCCCTGACAGCTGGCTGCAGCACAGCACGTCCCCCTGCAGAGACAGACATAACGCTGTCTGTTAGAGCAGCCAATGAGAGTCAGATAGACTCTCATTGGCTGCTGCTCTGGAAAGCCGTGCTGGGATCAAGTATCTGATCCCAGCATCGGCACTGCGTCCGTGCCCGGTGCTGGGACAGTGTTTGTTCCCAGCGCCGAGTAAGCCACCGCGGCGGGTACCTGGTGAATGGACCGCCTGGTCCCTTCCACCAGTGGCGGCGGGAGAAGCCTGGCTCCGGGCATGAGCTGAGCGGAGCTCACTGCCTGGAAGCCAAGTAGTGGAGGCGGTGGTTTGGTACTGGCCAATAGGAGGCAAGACGCGACGATCCAATCGCGGCTCGTCGCATCATAGCCACGCCCACTTGCGGCGTCTTTAATAGACGCTGCTGAGCGGGAATGCTCAGTTTGTCGGCGGAGGGGAGGAGTGAAGACCTCCCGAAGACAACTGAAGAGCGGCTTGGCAACAGTTCCGGCGGCCGCGCAAGAGGCCAGAAGACGGCGCGATGAAGAAGGAAGAGGCGGCACTGCTGGCCAGGACGGGCCAGCGGCAGAAGACTGAAGCTGAGAACCGGAGAGGAGACTGCGGGGGTGGAAAGTAAAAGAGCTATCGAAGCTGCCCCCCGCAGCCTCTTCCACCGTGTGGGAAGGCGGCCTTGGGCCACCATTATTTACCCCTCCCTAGACCACCAGGGTTGACGGGCACTAGGCCCGTGGCATAAATTCAGGCAATAGGCCTGTAGGTATATAGGCGGGCACAAGGCCCGGGCTACATAATTAGGCCCAATTGAAGGAATCTGCCCCCCCTCCAAATAGGTGTGTGACCTGGGCATTAAGCCCAGGTCACTAAAGGGCAAATAGGTGGGTCCCAAGTAGTTAACCCACCAATTTGTCCTTTAGTGATCTGGGCCTATTTGAGGGGCAGCTACCTCCACTGCATAGGGGGTTTGAGAGGCATATGGGGGACTCCTGGGGGCACTGCAGAGGGGAACTACTACTGGGGGCACTGCAGAGGGGGGCTACCACTGGGGGCACTGCAGAGGGTGGCTACCACTGGGGGCACTGCAGAGAGGGGCTACCACTGGGGGGACTGCAGAGGGGGGCTACCACTGGGGGCACTGCAGAGGGGGGCTACTACTGGGGGTACTGCAGAGGGGGACTACTACTGGGGGCACTGCAGAGGGGGACTACTACAGGGGGCACTGCATAGGGGGACTAAAGGGCATAAATGTGCGGCATCATGTGTAAAGGGCATTAATGTGCAGCATCATTTGTAAGAGGTATTACTGCATGGCATAATGTGTAAAGGCTGGGCATTGCTGTGTGGCATAATGTGTAAAGACCGGGCATTAATGTGTGGCATAATGTGTAAAGGCTGGGTATTGCTCTGTGGCATAATGTGTAATGGCTGGGCATTGCTGTGTGGCATAATGTGTAAAGACCGGGCATTAATGTGTGGCATGTGTGAAGGCTGGGCATTGCTGTGTGGCAAAATGTGTAAAGGGCATTAATGTGCGGCATAATGTATAAAGACCGGGCATTTATCCTTTGATAAATATGCCTATTACCTAAAGCATTCATAGGCTAACCATACTATCGCTTTAAAACGGGACAAATGAATTAATTACAAAGGTTCTGTGACTGGCTGACTTCATGCCTGGATTTCACCTGGTTTTAATGAGCCACAGAACCTGTGTAATCCATTAGTGTCCCAGTTTAAAGGGATGATATAGTAAGCCTACTTATTCACTATGGGTTTTGTGAACAGACAAGTCATATTACCTGAAAGATCATGGAGGCATTAAAACATGCATTTAAGGGGCTTGTGGGGATATCTGATGCTGTTGGGGGTATCAGATGGACATTTTAGGGGGATGTGGGGAAGTCTGAGAGGCATATGGGGAGCTCTATAGCATAAATTATGATGGGACCCAGAAATGGTCAGACAGGGTCCCATTTTTTTAAAGTGGTGGGTCCCTGGGACCCACAAATTTTGTCACTCACCGCTACGCCTTCCCCCAGAGCTGGGGGTGCACTGGGGTTAAGTACCCCTGGGCCCCCCTGTGAGGGCCCCCCGCCAGAAATCGGATCTCTACAGTGATCCGATCACCAGCGCTGTGCACACGTCGCGCAGCGCACCTTAGTGACAGTCACACCCGCCGGCACAGCAGAGAGGTACTGGGCAACTGAGCGATGGCTCAGCTGTCCAATGGCTTGTGCAGCCTGTGGCTCAGTGACTGGCAGGCTGCAGGAAGAAGGGGGCGGGAGGAAGGAAGCTGTTTGTCCTCTGAAGAGAGGAACGTGGCCATGCAGTCTGCAGCTTTTATTTTTTTTTACTAATTAAATTTGAAGGCACTGGGACCTGTGTGTGTGTGTGTATATGTGTGTATATATTTATATATACTATGTATGTATATTTATAGGATGTGTATGTATGTGTACAAAACATGGATATGTGTATATATATATATATGCATATATGATCAGTATGCTATGTTGGCGGTTGAATAGACGGAAGCTCGATCACTGAAGATCCCGACAGAGGAGATAAGTACTCTCCCCCCCTTAACCCACTCTTAGTGGTGCCTAACCCTGACCTCCCCTTACCTGCACCCTAAACCAACCCTCCCAGCGGGTGCCTAACCCTAAACTCCCCCCGGTGGTGCCTAACCCTAACCCCCCCCTCCCCGTAGCCTAACCCTAATACACTCCATGGGGTGCCTATCCCTAATCTACCCCCCCGGGAGTTCCTAAATCTAACCCCCCCCCCGTTCTGGGGAAACTTAACATACTTACCCAGGTATGGACGTTAGGGGTTCTTGCATCAGTATATGGACAGCTGGCATCCCATCCGCCAGCAATATAACTACATCCACATATAAACACTTAGATTGCTGGTGGGATTATCTGCTAGGGGGCACCAGTCAAAATTTTGCTGAGGGCACCAAATTACCTAGGGCCGGCTCTGGAACCCACTGAGGGTAGGTGACATGTATAAAGTAGAGAGAGATAAAGTACCAACCAATCAGCATTTAACTGTTATTTTTCAAACACAGCCTGTAACATGACAGTTAGAAGCTGATTGGTTTGTACTTTATGTCTCTCCGCTTAATCTCTATCCAAGACTTAGTACATCTAGTTAATGGAAACTTGGTAGCGGCAAACTGATGAAGAAATATCATACTGTAGCAGAGGGACTCTGAATTCCCGCTGCACCCCATTACTCCAATGGGAGCGCTCGTGGACCTTGTAGATTTTAGTGTACCTCATGGATAGGGGCTGACTGACCCCTGGTCCCTATCAGGCAAGGCAGAGGGTTGGCTGAGCAACCGGGATCAGCATGTTTAACACCAAGGGCGGTATTCAAATAGTTTTGCGTCAGCGATAAAGTTTTGCCTGCCCGACTTTCCGCCTACATCACGTGTTTTGGATGCGGAAACTTTTCGTGCCCCCGCTATTTTCTTTTTCTGCCCCCGCTATTCGCCCTATTCAATCCAAACTATGCAAAAACGGCAAGCCGCAAAGTCGGAACAGGCGGAAAGTGCTGTCTGAAATGGGGAACTCAGCCTGAACCCCCCCAAAAGATGCACTAACATTGGGGTTCAATGTAGATGCCCCCGAATAGCCCTAATAAAGCTGTTTGGGGTACTTAATTTGTTTCAATAGCTTCTTATTAGCGTCTTTGCACAAGTGGTGAAGAATGGCATAAAGCAGTATTTTTTGGTGAAAATAAGTAGTCCTGTCAAATTTGGGGTACTTGAAAATGGGTGCTAGCATGTTTTAATGTCTCTAAATTTAAGTAAAAAAAATTGTGAAAAACCCCTCTGCTGCATGCACCTGCAATCCAAAAAACACCTGACCCATCCTTGCAGACCCCCCAAAAATCTATTTCGCTAGTTTTTATGCTTGTCCCTATCAGGCTTTGTACTTTTCGCTCCCAAAATGAAAGTACTTTTATGAGGTGTTCTTACATTTTTTTTAGGGATTTGTTGACACATTTATACTTTGGGGGGCTGTCTCAAGGGTTCTGAGTGGTTTCCCCACCTTTGCACCCCAAATAATGATTTTGCACTTTTTTGCTCCTGCTATTCAGAGGCTAATCTTTTTCGCCTATTACATTGCATTGAGTTTCCGCGGACAAGAAAACCATTTGGAATTGAATACAGAGATAAGTTTCCGCCACGCGGAAAGACGAGATCGGCGATACCTTTACGCAGATCTCGGCTTTTCGCGGCTAATTAAATACAGGCCCAAGGATGGAAACTTCATTCAGTGAGAAATCTGTCAGCGGCTTACTTCTCAGGGACTTCCCTTTCAGCAATACTTTCCCCAGACAAAGCAGGATAAGCCAGAGACTGTTACTGACTGTAAACTGCTGTACTGGTACATTTCCCAATAGGGAGGGGGACTCTCAGAGTACATTAATACTACTGGGATCCCTGTATATTTTGTAAATAGTTAGTTATGACATGTTACATTGTGTAATTTGCAAAATAAAGTTACTGTATCATTGTACCTTTGCTATTGTGTCTTTCCTGTGTGATCTGGGGACTCACAAGGTGCCGGGGTACCACGTCCTCTATAAACAACCACCTTTTTTAAGGAGATATGGCACACATAAACCTGGTATCCTCAACTCTATATAAGAGTTTCCTGCACACTTTACATGACATTGGCTAATAATAATGGTTGTAGGCGACAGTGTATTTAGTTAATGCAGTGTTGTTGTTTTTATAGGGGAGGGGGGCTCTTTTTGGGTATGAGAGCTGTGGCAGAGGTAATATAGAAAGACTGATACTCAGGGCCGTAACCAGGGTGGTGCGACATGCAGGGCAGGGGGCACTGCTCAGCGGCACCTGTCAATTGTCTGTTTAACAAGGAGCTCTCAAGTGAAGTGCATGAATGTGGTATAAGAGGATTGGTGTCCAGATACATTTTCTTGGAGGGGTCTTAAAGTATACAGTAGGTGTTCTATAAATGTTATATATATATATATGTATATATGTACAGTTTGTTACACACACACATATATATATATATATATATATATGCAGTATATAAAATATATGCTTATTTATTTATATATATGTGTGTGTGTGTGTCATGTGGGAAAAGGCATCATCCTGTAGCATGTGCTTTCTCTGGGTACGATGGCTCATTGGAACTTTGCATTGAATAGGCCGGGGTGGGGGGATAAGGGGGGTCCTGTATGTTACATGTATACTTGGACCCACAATTTCCAGGATGATGGCAGCCCTGAGCACAGCCACTGACTTGTAACCCAGTGTTACCAGCACACCTCGAGTACCTTTTCTGGGGAGCTCAGTTGGGGGTGCAGGGTACACACGCTGACCTCTCCGCCTCTGGTATGTGCTGCAAATACAATACAAGTAGCACTCTTGCTTGTGCACAGCTGTTCTGATGGACAAATCCTGCTACAGCCACAGATTCACCAGATCTCCTACATCTACAGCTGGTGAGTTATACTGTATAATTATTGTGTATCATCACTGCAGCCATTGGTTTCACACTGTATTTAGCAGTGATACCTGGATAACAGATTTGTCATACCCCTTCCCCCTATTCGGATGCACATTTTATGCCCCTATTTCAAAAATGGGGAGGGGGGTGCCAATGCTCTTTCTGGCCCAGGGCACCAATAAATCTAGTTACGTCTCTGATTATACTGTGGTCAGGAACCTTTATGTCAGGAGAGTAAATGACTCTGGGAGTGTTTATGTCAGGAGAGTAAATGACTATGGGAGTGTTTATGTCAGGAGAGTAAATGACTATGGGAGTGTTTATGTCAGGAGAGTAATGACTACGGGAGTGTTTATGTCAGGAGAGTAAATGACTATGGGAGTGTTTATGTCAGGAGAATAAATGACTATGGGAGTGTTTATGTCAGGAGAGTAAATGACTGTGGTAGTGTTTATGTCAGGAGAGTAAATGACTGTGGGAGTGTTTATGTCAGGAGAATAAATGACTATGGGAGTGTTTATGTCAGGAGAGTAAATGACTGTGGGAGTGTTTATGTCAGGAGAGTAAATGACTATGGGAGTGTTTACGTCAGGAGAGTAAATGACTACGGGAGTGTTTATGTCAGGAGAGTAAATGACTGTGGGAGTGTTTATGTCAGGAGAGTAAATGACTACGGGAGTGTTTATGTCAGGAGAGTAAATGACTGTGGGAGTGTTTATGTCAGGAGAGTAAATGACTACGAGAGTGTTTATGTCAGGAGAGTAAATGACTATGAGAGTGTTTATGTCAGGAGAGTAAATGACTATGGGAGTGTTTATGTCAGGAGAGTAAATGACTATGGGAGTGTTTATGTCAGGAGAGTAAATGACTGTGGGAGTGTTTATGTCAGGAGAGTAAATGACTGGGAGTGTTTATGTCAGGAGAGTAAATGACTATGGGAGTGTTTATGTCAGGAGAGTAAATGACTCTGGGAGTGTTTATGTCAGGTGAGTAAATTACTATGGGAGTGTTTATGTCAGGAGAGTAAATGACCATGGGAGTGTTTATGTCAGGAGAGTAAATGACTGTGGCAGTGTTTATGTCAGGAGAGTAAATGAGTGTTTATGTCAGGAGAGTAAATGACTGTGGGAGTGTTTATGTCAGGAGAGTAAATGACTATGGGAGTGTTTATGTCAGGAGAGTAAATGACTGTGGGAGTGTTTATGTCAGGAGAGTAAATGACTATGGGAGTGTTTATGTCAGGAGAGTAAATGACTGTGGGAGTGTTTATGTCAGGAGAGTAAATGACTGTGGGAGTACTGCCATACTGTGTGCTCATACTTTGGTGTAATCAATGTTACTGTGTTTTGTGTAATATACTGTATGTTACATATTTAGTATGAATAGACCTAACCTATAACATAATAAAGAAACTCTCATGCATTTTTATTTCAAAGGATTCTATTACTGTACACTATAAAAAAAGCACAAAAAGATTGGAGCAACACCAGATAAGTCATGTGCTGACATACAGGAGGAGTGATATTAGGAATCGTTTCTCACTTACTGTCAGTATAGTCTGAGTTCCTCATACAGCTTCCGTTTTGTAGATGATGAGGAAATACCCCCCAAAAATGCTAGTTGTTATATTTTATAATACCAAGAAACATCACATCACACCTGATATCATCAATGTGTGAGAACCGGTAATCACACACGTTTAGGATTCTAGGAGCCAGATCTGCTCTTCACAGTTCTACAGAACAACCATCCTCACTGTACAGCTTCAACTGACTTTGTGATTTGTGAGCAGAGGCATTATCAGGACAAATAGGCCAGTATTCAATGTGGAGCGAAAAACCGTTTTTGCGTGTATTTGGCGAAAACTTTTCGCCAACGACGTAATTTTCGCCTGTTTTGATTTTACTCTGTATTCAGGGCCGCTCGCAAGTGGATCCATGATGGCCCAGTGGGCATGCACACGACAGAGCCGGCTCTGTCGTGCGCATGCGCGAGACCCGGGTAGCGACGGGCAAACCGTCGCTCCGGGTCTCGCACCAAAGGGGGCATGCTGTCGATGTCAAGTGACAGCATGCCGCCTTTGGTGGGAGGGCCTGGGGAGTGGCTGCCCAAACGGAGGCGTTCCCATGTGAATGCCTCCGTTTGAGGGCTGCTCCACTAACATCACGAGTGATGTTAGTGGGAGAGATTTCGGCTCTGTGAGAGCCGAAATCTCTCTGGGGCTTGCGGCAACGAGACCCTACCACAAGGGTCTCGTCGCAAGCCCGATGGTCGCGATGGTCTTGACCATCGCGACCATCTTCCTGGCTGCTCGCCATAGCTGTGGGTGGTCACACACAGCTATGCGAGCAGCCAGGAGGCCGCTCTAAAAAACAAGAAGGCCGGCCCTGATACAGAGCGAGCGCTCTGTCAGAGCGTCCGGCTCTGAATCAGGGCCTCAGGGAGAGAGGGAGCTCCGTCGTGCGCATGCGCGAGACCCGTGGAGCGACGGGGGAAGCCGTCGCTCCATGTCTCGCACCAAAGGGGGCGTGCTGTCGATGGTGGGTGACAGCACGCCCCCTTTGGTGGGCGTGCCGGGGGCGTGGCTGCCCAGATTGAGGCGTTCTCATGGCTCTGATAGAGCCAAAAGCACTCCTGGGCTTGCGGCAGCGAGACCCTACCGCAGGGTCTCGTCATAAGCCCGATGGTCGCGATGGTCTTGACCATCGCAACCATCATCATGGACGCTCGCATAAGCTGTGGATGGTAACCCACAGCTATGCTAGCGTCCAAAAGACCGCTTCGTTAAAAAAAAAACATGCCCTGATTCAGAGCGGGCGCTCGTTCAGAGCGTCCGGCTCTGAATCAGGCCCTCAGTTTGAAAGACTTTCCGCCTCAATGCAATGTAATAGGCGGAAAAGTTTCGCCTATGAATAGCAGGCGGAAAAAAGTGCAGAATTGGGGATTTGGGGAGCAATGTTGCGGGAACCCCCGTGCAGCCTTCAGACAGTCCCCCAAAGGTAAACTGTGTAAAAAAAATATTTAAAAACACTGAAGGACACCCAAAAAAATGACTTTGAATATGGGGGCAAGAAAAAAAAGTTGGGGACAAAGTTAAAAACTAGCGAACTTAACTCTGGGGGGTCCCCAAGTATGCCCCAAGTGTTTTTTTTTCATTGCAGGGGTTGCGGCAGGTGGATTTTTCATGATTTTTTTAAGCTTTAGCAACTTTAAAATATGCTGGCCCACATTTTCAAGTACCGCAAATTTGCTGGGATGTTATTTTCTGCAAAAAACCCTCCAGAATACTATTCTGCACCACGTATACAAAAACGCTATTTAGCAGCTAATGAGCCCTATGTTAAAAACACCAAATACCTTCAGCAAGCCAAATCGGGGGGTACCATAGGGAACCCCCGTGTCAGAGCATCTTTTGGGGGGTGTCAGGCTGATTTCCCCAAATCTGACAGTACTTTCCGCTTGTTTAAGTTTCGCCGGGTCCCATTTTCGCCTACTTTCAAACTGAATACGGCGATACGCGGGCACTCGCGCGATACTTTTACACCTGCAAAACACGTGATATAGGCGACAAGTCCGGGAGGCGAAAAAGTATCGCGGCTCGGCTCAAATTGAATACGGGCCATAGTCGGCTTCATAAGTCCTTTTATAATGCACAGCTTAGCAGCAAATGGTTCTTGTGTTTTGTCTACTGCACCAACAGAGCTTATAGTGCTCTGAGGACACGTGTAATCAGGGTTGCCATCAGAATTGTGGGGCCCGGGACTGATAAAATAAGGGCCCCCCACCCCACTCCTCCTTATTCCATAAAAAATTTTTTTTAGTCAATCCTCTCTAGCCCTTGCGGTGTCTCCCTAACCCCAGCCAGTCACTTTCTGTCTCTCCAGCCAAGCTTTGCCTCTCGTCTCCACTCTCCAGCTCTAGCCAGCCCCTGCATCCACATGGTAGTCACTTACCCCCTTATTCTGTTCTGGCTGCTCCGTCCTCATGTACCCCGGTTCCTCTCTCTTTCAGCGTGTGACATCACGACGTCAGGTGCGCCTGCTCGCAAAAAAAAACTTTATTGCACACCTGCACATTCAGAGACAGTGCGGCGGTAGGATGCAGAGCGACTGGTCCCCCTGTCTCTCACTTTGATTGTGTTGTGTGGGGTAGTAGCGGGCAGTGCACCAGTAGTATCGAGGCCCCTCTCACTTTTAATTCAAGGGGGTGGTAGCGAGCGCCGGTAGGAGTTGGATGGCCATCCCCTCTCACTTTATTGAATGGAGCAGGCTCCGGGTGGTAGGAGTGGGCGGTCCCCTGTTCTCTATCTATGTGTCCAGACAAGGGTCGCCAGTCCCAGCAGTCCCCCTCTGATGGTGGACCTGTGTGTGATGGATGTGGTGGTGGACCTATTATCAATGTCACACATGTATAATGGCGGTGGGGCCATCTAATGGCAACAAACACACATGTTTAGGTGCCTTTGACAATCTGTACACAGTATAATTGTCAATGTTATTAGCATCTCGGATATAAGTTAACTTATATTCTAATTGTCCTTCAGTGTTTTACTGTTAATTTTAAATGGCCCTACATAGTGGTACTGGAGTACTTTCAATATGCCATTAGCAGGGGCAGATTTAGGGGTCAGGCCCCCCAGGCACAACATTATTGAACACATTGGCTTTCCTTACACACACATACATGATGCCCCTTTATGTTGGGGACAGTCCAAATGCCTCCAGATAGGCAAAGCATCCCTGACCTCAATACCACCCCACCAACTACCTCATGTACCACAATTTGCCATAAGTTGAAATGACAAAAAAAAGGAATCAACTGGCCTCCAGGTGGCCCCATCAGGCCAACGAATTAACAAGGCTCTAATTATACTACCAAGATAAATATGGAATTTCTTGCACAGACAAGACAAGAAGACTCCTTTTTGGGGCACTCTTATAGTCCGTATAATATGTAACGTGATGAATGAATAAAATGAAAACATCAATTTTATTAATAATATACTCATTAAAATATAAAGTGCAAAATGTTGTACGTTTAGAATGTAGTGACATATAATAAATGTGGTATCAATTATGTATTAGGAGACTCCAAGGCTGACCCTCAATAACAGAACTAGTTGGGTGAGTATATTAATTTGTATTCCTTATTAAAAAGGGTATATTATTTAAAGGATTTGTCAACAGTCACAAACAGATAGATTTTTTAGTATGTATCATGCACTTAGTACAAAGTGAAGCATACAGTATATATTTTAGTCAATAACACCAAGTTTATAGATTTGCTACCTATATAAACCAGATTATAGTGCATAGTTGATACATAAGGTTTAAAAAATCTTGCTTAATCACAAATTCTAGACATATCACCAAATCTCGTCAGCTCTATATTTCTTATTTACTGTACTCTATTTGCAGGAAAAAGAAAATCGTGCTGTCTTGAAAATGGGGCACTGTATTATATATATTGGTTTGGAAGCTAAATTTTTTATTTTATTGAATTTTCATTATAAAAAGAACCTAAGAAGGCTCAATGTAAACAATTCATTGACATGTCCAGCAAAATATGTTAAAAATGCACATACAGTATAAAGATGAAGATAAAGAGGGCTCAGACTGAGAAAACTTATTGTGAAAATACAATAAAAAAATGTATTGTCCTACTGTGTGTCCTTGTCTCATTTGTGTGATAGTATGAATTAATTTGTATTCTATATTCTTTGTTGTCCCTTATAGGTTTAATAATTTCTATGTTTGACCTGTTAGATAAGGAATGCATTGAGTAGGACTAGCAGATGAATGTTATTAGTCATAAAATTCTTGCTGTAGATTCATTAGTTGTCACCTTATTATGATAATTATAATCAAGATTTTTGAAACCTTAAGTAGCAACTATGCACTATAATCTGGTTTACATAGGTAACAAATCTAGAAACCTGGTGTTATGGTGCATACACACGGTCAGATTTTTCCTTCAGATATGAACGATAACGATTTAAAAATCGTTCAGTCGTTCATATCTGAAGGAAAATCTGACATATCTGACATGCCTGAACGATGGACGATCTACAATGCGCATTCCCGTTTGTCAGATAACGATATCTGACATCTGATGTGTTTGCAGTCAGACTTGGACGATTCCATTCATTTTAATGCAGTCAAAAATCGTTCAATCGTTCAAATCGTTCAAAACTTTGATAAAATCGTTCAAATCATTCAAATTTTTCAATCGTTCATCTGACAAGTCTGACAAGTCTGACAAATCTGACCGTGTGTATGCTCCATTAGTGACTAACAGATGCTTCACTTTGTACCAAATATATGAAACAAACTAAAAAATATATCTCTGTTTGTGACTGTTGACAAATCCTTCAAATAATATACCCTTTTTCATATGGATTACGAATTGATATATTCACCCAACTAGTTCTGTTATTGAGGGTCAGCCTTGGACTCTCCTAATACAGACTTGATACCTCATTGATTAAATGTGACCTCATTCTAAACGTACAACATTTTGCACTTATATTTTAATGGGTATATTATTAATAAAATTGATGTTTTAATTGTATTTATTCATCAAGTTACATATTATATGGACTCTAAGGGGTACATTTACTAAAGTGAGAGTTTTTAGAAGTGAGTTTTAGAAGAGATGTTGCCCATAGCAACCAATCAGATTCTACCTAACATTTAACTAGCACCTTCTAGAAGATAATAGCTAGAATCTGATTGGTTGTTATGGGCAACATCTCTTCTAAAACTCACTTCTAAAAACTCTCACTTTAGTAAATTTACCCCTTAGAGTGTCCCATAAAGAAATCTTCTTGTCTTGCCTGTGCAAGAAATTCCATATTTATCTTGACTACTTTTTGACTCCAGAGTGCACCATCAACATCCTAAATATAGAAGGGAAGGGTTACTTCCTATAATCATTATTTACAGTTGGTTCATAAGATACATCAGTATTTTCCTGAGCAGAATCTTCTTCCTAGATTCCCCTTCCCCATCTTTTCTTGACCTCTAATTATGCTGTGCCTGTTATGAAGCTGAAAGTGGCATCCCTAGGCACATCTTTTGTATACCATCCAACTGCCTCCAATTCAACAGGACAGTCCCGCTCTTCAGGTGTACAGTCCAGTGGGCCATGAGGAGGTTAGTTGGGCACACTGTAGTGCTAGGCAAGCCCCCAGTGTGATGAGAATCAGACATGATGTGCTGTCACCCCCCCAAAATGTGCTCACCAGAGGACATGGCCTCATGTGTCATAAGGTCACAATTAGTTTTTCGGGCATGTGCCTGAAAGTTCTAACACTGTCCTCCCCGATGTTGGAAAGTATGCTTTTGTGTGTATTTTGGGGGGCCCAAAGCATATTGTTACTCCTGGGCCCACCACTCAGTAGTCCTGCACTGACATCAGTGTCTACTCACTTGTGATGCTGGCTAAAGAGGAGGAGGGTCGGTGACTGCACATAAGCCCCCTCCTCACTTAATATGCCCCTGACTGTGACGTAGGTTCTGCTGCTATCACTGACACGCCTGCGACATACGCATCACCTGCCATGAGACAGAATGTTTTTTGCATTCACATCTAGGGCAAAATTTACTAAGCGGCGGGTTCTAAACCCAGACGGTTTGGTAGTGGTTTGATGGCGGGGTCTATTCTGTTCTAAACCCCAGGGGTTTGGTGGTGGTTTTGCAGCAGTTTCTAAATGACAGCCCTGTTCTATTCTATTCTAAAATGTGTTTTGAGGCGGTTTTTGCAGCGGTTTTGTGTGTGGAGCTCCTGGCCACCTGGAAAAGTAGGCAAGTCTCCCCCACCCTCCTCCAAGCCCCCCCCCTGGCCTGCCCTCCAATCGCAAGCACAACCCTTACCCACCTCCATGGCCGCCCACTTACAGAGCTGGTCCAAGTGGGCAGTCCAGGGGGAGAAGCAACGACACAATTCAAGTCATCATAGCCCCCCCAATACCTGTTTCTTGGTACTGTATAGCGGGGTGTATGGCCACAATGACACTTTTATGGTACCACACTTCCTGCACCACCCACTTTCCTGCCCACAACTCCACCTCTCTGCCGACCTGGCTCCAAAGTAGGTAAGTATGCTAATAACATTCTTAAATACTGTAGACAGTATATAGACACATTAATGAAATATTCAGAACTGAAAGAAACTGTGATTACTAGGAAAATAATTTTTGTCCTATCTACAGCAGATTCCCTGTCTGCAACCAAACTGTAAATTACTTACCTCTCTTTGTCACCCTTGTCTGCAATGTCGCTCCTATAGGTTGTAAGCTCTCACGAGCAGGGTCCTTTTCCCATCTTCTATCCTCACTCTTGCCATTATCAATCCGGCCACCCCACCAAACTCCATGCTTACAGTGTTCCTGAACCAGCCAAATAGGACACAGGTTTGAGGCATTCAAAATGTCAGCTTTTTATTTATAGCAAATAAGATAGTGAAAAAAAGATAAGCCAAATAATCGATGACAACTCGTCTTACTCAAGTAAGATGACAGCAACAACGTGCGAGAGCTAATTGTCTTTTTCCAATAGTCAGTGTTAGGTTTTTGATCCCCATACTAATCACTTATAAGGCCTGCCCAGACGGAAATCAGCCTACCTGGTGTTTTGAAGGGGAGCACACCAGATACAAGGGTGGATCCAATGGTCTGTGTCCTGCTGTAGTAGTAGATGTCACCACGTATTGATTTTCTGTATGTATGTAGTGGAGGTATTAGTGGAACACAGTGGCAAGGATCCAATGGTCTGTGTCCTGCTGTAGTAGTAGATGTCACCACGTATTGATTTTCTGTATGTATGTAGTGGAGGTATTAGTGGAACACAGTGGCAAATTACAGCACATTTCTTTATTTTTGCAGATATTGAATAATAAATGGAACAACGGCACTAAAAGTTGGGAACGACATCACTAAAAGATGAAAACAGAAAATACTGAAAAATGGAGAAAAATGTTATTTCTTCCACCAATAAATACCTGCAAATGATGACGCTTACTGAGATTTACACTCAAGCTCAAGGATCACATTCGTGGGAAGACTTTTGCGGTTGATGATGATGTCATGACTCCTGTACAGGGCTGGTTTGAGGACCAATCACCAGACTTTTTCCTGAACGGAATCAAGAGGTTGGAGCATCAATGGGAGAAGTGTATTGAAGACAGTAAATAGAGACTATGTTGAAATATATATGCTATTTGACCTTAAATTTTGGCCCCTTAAAAAGTGGGAGGCACATATAGAAACCGTTGTAATTCCTACACCATTCACCTGATTTGGTTGTAATTACCCTCAAATTAAATCTGAAAGTCAGCAGTGAAAGCAGATCTCGTTTGTTTCATTTCAAAGCCACTGTGGTGGTGCATAGAGGCCAAAATATGAAAATTCTGTCAATGTTCCAATATTTATGCACCTGACAGTATATATATATTTATATATACATATATACATATATATATATATATATATATATACACACACATATTTATATATATATTTATATATATATAATATATATATATATATATATATATAAAAAAATAGATCCTTTGGTTCGGCACTCCAATGATAAAGTAAATGTAGCCCTCGTGCCCTCTGCAAGGGGAAGAAAGCAGCGGCACTGAAGGTCTTGAATATGATATATTTAATCTCCAACATTTCAAGGCTACAATGGCTTTTTATCAAGGTATAACAAACAAAGTAAAATGCGGTCTTACCTTAAGTAGCATCACCATTCAAGTGTGACTAGCAGCCTCGTGGGGCGCGCGCACCCGCACATTGCAGGGCGCGTCCCTCATTGATGACGTCAAGGCCCTCTCCATGGTCATGCTGCTATGGCAACAGGTCACACAACGGAGTTCCCTTCCGTCTCCCAGCTGCAGCACTAAGAAAAACATATAGTGAAACACCAACAAAATATGTACATGGGAAGTTAGATGTAATTCTGTCAGACTATAACGAATAGCCTGATTCATTAAGCAGAGGCAATCGTAGGATATAACATCGCCTTCAGAAAATAATAACAGTAGCTAGTTACCAACTGCACTCATATATGTAGATGCTAGGTGCATATATGGCATCTTACAGCAATATGAATATAAACATCTATAATTAGCTCAGGCAACCAAATTATGAGGCAATATGAGCAAGGACGTATGATGTAACGACCAGTAGAGAATATAGATAACTAAAAGAATGGTTAGCATATCTTAGTATTAATATCTAGTATGATAATTATAGCATATTCCAACAAATTTTATCGTTCAATCCTTTAGGATTGATAGTGTCCAATGTCATGATCCATCTGGCTTCAAGTTTTAAGAGTTGTCCTGCTCTGTCCCCTCTTCTCGTTAACTCTGGTATGTGATCAATAATTTGATGTTGGAAATTAGACAAACGATGTCCTCTTTCGACGTAATGTCTGGCAACTGGCTGGTCTGTACATTTGCCTGAGAGAGCTGCACGTATCGCTGAGCGATGTAGTGCCATTCGTTCGCGCATTGTTCTGACCGTTTTTCCAACGTATAACATACCACAGGGGCAAATAATTATGTACATGATAAATGGAGTAGTGCAGGTGACAACATGTTTGATCTTGTATAGTTTGCCACTATGGGGATTTTTAAATTCCGAACCTGTTACCATATTGCGACAAGTGGTGCATTTTAAGCACCTATAGCACCCTGGGGATTTGTGCATTGCTGTATTTCCCTGCTCTGTTGATTTAAATCCCGTAATATCCGTTTGCATAATGTAATCCTTTAGATTGCGGCTTCTAGTGAAGCATGTCATTGGTCTATGACCATGGAGGCCTGGCAGTTCTTTGTCAGAATTAATAATAGGCCACAGGGCTCTAGTAACATGTTGCAAAACAGGACTGGTAGTTGAATATTGATGTTTCCAGGTTATCACCTTTTCACTTTTTTTATTAGTAGTTTGTAACAGTGTAGTCCGTGAAAGTTGTAGTACTTCTTGTTTCTGTTTGTTTAGGAGATTATAGTTATATCCCCTGTTCCTAAACTTGATAATGACCTGGTCGATGGCTTTCTCAACTTCCTCTTTCTCGCTGGTAATTCGTGCTGCTCTCATCATCTGCGATTTAGGCAGGCTTTTCTTCAAAGATGGGGGTAGATGACTCGTTGCCAGCAGCAGGTTATTATTATCTGTGGGTTTAGTATAGACTCTGGTACTTAATTCACCATCCTTTACTGATATTTGTACATCCAGGTAATTAATGGTTTCCTTACTGTATTGGAAAGTTAGTTTGATAGGTGAAGGTCTCGTATTGATCTGCTGCATGAGTTCCAAAAATAAGTCTTCACCTCCTGTCCAGCACATAAAGAGGTCATCTATATAATGACAAAAGTACAGTATGTGTTCAGTAATGGTTGGTTTAGAAAAGAACATCTGTGCCTCTTCTTGTAGCATATAAATATTAGCGTAGGTTGGTGCCACGTTGCTGCCCATGGCACAACCCGCTGCCTGTAAGAAAAAGGTGCCGTTATATAGAAAGTAATTTCTTGTCAAAGTTAGTTCCAAAAGCTTTAAAAGGAAATCCAAATCCAATTCATGCATTTTTTCAGCGATCAAGAAACACCGCATTGCTTCTAAGACTTGTGTATGGGAAATTACTGTGTATAGGTTACATACATCCATAGTACACAGCAATGTACCAGAGGGAACAGTCCTCACCCGGTTGATGTTATTCAGGAAGGAAGTCGTATCTTTCAAAAATCTAGTATGTTTGGATAAGTATGGTTGTACCATGCTATCTAAAAATTGAGAAATTGGTTGAAAAATTGAGTTTCTAGCAGAGATTATTGGGTGACCTGGTGGGTTAATTAAAGATTTATGAATCTTGGGTACTGTATATACAATTGGTACCACTGGGTGGCTTTGCATCAATGCTAATTGTAATTTCTCTGTAATAAGGCCCTGATTGGTCGCCTCCTGTAGGATGTTATCCAATTCGTTTTTGTATTCCAAAGTAGGGTAGGTTGTCAAGCGGGTATACACTTTTTCGTCCGATAGTTGTTTTTGTAGTTCATTCTTATAGTCCTCGAGATTTTGAATTACGACCGCTCCTCCTTTGTCAACTGGTCGAAAGATGACATCACGATATCTACTAAGATTCCTCAAAGCAGTTCGTTCTGCTTTAGATAAATTTTGATGTAGAGGTGTATCTGCCGCTTTGTAACGTTGGACTGAATCATCCAATAGTCTAGTAAAGGTTTTAATTGATGGATTATTAGATTGCGGATCAAATTTGGATGTTGATCTTTTCTGTAAGAAGGTTGAAAATTATCATACTAGATATTAATACTAAGATATGCTAACCATTCTTTTAGTTATCTATATTCTCTACTAGTCATTACATCATATGTCCTTGTTCATATTGCCTTATAATTTGGTTGCCTGAGCTAATTATAGATGTTTATATTCATATTGCTTTAAGATGCCATATATGCACCTAGCATCTACATATATGAGTGCAGTTGGTAACTAGCTACTGTTATTATTTTCTGAAGGCGATGTTATATCCTACGACTGCCTCTGCTTTATGAATCAGGCTATTCGTTATAGTCTGACAGAATTACATCTAACTTCCCATGTACATATTTTGTTGGTGTTTCACTATATGTTTTTCTTAGTGCTGCAGCTGGGAGATGGAAGGGAACTCCGTTGTGTGACCTGTTGCCATAGCAGCGTGACCATGGAGAGGGCCTTGACGTCATCAATGAGGGACGCGCCCTGCAATGTGCGGGTGCGCGCGCCCCACGAGGCTGCTAGTCACACTTGAATGGTGATGCTACTTAAGGTAAGACCGCATTTTACTTTGTTTGTTATACCTTGATAAAAAGCCATTGTAGCCTTGAAACGTCAGAGATTAAATATAACATATTCAAGACCTTCAGTGCCGCTGCTTTCTTCCCCTTGTTATATATATATATATATATATATATATATATATATATATATATATATATATATATAGTACTTATATTGTTTCTGAAAAACACATTGGAAACAAAAGCAAAGGACGCACAAGAGCAATGTAAAACCTTAATATGACTGGGATGAATAAACACTGTTGTGTATAGGAAAATATAAAGTGAAAGGCTGGAGGCCCTTGAGGTTCCCAGAAGCTTTAGGGACTATCGGCCTGATCAGCAGTGCACCGCTGAACGCAGATTCCCGATGTTTGGGAATCTGCACAGGCGCATGACCCATTCTGCGTATGTGCAGAATGGGTCTGCGAGTACACTTGCAAACTGGTAGCAGGCTGTCAGTGATTGACAGTCTACTCCCATTTGAGGGCGGGAAGGGGGCAGCGACAGCCTCTGTTACCCGAAACTGAGGCGTTTCACCACCGTTGGGGGGGGGGGGGGAAGAGGCCAGGATCTCCGTCGGGTGATGGAGATTTCCTGGCCTCTTCCTCTAAACTGTGGTGGCCGGCTGCGGGACCCTATGGGTCACCGCAGCCAGCCAATGGTACTCAGACTATCCGATGAACAATGCAGCTCGGTTAAGTAATGCACAGGGGGCGTGATACCTACTGCTGCATTACCATATAAGCAAGGATCGCAATTGCAAAGCTGACTGAGTGCAGCTTTGCAAATGAAATGCTTACTGAATCAGGCCCTATAATAATATAAAATATTTTTTAGATGCTTGTTTAACACACATGCCACCAGCTGGGACAACAATGTTAGGTCACTTAAAAAGAAAAAATGTTCTATGATATCAGTGTCACTATTAGTTAATTTTCTGCCACTCCACTGGTTAACTGACCCCATTGCCGCCATTGATCAGAGCCCATGTCCCAATCCAAATCACCGCCATATGCAGAAATAAAGAATGTTCATTTTCAGGGCTGGACCATAAATATTTATAAATAGGCTACTATTGTCTTGTTTGTCTACATTTTATGGGGTTCCCTCAAACAAGTCTTTGTCACTTGGATACCCATGTTATTATTATTATTATTATTATTATTATTATTATTATTATTACAGGTTGAGTCTCCCATATCCAAATATTCAGAAATACGGAATATTCCGAAATACGGAATATTCCGAAATACGGATTTTTTGTGGCATGACTGAGATAATGAAACCTTTGATTGTTGATGGTTCAATGTACACAAACTTTGTCTAAGGCACAAATTATTAAAAATAATGTATAAAATTACCTACCGGCTGTGTGTATAATATGTATATGAAACATAAATTAATTTCATTTCTGTACATAAACTTTGTTTGAGCCACAAAATGATTGAAAATATTGTATAAAATTGCCTGCAGGCTGTGTGTATAAGGCAGGGGTTCCCAACCACGGTCCTCAAGGCACACTAACAGTTCAAGTTTTAAGGATAACCATACTTGAGCACAGGTGACTTAATTAGTACTTCAGTTATTTTGATTTAACCATCTGTGCTCAACCATGGATATCACTAAAACCAGGACTGTTAGTGTGCCTTGAGGACCGAGGTTGGGAATCACTGGTATAAGGTGTATATATCACATAAATGCATTCTGTGTGTATATTTGGGTCCCATTCCTAAGACATTTCATTATGATATGCAAATATTCAAAATACGGAATATTCCGTTATCCAAAATACCCCTGGTCCCAAGCATTTAGGATATGGGAGACTCAACCTGTATTATTATTTTATTTTTTGCAAACCCTATGTATCTAACAGCAGCCTATTCCTAACCCAAATTGATGCCTTATTGTGCCCATACACGATGCGATTTGTATACGATGCAATCTCGTATACGATTTCCCTTGAAAATTCTTCCCTTGAAATTCTTTATGATTTGTGCCAATAAATGGTATGATTGTGAAAGCAAGCATACAATTAGATGTGTCATAAAGCAATTAAAAATAGTTTAAGATATATCGTATGCAGCAAACAACCTCACAATGCATCTGCTGGAATCTCAATAGGGGAGAGCTTATCTACGGGATATAAAATTTAGCATCCATTTTAGATCTGGGCACACTCTGCTCAGTGACTAGTGAAGCTTGGTTTTATACCGTGCTGAATGCTGTACATTGCTATTGTGCTTTGCTTTGTTTTGGGCTTGCCTTTAACGTGTGTTCTATACTACATTCTATGGTGATGGATTCCTATTGCTATAAGCTTCTGCTAGCCTATGGCTATTTGAATCTCAAAGGTGATGGAGCTGAGAAGAGGAGGAGGATGAGGTCGAGCTGGACCAAGGAGTGGCTGATGAGGAGAGACCCGCTCCCAAATGTCCCTGTTGATGGAGATTAGGGAGAACAACCCGGATGATTACCGCAACTACCTGCGTATGGATGATGCCACCTTCCAGGAGTTGCTGTGTCTGGTGACCCCCTATATCCAGAGGCAGGACACCGGCATAAGGAGAGCCATCCCGGCTGATGATAGGCTAATTTGTACCATGAGGTACCTGGCTACAGGAAGGTCCTTTGAAGACCTGAACTTTGGGACCCTCATTTCTCCTCAGGCTTTGGGGAGCATCATTCCGGACACGTGTGATACCATTGTCAGTGTCCTGAAGTTCCACTACCTTAAGGTGAGTAAAAACACTAAACATTTTTTTTTCAGGTGAAAGAAAATATTTTTTTTATTTTTTTTCACACTATGGGAAAAAATCAACCAACATGGCTGTAAATATCAATTAACAGATTTTACTTCAAAGCAAAACCAACATGGTTTTAAATATATACAAACTGTTATATCAACAAGTTTTATCTCTCCCAATAGCTATGCAGTTATATGGTATATGGTGTGTCAGACGACCAAGAAACACATGGCGCAAGTCCAGACTGAGGCCCCGGCATTCCGCAATCTATCCTTGCGCCGTGTGTTTAGTGACCTTGTCCAATCCGCATCATCTGCACTGTATATACCATGCAGTAGCTATTGGGAGAGATAAAACTTGTTGACACTGAAGGCAAAAACCTTCTGAAAACTATTTTATCCTTTTCAGGACTCAATAGATTCAAAGTAATGTAAACTAACTGCTATATCAACACATTTTATGTCTCCCAATAACTAGGCAGCTGTATGGTATACGGTGTGTCAGACTACGGATTGAATAGGCCAAGAAGCACATGGCACAAGTCCAGATTAAGGCCCCGGTATTCACCAATCTATCCTTGCGCCATGCATTTAATGACCCTGTCCAATCCGCGTCATCTGTACCATATACCATGCATATTGGGAGAGATAAAACTTGTTGATATTTTAAATTATAATTTAAAAATTTGGGTGGCTCCACATCCTCAGCCAACATGGCTCTATAAAGAACCTCAGAAGAGGATGTGGAGGGGTTGGTTGGTTTTGGTGTAAGGTAAGTGGAATGGGGTCTAGGGTGGGATGGGGTTGTGCCCAGTTGTGTGGCCTGGTAGCTTGGTGGTGGGTAGGAATGGGATGAGGATGACCCATAGCATGGCTGCACCATTGTCAGGGGCAGAGGCTCATCGATCAGCCTTTTTGTGGTGCCCAGCTGCTTCAGTCTCCCCTGGATCACTGTCTTGTAGATGATCCTCTGGGTATGGATTTGTTGGCATTCATCCATTTCTTGGAGACTACTGGCTATATGAGTGCCCAGGTGGTCGAACATGTCCGCGGTCTTTTGTAGGGCCTGCTCTACTTGTTTAAGCAGCAGATATGGCTGCGCCTGGGTCTTGTGCTGGTACCTACGTCATCTTGAAGCAGGCTGAATAAATTCAGCCTCGCTTAGGGTGGCCATTTGCGGACTAGTTGTGAGGTCGAGGTCTGATGTAGTAGAGGTGAGAGAGAAAAGAATTATGTTAATAACATGTTTTGTAATATTTTTCTTTTCCTTTCTTTATTCTAGTTCCCAACAACGGTGGAGGAGTGGCAGACCATGGTCTGCTGAGGAATTTGAACTTAGGTGGAATTTCCCCAACTGTGGTGGAGCCATTGATTTCAAACATATCTGCATTAACCCACCTGCCCACAGTGCATCCTTTTTTTACAATTATAAAGGTTTTTGTAGTATAGTACTCATGGCAATGGTGAACGCCAATTACGAGTTTATTTTTGTTGATGTGGGCAAAAATGGCCGTGCTTCTGATGGAGGATCATTTAAACAAACCCTCTTCTATGAGAGACTTAACATCAACTGTCTGAATTTGCCAACTACAGCAGTAATGAAGCACAGCCTAAACTACGTTTTTGTGGCTGATGAGGCGTTTGGTCTCCATGAACACTTGCTGAAGCCATATGCGCAAAGGGGCCTGATGTAAGAAAAGCGCATCTTCAATTACCGTCTATCCAGGGCTGGGAGGATAGTGGAAAACACCTTTGGCATTCTCTGCAACTGATTCAGAATTTTCCATTTGGCTATAAATCTTCGTGTGGACAAAATAGATTCAGTTGTCTTGGCCTGCTATGTCCTCCACAATTTCCTCCGCAAAACATTGTCTATACAACAGAGGACATTAGACACAGTTATGGCAGATGACCTGGACCATCCACAGGAGACATTACAAATGCCCTCTGTGGCCCCATCTGCATTTGTGGAGTCAACAGGGACTGCGTGGGCTAAAGAGGTCCGTCCGCTAATGTCCATACTGATGCGCTAGGCTGAGAAAACATCGGGAACATCGCAGACTAAAGGTAGACCTGACCCTGCCGCAGGAGAGAGAGACTTCCTGCACGCAGCATCCGTCATCTCAGTGAATAATTTATGCACACCACAGTAATGGGGTGCGAACACACTGTCATGCCTGCGTTCGGCACTCAACTCCCCATATCCACTCACAAATGGTACTTCCTGTCAGTCACTTTTCCCTGGGTGTACTTATTCACTGCGCTCGCTTTTGCGGACGCAGCGAGCAGTTCGCGCACGCACACTGAGACCCAGATGCATGCGCAGACTGTGAACATCGGCTGATTTTGTGCGTCTGCATACGTGCGTTCCTTGTTGAATCAGGCCCTATTCGCATATTTTGCTGAATTATTAATGGTTGTATGGTGCATCTGGTTTCTCTTTTTTTTTTTTTCTATGTTTGATCAGGCCCTATGTCTGTGCTTACCACATCCGAAGAGGACTCTTTCAGCAGGGTCCTCTTGCTGCTCCTCCGGGACACTCTCTACCATGAGCGCTTGTGAAGCTATCTGCGGCCCCTGCTCGTGCATGAACTTGAGGAGGTTGAAGTACCACAAGGTCTGGTGTATACCTCATCTGCCTCCGCTCCAGATGCACGCGACTCCTGCTGTTTTTATATTTTTTTTTACTTACACAGTACAAAAATTCAGGATTTTAGCTTTCACCCTCGGGGAAGCCTCATCGTGGAATGGCTTGCTGAAAGTTACGAGCTCTTCAATAGCAGCAGCTCTCTTGAATTTATTGCTGTAGTCGGGTCCCTTTATGTACCACAGACATTCATGGGCACGACAGCATTCGAGAAAACCGGTGACAAATTGCCGCTCTCTTGCACTGGTCATTTCTGTGGGAAAACAGAATTTTAAATTTTTTTTAAATTTGAAAGTTTTAATGTTTTAACAGTTGAATTATTTAAATTAGTTATGTTTTTAATGTGTCTAAATACATTTTTAAACCTGTGTTAGTTGATTTTCATAGTACATTTCTTTTTTATAAATTAATTGGTAGACAACTTGCATGTGCTATAATGTCATTATACTGGCTTATCAGTGGGTACATTGCGGGTGCGGTGGATATTAACCATTGATGGGCTAGTACATTGGTGGCATAGGGTACATTGGGGGTGTAGTGGTTAATACACATTGGGGGTGCAGGGGTTAAAACACATTGGGGGTGCAGGGGTTAATACACATTTGGGGTGCAGGGGTTAACATGCATTGGTGGGGCAGTGGCTAAGATGAGAAGAGAGCTGCATAGGCTTAAGGCTATATAAGAGTCCTTAGTTTTTTGTAATTGGTTAGAATTTGGTCAACTATTGCTAGGTAGAGTAGTTTGGTGGGTTTATTTGGTTGGTTTGTTTCTGACCATGTGTAAGCTCGAGGGAATGGCTAAATGTGGGCTTTATAAGGCTGGTGTATGTCCAGCAACTTCCTTTCTGGATAGTGTTTGTCCCTCCCTCCCCTACCTCTTTCCTATGCTCTTTATTGTGGGACATGTATTGCCTACCCTCCAACATGACCCCTTCAATCAGGTACAAAATGCTCTGCTCCTGGACTTCCCACCTGATGTATGATTGCAGACACCTGTGTTGAACTAGGTGATTGATGAGACAGGTGTTTCAACACAGGTGACTGCAATCATAAATTAGGTGGGAAGTCCAGGAGCAGAGCATTTTGTACCTAATGGAACGGGTCATGTTGGAGGGTCTGGTATCGCCATGGTACTGGAATATGCCACTTTTTACATGATTGGTCATTACGAATGATCGAAAATGGCTATATTGTGTTAAAAAATTGCACTGTGTATGGGCATCTTAACTCTAACACTAACCCTAAAATGGTAAGTCAACATTCTGGCAGTCAACAAACTAACTGCATACCATGTGCTCTTATCAGAACCAGAGATATCACAAGGTGGGTGTATGGGGTGTGTACTGCACCAGGATATCAGCCTTCCAGGGGGTGACACCAAAATGCTGGCTCCTCTGCAGTGATGTGAAGCCAGGTGCTGCACTGTGACAATATTGTGCAGCAGCCAGTTTCCATTACTGGGGAGGAGCCAGCAGTGCGGCCACAGTTTCTGTGGGCAGCCCAGCATTTTTTGGGAATGCTAAGCATACCACCGAAGTGATGTAACCAGGGGCTTCCAGCAAAGCCACACTCCAGGATTGAAGAAGACACAACTTTCCTGCAAGGCCATGTCCCATTCTCATATGGTCACGCCTTTTTTCAGGCATGTGAAGGGACTATTTACCACACTGGGTGTTACTGAACCTAGTGCCACCACTGATCAAAACCCATGTCCCAGATTATCCCCTTCATAAGACATTCCAAATCTCTGCAATATGCGGACATTAGGAATGGTCATTTTCAGGGTTTTGCCATAATATTTATAGATAGGCCTCTATTGGCTTGTTTGCGTGCATTGGTTACAGGGTGCGCGGTGCACATAGGCCTCTGGGTCGAGGGGGCTCCAGACCGCACACCCTGCACCCATATATAATTATACTTACCTATATAGAGTTCTCTATCTGGAGGCGGTCCAGAGCTGCAGAGCCAGCCAGAGTCTACTGCACAACCAGAAAGGTGGGGGCCCACACGGAGGCAGCACACAGCCCTCTCCTCTCTTAAACTGCCCCTGTTTATGTATAATAAAGGGTAGAGGACTTAATGGTGTTGCCAGGGGGGTGTATAGGGTCACTACTGAGATGTCACTTGGGGATCCAGGTGCTTTTTGTAAAGGATAGAGAATTACAATTAAGTTGCCACCAATTTGTAGCTGCTGCTTTAGTACACATATGTGTATTACATTCTAGTGTTTGTATGTTTGTTATTGTTTGTTACTGTATTTATCACTCAAATGGGTGATAAATGTTGTTTTACAATATTGTTTAACCTTATTACGGATTGTTTTATCCCTGTATGATATCTTAATTAAAATAAATATATTAAACATAAGTACTTTAAAAATGATAAAAAAAAAAAAATTAGTTTTAAAGAAACAAATGAGTCACAGCATGTGTGTACATTGTATCCCTCACTACGTGGTATTTTGCAGTATGAGGAAGTACTATGGTTAGAGATGTGACACAAGAAATGTCTGCTCTATAACTAAGTAACTAGACACAAATTTTTCATTCTGCGGAGACTAACAGGAGAAACACTGAGTACATCTATAATGAGGAGCTCTATAATAATAGGTAAGGTTCCTACCCACACACAGTGATGCACACATAATGATACCACAGGTTCTCAAACTCGGTCCCCAGGACCCCACACAGTGCATGTTTCCCAGGTCGCCTCACAAAATTGCAAGTGAAATAATTAGCTTCACCTGTGGATCTTTCAAAATGTGTCAGTGAGTAATGAATACACCTGTGCACCTGCTGGGTGACCTGAAAAATGTGACCTGTGTGGGGTCCTGAGGACTGAGTTTGAGAACCACTGTTCTACACTATTACATTTATGTTCTAGGACATATTACCATGGACCATACAGCACAACAAGGTTCCCATCCACACACAGGGCCACAGACATAATGATACATCTGTACTACACTATTACATTTATGTTCTAGGACATATTACCATGCACCATACAGCACAACAAGGTTCCCATCCAGACACAGTGTCGCAGGTATAATGATACATCTGTACTACACTATTACATTTATGTTCTAGGACATATTACCATGCACCATACAGCACAACAAGGTTCCCATCCACACACAGTGCCACAGGCATAATGATACATCTGTACTACACTATTACATTTATGTTCTAGGACATATTACCATTCTTGATTTTGATTTAGACCTTGATCTTGTCATTTTATGTTTGTGTGTTATTGTCGCATTATATGTAAGTACGTTTGCTCTTAATCATTTTCTTGAATATATAATGAAACTTGTTTTATCTATATGACATTTGCTCTCATCAATGATGGATTATTGCCCCAACAAAGAGTACTTTCTATTTCTCTTCTCCCTTCAAATACTCCACTTACTCTCATGGGAGCACCTTTGTGAACTTATTTACTCTCCATTTTATTATATATTACTAGATCACAGTGTTTATCCATTATCTACGAAAATATATATATTTTTCTGTATTTTTTCCTACCAGGTCATATAGCGAGTGCTCTGGTCATATCCCAGTCCTCCCCATCCCCCCACAACAGTTATTAGAGATAAACTAGTCTGGAAAAAATATTTAGAAACTGTAAGTTACAATTATCAGCAAAACTTGAGCAGTGATAACCCCGTGTGATCTATGCCTTATACCACAGTCTCTCAGTCATGCTGGTTTTTATTGCATGTTACATCTACAGTATGTGTGATGTGAAGATTATTATTACATTGCTTTTAGTGCACCCAGTAATGTATTTATCTTTAGAAAAGCTAACGGAAAGTGCATCTCATAGAAGTATAGGATGAGACTGAAGCAGCGCCTCCTCTGTGTATAGTGACAGGACTGAGCATCCATACACACAGTCACCCAAAATATACACTTTCTGTACCCCTTTATCTCATTCTAGTAATCTTGCTCTACATATAAAATGGTATTTCAAAATATCTCATGCAAGTGCACCTTCTTCGAAATTACCTGGAATACCTTTACTGTACCCAACCATCTCTGATTTCTGTATGTCCTCTGTGTTCTCTTACCAGGCAGGTATCTCAAACACATGTTTGTGTGTGTGATATTTGTGTTTTTAAACTACTATATCCTTAGTATCATCTGTATTTACTGCTAAATGTGATTCTTATGTTTGTATTATCTATATACATAGGACCTCATTCAAGGGGCTGATTGGGAAAAAAATTTGAAAGTGGCCTCAATTAGATGGACCCATATCACCTGTAGGTACAGCCAAAACAAAAATAGGTGGGGTTAGTATACACAAAGCACAGACTGTCTTAGTGAGTGCAGTAAGATACAGAAAACATCCTAGTGACTGCCATACAATACAGAGAGCATTTTAGAGACTGCAATACAATACAGAGAGAAACCCATTGATCATCATACAATATAGAGGGGATCCTGTACACCATGTGGTGTTTAACAAATAAAAGATAATAATAATAATTCTAATCACTGCCATACATTACAGAGAGCATTGTATGGCAGTCATTAGAATTATTATTATTGTTTCGAGGAGCATTCTGGAGAGTTCTGACAAATGGTATGGGCACATTCCCCCAACATAAACCCAATCGAGCATTTATGGGATGTGGTGGAGAGGTCCATTCAGGGAACTGTGTGAAGTTATCCAGTTGCATTGGTCAACATCTCTCCAGAGGTCTTCTGTCCACATTTCACCAGGCCAGAGGGGTTCCTATACAAGGCATCTATATTATAAGTGTGACCCTTCAGTGTGTATATAGTTATATATATACTGTACACATATATATATATATATATATCCATCCATATGCAGCGGCACTCGTCGGACACTTTTTTAGAATAAGCTGAGAGACTGCTTCAACATTTCGAGTTTATTGCAACTCGTCATCAGGAACAACAAACAAGAATAAAACCTTACCTTAAATACCCCCATTGTGAGAGTAGATGCCAGGATCTCCACTGGCTCCGTCAGCGGCACCCGCAGGACTACTGGTAAGCATCTGGAAACACATGACTCCGGCACCGCGTCCGTTGCCCTGGTAACCCTGGAGCGTCCTACATCAAAAACAACACTCACGTAAGCGTCCTGCCCATAATAACAATACTTCACATGTAATAAGTGCAACATAATACATAAAGAATTGTATGACTATATAAATATAGCCCACATCCTAAACAATAACAAGCCCGCCATACAAATCCATCATAATCTAATATCAGAAAAAGATATGCAACATACCAACACCAAGTCACCATAAATATAGAGATATCATATTCATATAAATTAGAAAAAAGGCAGTATAATAGTAGACATATAATATGGGGCCTGATTCAGACTTGGTCGCTATCTGCGTACGCTCGCTGGAGGCGTATGCAAATTTGTCAAAGTGACGCCACGGGAAGCGAACGCTCGCCAAGGCATATGCACGCCCACCATGTCTTAGCGAGCGGACACTTTGTCTGAGCGTACACCCAATCGCACAGGTAGAGCTGCCCACCAGCACACGTCATCTCCAGGAAGTGTATTAAAACATTGGTACATCGAGCACCATCGGATGTGAACGCAGTGCTTGCGGTTGCTTTACCCTACCACAAGCATTGCGAGGAAATCAGTGTAAAAAAAAGGCAAGTGACGTGTACTATGATGCTGCCTGTTAATTATGCACGCCTCTAAAACGGCGTTGAAACACTCAGACACGCCTGCGTTCGCATCTCCAACCCCTTGTTATTAGTGTCCTGCACCTCTTACCACCCACAAATGGCCTCTCCTGTCACTTATTACCCTGGGCTGCCTTTGCTGGGCGAGCGAGAGGGTTGCGATTGCGGTGTGTAATTCACGCACGCGCAGAACAAAGCATGCACATGTGCGTACGCAGAACATCGGGCCGCTTGCGAATGCACAGTGCGAGCGATCGGCTCTGAATCAGGCCCATAGTCCTATCTATACCCAAATAATCAAAATAGAATCAGCAGAAAACATTACATTGTAAATGGTCATTTAGACCTCTAGGCTTAACAGTATCTAAATAAAAGTTCCACTTAGCTTCAGTCTGCAGTCATTTTTTGTGTCTATCACCACCACGAGGACTTTCGGGCACATGATCTATAATCATATATTTAAAATTTGATAAATTGCGCCTCTGTTCAAAAAAATGTCTTGCAATTGGCTGTTCAGAGGGTTTACCACCCAAAGCCGCCCTAATAGCGGACCTATTTAACGCCATGTACTCTCTAAAGGAGCGCATGGTCTTACCTGTGTAACATAGGCCGGACGGGCATTTCACCATGTAAACAACATAGCTACTTGTACAAGTTAGAGCACATTTAATGTCATATCGTCTACCATTGTGTGGGTGAAAAAACTATTTGCCGGCAGTCATGTGTTTGCATTTTGTACACCCTGTACATTTGTAGCATCCACCTGCTTTAATTTGGATGGGAATACTCATCTACATCTGTTCAGTCACATCTGCTTTTACTAACCAGTCCTGTAAATTTCTTCCTCTTTTAAGGCAGGACATCACTTTCTAGAGACAAGGTATGAGTCCGCACTGGTGGTAGAGTTTAAGTAGCTAAAAAATCACTATTAAATGATTATTACCAACATAAAGGTTCATCACAACACAAAATTCTGGATGACTCTAAGTTGGTGGTGCGCCCTTAAGATTTGTGCTAAATACGTTTAAGAGTACTTTCTGCAAGGAACAGAAAAGAAAAAAAGACAAATATGCCTTTGTAGGGGCACTCTTATATATAATTAACTTAGAAATAGATAGTAATGAAATGATTAATGTAAATGAAACTGAACATTTAATATACAACTTATTTAAAAGAAATTCTCCCCAAGGGCTGATGTGCACTTTATATAATACATGAATATATTAAGGACAAAAAAGTACGTACACTGGGGTAGATGTATGAAGCCCAGAAATGGTATCAGCGCACGTTATGTGCGCTGATACCGCTTCTCCCCGATGTATGATCGGGGGTCTGGGCGGTAAATGACAGGGGCGCTATGCGCCCCTGTCATTATCGGCGCTGCTATCTACAAGATAGCAGCGCTGACGGCAGGGCTATGTACGAATGGTCGGATCGTCTGACCCTTCGGCTGGCTGTAGCTGTCGTTATCGACAGCTACAGCCTGGCGCTGCCCTATCTCCACAGCAGGGACAGCGCTGTCCCTGCTGCGGCAGCTACCGGCTCCAGGGCTCCATGCGGGGATCTCGCGATACTTGTGAGATCCCGCACATGCTCAGTGGAGCCGGCCAAGAAGAGACACAGGGCATCAGCACTAGGCTGATGCGCTGCTGTCTCTAGCGGGTAGCGCCGGAGGGGGGAGTTAACGCTCCCCCTCTCCGGCCGATGAGATGTTTATACATCTCATCGGTAGTGCTTCCTGCTTCGCCTCGGTAAAGAGGCGAAGCGGGAAGCGTTATAGCGGCATGTTAAGTGCCGCTATAATACATCTACTCCACTAAGATAAAAAGTATTAATGAGTAATCTGCTCCTATCTAGGGTAAGGAAAAAAATGTAATAAAATAATTACCCCTAGCACAATCTCGAAAGAAGCATATTAGATTACACTAAAATATATGTGTCGGGCAAAAAATAATTGCAATATATTAGATCTCTGTTGACGATCGACATTTAATAAATAATAGTTGGGGAAAAAAATGAAAGAACCACACCTTGGCAAATGAAAAGAGTAACCTGATAGGATAACATTCGTGAATGTCTGTTATTGGTACACACAATCAGAAATGGATTACCTATATAAATTGGGATATTGAATGGCAGCTTTGAAGTCAAGCAGGGCAATTCAATTTGGAGCGAAAAGTAATTTTTTGCGATAATTTCGCACCGATGACGTAATTTTCGCTTGTTTTGGTGTTACACCGTATTCAATTTCAAAGACTTTTCGCAGGTTCAAAAAGTCTTTGAAACAAAACGGAGATAACTTTTCACCACTGAATAGGTGGCAAAAAAAAGTGCAGAATTGGGGTTTAGAGGTGCAGGCTTCAAAAAAATAGCCTGCGTCCCTGGGAATGTCATTTTAAAATAAACTGTGTCAAAAAAAGTTTAAAAAAAAAATAGGGACACCCCAAAAACATTATTTAAAATTTGGGGTGAAAATAAAAAAAAAGGGAAAAAAGTGTTTAAAAATAGGGAAATAGGTTCAGAGCTATTCTGCAAATATGCGGCAGGTGTATTCTAGAATAGGCTATTAGCGGCAGGTGCATAGTTGCAGAATTTTTTAAAACTTACTTTAGAGACTTAAAAATATGCTAGTACCCATTTTCATGTACCCCAAATTTGATGGGACCACTTAAAAAAGCGAAAAATAAACCTAAGTGCTCTTCAATGTCGGGAAAAAACAATGTCGGGAAAAAAACACCTGCCGCGGCTATTTAAAACCCCGACTTTTATTTGCAGGCTAAAACGGGGGTACCCATAGTGATCCCCCATGTTTTTACAGCTTTAGGGGGGTCCTACAATTTATTCCAGGAAAATATTTTTTTTTTTTCGCTGATCCAACTTTGCCGGCTCCCGTTTTCGTAGCTTTTATATTGAATACAGGGATAAAGCGGGCGCGCGCCCGATACTTTATCCCAGGAAAATCTCCGATGTGGAGCGAAAAGTCCAGCATGGACTTTTCTCTCCCATGTTGAATACCCCTGTATGTTCCTATTTATCAAATAGCAAGCGGAGATATATGCTGGACTAAAATATCCAATATATATACATTGATATTTGGTTACATATAACGCGGTCTGTTTCCCCATGTGAGTAAAAGAATTTTGTTCTAGATTATTGGATTTAATCCAAAATTAGTAGTTAACATTTAATTCAGCAGAAATACCAGGTAAGTAATGTTATATACCTTGAAGCAACTATGGATTCATCAATAAATTGATCTATGTACAGTATGTTTTGGATCCAAAAAAGAATTAATATAGTCCAGACTGATGATCTATGTTGATATCCAGTACATGCATCGTTGCTTCTTTCCATTAATTCATTAATATTGTTTGGATAATAACAAATCATTTCTATGTCCAGCTCATGCTTTGATAAATTTGTGCATTTATACCCTGCTTTTGGTATACAATCTTGCTTTATTGTGTAATTCTGCTGAATCCAGTTTGAGATCCAGCATATGCATTGATTAATCTCCCTGTTTAATCCATAACTGCCGTCTGGACTATATTAATTCTTTTTTGGATCCAACACTTACATTGTTCAATTTATTGATGAATCCATAGTTGCTTCAAGGTTAATAACATTACTTACCTGGTATTTCTTCTGAATCAAATGTTAACTACTAATTTTGGATTAAATCCAATAATAATAATAGGTGTCAGAGTGTGCTGTGTAACAGTGCAAACATTACATTTCATTGCGCCTTGATACCATTTTGTGAACAGCTCTTTATTTACAGTACAGTACTTAAAACTTTGGGCCTGATTCAGAGACGGACGCTCTTTCAGAGCGCTCGCTCTGAATCAGGGTGGCATTTATTTTTTTTTGAACCGGCTTCCTGGCCGCTCGCTAAGATGTGGGTGACTACCCACAGTTTTTGCGAGCGGCCATGTGATGGTTGCGATGGTCGCGACCATCGGGCTTGCGACGAGACCCTTGTGGTAGGGTCTCGTCCATCGCAAGCCCCAGTGAGCTTCTGACTCTAATAGAGCCGGAAGCTCACCACTGAGGCTGCCCTCAAACGGCCGCGTTCCTTCGGGAATGCCTCCGTTTGGCCAGCCACCCCCCCTGCCCGCCTCCAAAACGGGGCGAGCTGTCAATCACAATCGACAGCCGCCCCGTTTTGGTGCAAGACCCGTAGCCGGCTCTGGCGTGCGCAGTGGGGGACCATCGACCCGCTTGCGAGCGGGTCTGAATCAGGCCCTTAGAGCATTGCACTGTGTAGTTTTAATTATATATTATCTCTTAATTAAATCTCATTTGTATTGACAAAATAAGCAGATATGTGTTCTTACTATACCTATGAAATAGGGGTGCAGGGTTCTGGGATCTCACAAATCGGGAGGTGTGCTAGCAGTTTGGAAACTCGCTGTGTAGTTGCTGAACTGTCCCCTTTATTCAACTCTGCATTATCTGAGTTTTCCATGTTTATCATTGGTGACAGTTGGACTCTAAAAAAATATCATAATCTATTTTCTGGCCTATTTATCAGATTATACAAGTCAGAATAGCTGTTCCAATAAGCAGCTGTCCGAACAAATGCTAACATCTGTACTTCTGCCACTAATAACAACAGCACAAGCTCACATTGATGTGTTCTGCAGCGGCAACGTTCCTGTGCACGAGCAGCCGCAAATAGATCCGGAGGGAGTGGAGGGATCTGTATCAGATATTTATGCCTCTGGGCTGTAGCTTTGCTGGCCAGGAGGGGATTAGAGTATGTGTATGAGAGGCTGGGAAGTGACTACTAGGGGATGGAAGGTGCTAGGGAGAGGATTTTTTTCCCTATGGTGCCAAGAAGCCCTGATGACAGCACTGGATGCAAAACATTATGTGTACAGTATATAGAAATGTATATCTATATTCCTGCTCCTTGTTACAGTATAACCCATATGTATATTGCCATCATTCTTCTCCATTATGTGGCTTTTCTTGCCCAAGTTAGGTCTCCTACCACTACTAGACCCCCCCTGGGGCTACAGCTGTAACTATCATAAAACAACAGCTCACAATAACAACATGAGATTGGCCGGAGTTTAATATCTGTATTTTTCTCTTCCAGCTCTCCTCAGTCTGTGGATGGATCTGACCAGTGGGATGATCAATATTCAGCTGATCCCTCAGTATCCAGTGATCCAGGAATCTGTCACCCTGAGTGTTACTGGAGTCACTGGGAGGATTCTGGCTGTTACTTGGTATAAAGGACTAAGCGCCAGTGCTGGGAATCAAATCCTCATATATCTTCCTGGTGTTACTCCCCCACTAGTTACTGGACCTCTGTACTTCCCTCGGGCCAGTCCTTTCCCTAATGGCTCATTACTGATCTCAGATCTGCATATAACAGACAGCAGTAATTACACACTGCAGATACAGACAGAGAAAGCACAAGAACAAGCCTCTGTGACCCTGACTGTCTATGGTGAGTAACATGTAATCACTGTGCCAGGCAGACGTGTGATGTATAATGACCGGTGTCTCCTCTGTGTGCGGCTGCCGGGTACAGGGGTAACTCCAGCACTGAGCTGTTACCTGTGTTAGCAGAGGTCTTACTAGATCAGATCTTCTTCCCTGCCATAGACAGAATGCACACACTGGGGAGCTCTTTGTGGTAATACTATTTATAATAAAAGATGGTTTTGTTTATCAGCAGCAGCAAACAGACATGACAGGATTACCATGACTACCAGACATTACTTCACTACATCACATCTTCTACGGTTAGGTCTAGACTGTACAGAGCTGATGGCCCTGTGACGTCACACCCACGTAACTCGGCCAGAAAGGGGGAGGGGCGGGGATGGTAACGGGAGACCAAAGGTGTCCCCTCGCGGGCTCGCTACGCTCGCCACGCTTCGGGCACGGTGGCTCGCTGTGCTCGCCACAAACATATATTTCCCCTCTATGCCCTAGTGGATGGTAACGCAGGAGCGGTCCAGCCTCCTGCAGCGGTCACGTGGTGTCTACGTCACAGAGGTCCTTTCTCCAACTTGGAAATAGCAGCAACCCATCTTCTACATCTAGATAATCAATAACAACAGAGTACAGTACTTATTACAGAGGGATAACACACCAACACTTTGTAACACCGCCACCTGCTGTCCCTCCAGTGTAATCACTCAAACAGCACTAGTCTCAGAGCTCCATTTAGTAAGTGTGAAATTAATTTGAAATACACCACTTGTTTTCACAGCAAATCTCCAAACTATTTCACCTTATTTGATGCCAGGACAGACCTTGCGATAAACCAACTGTCCCAGCAAAGTTCCTGGAGATCAACCTCACTTTTCTGAAGACAGGTTAATCTCCAGTGCACATGCGCTGCCTCTTGCAGAGCTGCTTCTTCCTGTGTTTCCGGCTGGTTACTGCGACCCCTGCCTGGCAGCAGCCTCCCTCTTGTTGTGTGCTGGGCTGGGGAGAGAGGCTGCTACCAGGCAGAAATCCTGGAGCAATAGCCAACCATATGCTGGGCTGCTGCTGTGTGAAGGAGGAGCTTCCCACTGCCTGCTGGGGGAAGGGGGCCACTCGCTGCCATGTCCTGTGGGAAGTAGGGCCACCTGTTGTCATGTGCTGGGGGAAGGGGTGGCATCTGCTGCTTTGTGTTTGGCGGGGAAGGGGGGGTCTTCTGCTGTCATAACATATCTGGCTGAGAATAAGGCACCAGCGGGGAGGAGAAGCAGGTTGCAGCTGCCCGGGGTGACAGAATGACTGTGTGCAGAAGCTGAGGGAGCTCTGCACTGGGAGAGAGCAGGAAGAGAACAGTTTCTTCTTGCTTTTCTCCTATTCTGCCAACTTTATATACACATAGGACCTGATTCAGACCTGCTCGCTAGGATGCGATCGCTCGTAGCTGGCTGATTTTTGCATTCTGTGCATGTGTATGCATCACAATGCGCGTGCGTGAACCACTGCGACACATCAGGAATCGCTCGCTCCCCCAGCATAGACAGCCCAGTTGAATGAGTGACAGAAGAGGCCATTTGTGGGTGGTAACAGGGGCAGGCCACTAGAAATGGGTGAGTGGAGGTATGTATGCAGGCGTGCCTGTGTGTTTCAACACAGTTTCATTGGCGTGCATAATTAAGATGCAGCGTCATTGTACTTGCGGCCAGGTATAGTCAACCTCAAGCACTGCGAGTACATCCGATGGTGCTCGATGTACCAATGTATTCATGCTCTTCCAGGAGATGACGTGCACAAGTGTTATGAATGGCTGGTGGGCGTCTGGTTACATAAAGTGATCGCTCGCCAACACATAGTGGGCGTGCTAATGCCTTGCCGTGCGATCGCCTGCCTTGCTGGGCGTGCGCTGGATTTGCATACGCTGGGAGCGAGCGATCACATCTAGCAGGTCTGAATCAGGTCTATATCCATCCTGAGATTACTTTTTTTTTATACAAAAGATGATAGAATCGATATTTATAAATATTGATCCTGCGAAGTTCTGATCGAACAGAACTGCAGAGGGAGAAGCAAAAAGGTGGAGAAATCAGTAATTTCTCTACATAATGCAGTATACTAATTACTAACTATGGAGATAGGAGATTTTAGGCTTCATCCAGCTAAAATGCTAGGGAAATTCATTTTTGTTTTTGGTTTACTTAATAGGCCCCTCAGTCTGGTGCAATATCCCAAAATATTTCAGTATCCCAGCAGCTGCTCACTGGGTAAAGAACTGGCTCTATCTCCCATCAGCCCTCATTACTACCAGGCTGGAAACCATAGGGAGAGATGATATGTGATAATAAACAGTCCATAGTCATGATGATGATGACCTGGGTAAGAATCTGCTGTATTTGAATGATAAATCTAAATTTAAAGCTGAATCTAACCTCAATACTTATGTAGCACCCCTTTCCCAGTTAAGCCTATGGGAAGGGTGTTAGTATAAGGATAGCGGTTCTCACCATTATATCTTCTATGCAGTAGCCACACTGGCACATGTATTGCTAATGCATGGGGGGCACTAAAGTTTTAACTCTTTTTATCAAAAAATATATTTGCAGTATGTACATTAGAAAAGGGGTCACTTCAATTCCAGGAACAGGTGACAAGCATTTCTTAAATCACATTAAATACAGGTTACACTATGTCTATATCCAGGGGTGTAACCCCCCCCCTTACCCTCAAAGGGACACTCGGTTACTATGTGGCTGTATATATCTTAATATCTGTGATGTATGTCTGTGCCTCCGCCCAAGTTATTTAAGGTTTGCCTGGGTAAACCTACTGACAGAGTGTATAGTGTAGCAAAAGGTCAATATGCAAATTACCATACACTATTATATTTATTTTCTTTACATTTATCACCTGGTTCTCTTCTTCCACAGAACGTCCCACTATATCCACTCCAGGTAAGCAACTACACAGTAGTTAAATATTAAAATTAACTTTATGAGTAATATAAGTAAAGGATATACAGTTTCAATTTACCTATACCTTATATTTAGCATACAAATGATGAACAAAGTTTCCACATCCTGACAAATATATAGTTAATCACTAAGAGCATTTGACCAACAGTTCTACACCTATATCTGGTAATAGTTACGTTTGAGCCAAAGAACTGAGCAGGTTGAAATAGTCCAAGTCCCGAATGTTTGCTCCAACTCAGGCCATTAAATGTGGATTATTTTAGCGTATATATAGATGCGCTTGTATTTATCTGTATAATAAAAATGTTACTTTTAGATAGGATGTGAGAAACTCCTCACAGATTTAATACAATGAAATAAATAGATAAATAAAATTACAATGTAGTTCAGTGAAATAAATAAATAAAATGAAGACAATAACGAATAATAAAGACCAGCAATGTCTGATAAACTGTGGACTCAATATAAAACATAAATCAAAAGATGTTTATAGCTCTTCCAATGCATGCTTGTGTGTCAGTTCAGGAATCCCGTATCTGTAAACTTAGACTGGGTCCGGAGCACCGGTTTACTCACCCTATCTTACCCTAACGGCAGCAAGGGCTGAGGTATGCTGGCAACTGTCGGAGCGGGTTCAGTCAGCTGTAAGCTTCGAACGTCCTGCTTCTGCTGGTCCAGGCTGTACTTTCTCCCTGGCTCTATGTGACGAATCTAGGATTGTGCCTTGTACTAAGGTGCAGTCAAAATGCCATGTGGATATCGTCCTTATTATCCTTTCTACTGAGTTATATGACACTATTTCCTGTTGCTATTCTCTGTCTGTTTGAAGGTGTAGTCAATAATATCCAACAAATTAATACGAGCTGGTTCCATTTAATAGGAATGGTAATCCATAGATTAGGTTGCTGGACTACCTTTGCAAATATATACATAAACTTTCCAAATGTCATGTAATAATCCTGTGGGGTTATAATTGCAAATTCCAGAGAACGAGGATGTATGACTACTCTAAAATAGCATTCCACTAGCTGCTGCTGTTACATCTTAGTCACTTTGTTCCAAGCTAATAGATTAGATAATTAATATCCTTTTCTATGTCCCAAGTTGTTACACTGTAGCGCCTTATTTGACTTAGCTCTCCTGCAGGGAATCTGTGAAGTATAGCAATATTAATATAGTTGTGCAATTTAACTGGGACATACTCTGCCTATGTTCACAGTAAAAATTATTACAGCAGAGCTATACTGGTTCTAATCTCTTCAAGCCTAGCATGTTGAAGGCCTTATTGTAATATGGGCAGCCAATGCTTTATATATAAAATATTTATATACAATCTCCCCCTGGTGATCTAGTTAAACATTAGTAACTAGATCACCAATACAAACGAGCCACATAAGTAAATGATAAGTTTACTCTTCCTCTACCACCCAGTTTCTGTGCATCCAAAATAAGGCCAATTATGAACTATACTGGGATGGATTATTCTTTCCATCCTCCTAGGTTCTAAAATGTATCATCCCAGGGGGGTCTTATCTGTCTTTTAGGCCTTATTCTATTGTCTAAGTCATCCACTTCCACAACATTATTAGTTGTGTCCCTATTTTCTGGATTCTCCTCAATGTTTTCACGAGAGATTTCATCAGCAAATTCACTTGTTTAGGATATCCCTGTAATTCTTAATATCTCCCTGTAGGATTCCAGGTAAGTATTCCTTTCCTGGTGTGTTCTCTTTTCTATTTTCCTGTAGGATCTCAGGTAAGTATTCCTTTCCTGGTGTGTTCTCCTTGCAAAAGTATCCTTGTCCATTGCTTTCAGCCTCCACTTCTTCCAGATCACTGTGATCTAAATCTTTAGTATTTAAGGTTATTAGTTCTTCCTGTGCTAGCCTTTTAGGTGAAACAGATACATCTTGACTATCAAAACTGTCTAATTTAATATCTCTTCTGATAGGCAGCAAATGTTGTCTGTGATAAGTATTTTATCTGACCCATTCTCAGGCTTGATTTTATAAACAGGCAAATCTGGGAACTTCTCCACCTATTAGCAATCTTAAATTTCCGAGGCATTCCTAGTTGCCGGAAAAGTACTCTGGACCTCATTCAGAGTCTCTCGCTAGATGCGATCTCTCGCCCCCAGTATATGCAAATTTGTCAAAGTGACACCACGGGAAGCATCATCTCCAGGAAGTGTATTAAAACATTGGTACATTGAGGACAATCGGAAGTGATCGCAGCGCTTGTGGTTACCTTACCCTACCGCAAGCACTGCGAGGACTTCAGTATAAAAATAGGCATGTGACGTGTACTATGAAGCTGGCTGTTAATTATGCACGCCTCTAAAACGGCATTGAAACACTCAGGCATGCCTGCGTTTGCACCTCCACTCCCCCGTTATTAGTGTCCTGCCCCTGTTACCACCTACAAACGGCCTCTCCTGTCACTGAATTCACTGGACTGTCTTTGCTGGGTGAGCGAGCGGCCTGCAATCACACAGAGTAGTTTGCGCACGTGCAGAATGAAGCGTGCGCATGCATGTACGCAAACCATCAGGCCGCTTGCGAGCACACAGTGCTAGCGAGAGACTCTGGATGAGGTCCTCTATCGCCTGGGGCCAGTTCTTGATTTCGTACCTTCCGGTCGTAATAGGTTTTATTTTTTTTTCCTAGTTTGGTAGCTGTTTTATTGGCTATTTCATAAGCTCTCTTTAACTCTTCCCTTAGATTCTCAACATACTTAGTATGGGAAATGTGTGTCTTCTTTCCTGGGGTAATCCACATAGATATGTCTATGGGACATTTAGCCTCCCTCCCAAACATTAAGTAATAGGGAGACAATCCTGTAGCCTCATTCTTTGTACAGTTATAAGCATGTACCAGCTTAGTTATGTTCCGCTTCCAATTGTACTTGTCCAATGGGTTCAGAGTACCCAACATATTAAGTAATGTGCAGTTAAACCGCTCTGGTTGGGGGTCACCTTGAGGGTGGTATGGAGTTGTTTGAGACTTGGTAATGCCACAAATGTTGCAAAGCTCTTTGCTTAACCTGCTCTCAAAGACCCATCCTTGATTGGATTGCAGCCTATTGGGCAAGCCATAGTGAATTAAAAACTTGTCCCACAAGGTGTTGGCCCCGGTAGATACTTTCTGATTGGGTGTGACATACGCTTGGGCATACCCGGTGAAGTGATCAGTCACAATTAACACATTGCATTTTTTTCCTTGCTCCACTTCCAAGGTGAGATAATCTATACATATTAAGTCCATAGGACCACTGCTCTGAATGTTAACTAGAGGAGCTACCTTAGCTGGCAATGATTTTCGTACAATGCAATTTCCACATGAATGACAGTACTCTTCAGTCTCAATCCTCATGCCTGGCCAATAGAATCTATCAGTTATTAAACCCAAGGTCTTCTCAAATCCCAGATGTCCATGGTGGTCATGTAATGCCTGCATCACCACTGTCCGATATTTCTTTGGCAATACCACTTGAGGTTTTCCCTTACCGTTTGCTCTCAGAGTGTTCTGATATAAAATCCCATTTTGTATGTACATACTCTTCTTTTGCTTTATCAACATTTGAAGGTCTTTTGATTTTGTAGTTCTCATCTGATCGGGGGCTCGTGACAGTTCTAGCATTTTCCTCATGTCCTGGAGCCCCCTATCTATTTCCCCAGAACAATTTAATAAATTAATGTACTGCCCCTGCTGTGGCTTCTGCTTACCCCTTCGCAATCTATAAATATACACATTACATATATTAAATTTTTATACTTTAACCCATACATCTCTATGTATATATAATATAAGCCTCTAACCCCAAGCAACTTTTTAATACATTTAAACTGCTTCTTTCCCCTCCCTCACCCAAGCCACCTGCTACTATCTGTGCACAAGATTTTGCTTCCTATTTCAAGGACAAGATTGATAAGATCCGAAATTAAATGGTATGCTCTTCCTCAGCTAATGACCTGCTCAATTCCCTACCTGAACCCTCTGGCACATTCTCTTTGTTTGACCCCACAAATGAAGATGAAGTATCTACACTCTTCTCATCCTCCTACTCTATTACCTCTCCTCTAGATCCTATACCCTCACAAATCAGTTAAGCTCTGTCTCCAATGCTCATCCCAACTCTAATAAAATCTGTAATCTCTCTCTCTGTACTGGCATCTTTCCATCACTGTTCAAACATGCAATGATTACTCCCATTCTGAAAAAACTAAATTCTGACCCTAACACTCTCTCAAATTACCGTCCTATCTCCCAGCTCCCATGCCTCTCCAAGCTACTTGAGAGACTTGTCTACACCCGCCTCACACACTTTCTTAACTCACACAACTTATTGGACCCACTTCAGTCTGGCTTTCGTTCCCAACACTCCACAGAGACAGCACTGACTAAGGTAGTAAATGATCTGTTCACTGCCAAGGCTAAAGGTCATTACTCACTCCTAATTCTTCTAGATATTTCTGCTGCTTTTGACACTGTTGACCACTCTCTTCTCAAACAAACACTACAATCCCTAGGTCTTAAGAACAAAGCTTTTTGTAGTTTCTCTTTCTACCTATCTGATCGCTCTATTACTGTTCATTTTTCTGATTCTGCCTCCTCTTCGCTACCTCTATCAGTTGGAGTACCGCAAGGCTCTGTCTTAGGTCCTCTGCTATTCTCATCTATACCACCTCTCTTGGCAAACTAATCAGCTCTTTTGGATTTCAGTACCATCTGTATGCAGATGATATTCAAATCTACCTATCATCCCCAGATTTATCACCATCTGTATTGGTCTGTGTCACTGAATGTCTTTCTGCCATTTCATCTTGGATGTCATCTCGCCACCTGAAACTTAATATTTCTAAAACAGAATTAATTATATTTCCACCAGCCAATAACAGTTACCAACCTGATCTCTCAATCTCTGTTGATAACTCGACAATCCACCCTGCCCCACAAGCTCGCTGCCTAGGTGTCATACTTGACTCTGAACTGTCCTTTGTTTCCCACATTCAAAATCTCAAAATCATGTTACATACATCTAAAAAACATATTCAAAATTCGACCATATCTCACACAAGACACTATCCATGCATTCATTATTTCTCGCATTGACTATTGCCATAGTCTCCTTACTGGCCTTCCCAAAAACAGGCTATCACCATTACAATCCATTATGAATGCAGCTGCGAGGCTTATATTCCTTGCCAAATGTTCATCGTCTGCCGCACCACTCTGTCAGTCCCTCCATTGGCTGCCGGTTTTCTACAGTATTCAATATAAAATACTTTTACTTACACATAAGGCTATTAACCAAACCACACCAACATACATCTCTACATTCATTTCAAAATATCTCCCAACCCGATCTCTCCGCTCAGCACAAGATCTGCATCTCTCATCCCCACGCATTACTTGCTCCCACTCACGGTTACAGGACTTTCTTTGGGCTGCACCCACTCAATGGAGTACCATGCACAATAAGACTTTCCTCTAGTCTCCAATCCTTCAAGTGTTCCCTGAAAACTCACGTCTTCAGGCAAGCTTATCAGATTCCAGAACCGCCCACATAACCTTCATAGCTTCCATATCTAATTACATCCCCTTTCACAGTCCACACATAACCTCACACATTGTCTTTCTTTCACATCCTCCTGATATTTGGCCAACATTCCTGTGTGACTGGATCATGCAGCCCACCAAGAAACTCTCCATTCTGGCTGGACCAAAATTGCAATATATAGCACCTATCCTTGTGTATCAATGCCTATTTCCCTATAGATTGTAAGCTCACGAGCAGGGCCTTTCTACCTATATATCTGTGTGTTATTACCCTGTTTTGTTCTATTTATGTTTCCAATTGTAAAGCGCAATGGAATATGCTGTGCTATATAAGAAACTGTTAATAAACAAATAAATATAATACATTTTCAACATTGAATACATAACTGAATGCTCTAGAAACTGTTAATAAATAAATAATAATAATAATAATAATATGTAAATATATTGAGGTGCCAGACAGCTACTCTCAATATATTTATGTTGCCTATATATATATATATATATTTATATTAGGGATGTGCAGGCTCGGATAGGTTCGAGTTTGCACGTGGAGTTCGGATTTTTCCCTCCAAAAAAACGGAACTCAGAACGAGGCAAAACGTCATCTTACATGGACGAACATCATCATTCCTGGTCTTTTGTCCAGGAATGATGATGTTCGTCCATGTAAGATGACGTTTTGCCTCGTTCTGAGTTCCGTTTTTTTGGAGGGAAAAATCCGAACTCCACGTGCAAACTCGAACCTATCCGAGCCTGCACATCCCTAATTTATATATATATATATATATATATATATAAATAATATATATATATATATAAATATATATATATGTGTGTCATCTGTGTCCACCCCTCTTTAGCCATATGTTAATGTGGCTACATAGGTATTTGAAGGTGCTGCAAAAATAGTATTTTGTTCCCTACGTGGGTGTGGCCACGCCTCCCGTGATTAGGTCACACCCCCTTCACACGGCCCGGTGTCGCTCTTGTCGCGCCTGATGACAAGGGGGCTTTTATGGCTGCAATCTGTGATTCTGCCTGCAGGGTGCAGTTCCAGGCACCCTGCTAGCCAGATACAGGGCCAATGGGTGGTCAGCGGTGCCACCCACCGAGCGATGTGCTCTGTGCGGTGCATCGCTTACTCATAGCTAGTCGTTATGGACCTGGTTGTATATGCAAACACATTAAGTCCAATGTCTGCAATTGTGCAGTAGAGATGCAGCTCTATTCTTACACCAACAAGTCACTTAGTTGATAACTGTTTCCTGGAGTCTCTTTTCGTGATTTGTTTCATTCACTCCTGAGTATGAGGTGGCATCACCAGTACCTGTGTTTCATTGAAATACTAAATCACCCATCAGGATACCAATAGGAATGAGGAGCCATGCTATACTGTATATCATTTTAGTTAATATACTTTTGTGTTAGGTGCATTATTATTGTGTGTTCTGTGCAGGACACCTCCCCTTTTGTTACTGTTGCTGCCATCTCAGTATGAAGTTACAGTAACAGAAACAGACCTTTGAAAAATTAAACAATTATTGATTAAATGTAGTTTTTTTTAGCAGAGTTAACTTTAACTACAACATTTTTTTTCTAAAAGCTCAAAGAAGCCAGAGTCTCCAAGCGTTTTAAATAATTTATAAATTATGAATTTGGTAACTGGTTATTTTTATATCACTTTAATAATGAATATATCTATCTTGATTTTGCTAAAAAAAAATGCACTTGAATTCATTATTGTACACACAAACTATCAAAATTTATTTAGACTGGACTGAATATAAAAATTACACACTGACAGACATTTACTCAAATTTTATTAGAGGAGCTTATACATCCTTATTTACAGGTGTTTATTATATGTGTAATATGCATGCCCTGAACTATAGTATACATAAAGGAAATAATTATTATATACACTTGTGCCTTTATAGTGGCAGATTACAGATTGTACTTTAATGCAGTTCACAACTTAAAACTCTATATAAACATGTCTAAGAGTAAACAAATTGACAACAATGTGGCATTTAGAAAGGTCAGCCTTTTATTAAGGCGTCAATTATTTATTGTAATTAAACCTTGGATACCAGCCATTAGGCTAACTTAACACTAAAAAATAATGACAATGACACCACTGCAGTGGATTAAAGATCAATGTTATCTATTAATTGTAATGACCAAATATTAGTTCAATAAGGGTGGCAAAGAAGGATGCTACTAAGAACCAGCTCTAGCCATCTGACTCTCTTAAAAAATTGGGGGATGACTAAAATGCCCCCCTCTATAAAGGCATAACCCATGCTGTGAAGGACTCACCACCTTTTACTATAGCACAGTACAGACGCTTCATAAGGAAGCACCCTCTGTCCTCCCGCACCAAAAGGGTAAGTGCCCAACAACGACCACTTATACCACATGTGGCCACTGGCTAGTAGCGCCTTCCTGCCACAGCTAGGTTCTAAACTGCAGCATGCCACCCTTAATTAACACCTATCCCCAACTGGACCTAGCCCCTACTCAAACAAGGAATATAAAATACCCTTAAGGAACACACGCAAACCTGACTCAGAAAGATGCAACCAATCTCACCTAACATATTGTGGACTCTGTAAAGTCAACAACGGGTGTCTAACCACTATGCCCCGGAAGAAGCTTCAGACCTGAAAATAGCCGCATTGATCATTTTCCTAGCTTTGTCCACAGCCACCAGATCCCTGGAACCCCTCCAAACAAATCTAGGTATCATCTCCGACCATACCACATGAACATCGGGCCAGCATGAGACCACCTCTGCCAAATCAGCCTACACTTTCAGAATACGGTAAACTCCTTTAACCTGCCCTATGTCATTGCCCACAAGGTGCACCACCAACCAGTCAGGACACCCCCATAACTGTTCTTTCTTAAAAATCAAATCCAAAAGGGCTGCCCACCTTAAACCTTGAACCCCTAACCACCTAACCCTTCGCCCCCCCCAACATCGAAGAAGCCTACCTAGCTAACGAATGCCACTCAGCCCAAAATATGTAGTAATGACCCACAATCCACAGTTGCTCCGTTGACGTATGGGATGCTGTAAAAGAAAGATCCCTAAAAGTCAGTATCCTCACCCAGAAAAACCAAGTAACTGAACAAAATAACCAGGAACTGTGTTAGTGACAAAAAGAACCCAAGTGAAGGAGAAAACGTAAAAACCTCCCGTGGACCTTGATATTCAGCCAATAGTAAATAGGCCCACTTGGAGGAAAATTAAAAATCCCTTCACACCCCCACTTTTTGAATACTAGTCACTCAAAAACTGACGGGTAAGAAACGTTTTTGTGTTAGCGCAAGTAGCGCAACATCAAACCTTATCACAGCGAACATAAGATTTAAAAGCCGCAGACTTCCAATAGCTCCTGTATGGCTGAAGCTGTCAAACTGCTGGCCACAGCGCAAGTAGCCGCTCTAATGCAAAAAGAGTGGGTGCCGGAGTCAACACTCCTCAGGCCCAACTTCATCAGACAACGCTTGAACACCGCTGCAAACTGAAATTTAGTAAGAAGTAGGGAATATGCGTCCAAGAAAAATTGCCCGTCTCCTACCGGCTGCAACTGCAAATAATGCTTAGCTAAGCACAATGGGCAAATCTCAGCGACTAGATTACTTTTTAGAGACAACCATCAACCCCTTCCCATGTGATCCGTTTTGAGCAGGGAATCGTACACAGAATTGCCTCTCCCTTCAACAAGATGTTTTTAAATAGCAAACCGGTGTCCCCCGAATTTGAAGCCACTAACTCACTAATTCTAAAAGCCCCAAAGAAAGCAAAGGAAAAAGCCAGTTGGAAAAGAATTGCCTCAAATTCTGAATCTGCCACCGATTTCAGGATAACAAAAAGGTCTTGCAATAATCCCAAATCAATGGATGAGAATCAGCTGGAGATGGCCTTTCCCTAGCCCATCCCTTAAGAGCCTTGGACAAAACAAATGACTTAGTAGGATCATTAACTTGTTTAATTATAGCAAAAAATGAATTCACGGCTAAAGCGGAAGCCATGGAAGCCTTGGACCTACCCCGACTTTTTTGGCCCCATATGAATGCCAGCAAACATTGCTCGGCTGACTTACCCTCCTGTCGGTACCTAATACAATATGCTTCCCACTCCTGCCAATCTGACACATACGCTTGCAGTGTCGATGGTGCCAAGGATTTACGTGCCAATTCCGCTATGCCTGATCGATAATCTGCCAGACATAAGGAGGACATGTTAATCCAGAGGGTTCGGCTTCCTGCACAAAAAGTGAAACTTATCAAAGTTGAACCGATACAAGCATCTGCTATCCTGTTATCAACACCTGGCACGTGCTTCGCAGTAAAATTGATGTTAAACTGTAAACAGTTCAAAACGAGGTACCTTAAAAGCCAAAGAGCCTGAAGTTAAGAGGAATGCTGGATGTTAACCACGTGAACAACTCCCAAATTGTCACACCTATAGACAATGCTCTGATTCGACAATTTGCTGGCCCACAGTTCAACTGCCACAATTATTGGAAACAACTCCAACAAAAGCAAGTTGGCCGTGAAACCACGCTAAAACCAAGATGAAGGCCAGGGAGCAGCACACCATTCCCCTTGGAAAAAGGCCCCAAAACCAGAAGATCCAGCTGCATCAGTAAATACCTGAATGTACGAATTTGACACTGGCCAGGAGGGCCAGATAAGTTCCAAATTGAAATTAAGTGAAATCTATGACCAAACCCGTAAATCATCCTTTATTTCCTTTTACAATTGTATAGTATGATGCGGCTAGGCAACCTCTGAAGTTGCCATCTCCAGCTTCTGTCCCCATTGGAATTACTCTACAGGCAAAATTGAAGGAACCATGAAGAGACTGGACCTGACTTAGCCTCACACTATCCTTGCTCAAGCACTCCTCTATCTGGGCCAAAAGCTTCTGGACTTTGTCCACAGAAATGCAACAACAACCTACACCTGTGTCCACTTCAATACCCAGGTATGAAAAACAACACGTCGGTCCCTCCATCTTGTCGTGTGTCATTGAGACCCCCATAACTTTAAACAACGCGCCATCCAAAAACAAAGGATCCTGACAAATGTTACTGTCTCTTAGGCCTATACAGAGAAAATCGTCTAAGTAATGTGCTACTCCGCTGTGACCGGTGCCTGATTGGATGCACCAATGTAAAAACATACTGAATTTCTCAAAATATGCAGAAGAGAAAGAACAACCCATGGGTAAACATTTATCTAAGTAAAAAAGCCTGTCTAACTTAAAACCCATGAACCTTAGGCAGTTGGGATGAAGCGGAAGGAGATGAAAAGCGGACTCAATGTCTAATTTCGCCATCAATGCCCCAGGGTCAAAATCCCGAATCAATTTGAGAGCCTCTTCAAACAACTGGTACCAAACTCTACAAGACTCCTTAGCAATCGCGTCATTAACAGAGCCCCCATGAGGGTAAGACAAATGTTGGATTAAGCGGAACTTCCCCCCTAATGGGGAAATGCACAAGCTGGGCATAGGGTCGGATAAGAAAGGACCGCACATGCATACCAACTTAATTTCCGCCTCCACCTTCTGTCCCACCACGTGAGGTAACTCTCTCGCTGACCTTAAATTCCTGAGCGCCACAACCTGTACAGAATCAATAATGGGTAAAGGGAAACCTGTACTAAATCCCTCCTACAAAAATTGAGCATCATCTCTCCTGGGGTATCTTACCAGCCATTTACTCAAATCCAACAGCACTACTGGGGATGAACCCTTACTTATTAAATCCGCTGCCTGTAACCTGATCGGACTGACCCTCCCTTGCTGATGACTTGCACTCTGAAGCTGGGTAACTTGCTCCACAAATTCTACACGAGTGTCGAAAACGACCACTTGCACCCCTGTGACATTTAGAGTCATTGTAAGCAAAGCATTTTCCCTTCTGCATGTACCCAGCGCCTGCCTTGGAGACAGAGGTGTTTTTTTTATCCTGACCCTTAAGCAAATATTTGCTTTGCTGTGTAACCTCCAACCAAACCTCCACATCTTTAAAACCAAGAGGCGTTATTGGGTTTCCGTCTTGTTGCCGACTAAAGTTTTCGTCATACTCCCTCCATACGTAACCACTTGATTTCATGAACATTTCGTGAACTAATAACATGTATTTTATGATGTTTGTATGTTCATTGGGCCTTGTTTCCAAATAAGATGCTGAAAAAACTAAGAAACCCCTTAACCAATGATGAAAACTATGGAAAGCACTTTCTACCATGCCTCCCGCCTTTTTCGCCTTTTCAAAAGCCTGCCTAATTTCATCAGGCAACGTGAACACATCTACTGTACATACTTCCCCTTTGTATTTTTTCCCTCATTCTTTTCCTTAACCCCCTAGTCACGGCTGTGTTTGTGCAATGCACCACCTCTGAGAAAAGCGCAGACTAAGAAGGAGGTCCTGCTGTACACGTATCTTTCTACTTTGCAGCTTTCTTAGCTAATCGGTGTGCAATTAACTTAGCCAATTTTCGCGGGCGCTTGGGGGAACCCGAAGATTCACTGCTAGTTGAAGATTCGGATGATGAACTGACAGACTACATATGAGAAACAACATGCTCACCAGATTCAGATGGCCCAGGAATATCCAAAGGGTCTGTGTTGGTTGCTGCCACCAAACTGGATGAATCTCTGGTTAATGCCATTTGTTCGCCCGCCATTTGTCTCTTCCTCTGAACCACCTCCCCTGGTAGAACCTGCACAGTTGAAGTGCTACCTACAACTTCAGAACTGCAAACAGAAATTATTAACGGATTGGTTATGACTAGTTCTGTAGGGGGAAGGGGGGGTTCCGCACTGACAGGAACTGGGGAAACTGGAGGTAAAGGAGGTGCGGGGCAAGTCATAACTGTGGAGTCGCTGACATAGTACTCGCAGTGGATACCAAGGACTTGATGTTACGGGAAAGAAAGGGTGGGACAGAAGGGGGAACACAATTTAATGTGAAAGGGAGAATTAAAAAGGGGGGTAATGCAAACAAAAGGAAAAGAGGAGAAAGTACAATACAATTAAATTGACAGGAGAAATTTAAATAAAGGGAAAGAATAAAACAGTTTAACAACAAAAGCAAATTCTTGAGGTAACAGAAATATAACACAGATTCTACTCAGCCTGACTTCCAAACTGAGAAGAGGCTGGAGCAAATTAAAATCTCTCCTTAAAAAGCCCCCTTAAAGGTATATGCCCCAAACCATACCCATAGGCTAACTCTTTTGACCAATCAATATAAACGAACAACAGAATCTACCTAGCAACAGGTTCTTAATCTCTAACCAATTACAAAAAATTAGGTCTCTTATATAGATTTGTGCTTATACAGCCCTCAGCTCATTTTATAATTGCAAAAATACATCGGTGAAAAAAAGAATAGCAGTTGATCAGTGACCATTCGTCTTATGCCAAGAGATGTCAACAACAACTTGCAGCTTACTGACCTTCACAACGGCAAGCACAAGGCTTCCAACTCCGATGCCAATACACGTAAACAACCAAATAGTCTGTGACACTGACCCCAGTATGGTAAATTAGCCTACTCAGTGTATAGAAGGGGAGCGCACCTACATATACAGTATATCATAATGCAGTGAAATGGCCACGACACTGCCGTTCTTTCCTATCCAATAAAAAGGACTGACAAACAACAAAAAAAAATGGAGAGAAATTCAGCAAAAGAGGGAGAGCGCAACCTTCAGCTACAGTAAGAAGAGAATTCCACACCCCTAAACACGCCCCCATGAAACTCATTGGCTAGGGCAATCACAACAATAAATATACCCATAATGCACTGCTTTTAATTAACCCCAATCTTCCCTAGCTTGGGGGTTTAAGGTCCATCTGGCTCATGAAAAACCATCCATCATCAAAACATTATTATTGCTGAAAAAATATTACTGAAACTGTCAATGGAAGTTGTGCACTTACTAGCAGATGGGAATTTGTGCCCATATTCTTCTATTCGAGAGAAGAGCAGTGACATTGATTATTGTCGCACTTCTGCTTTTTGTCAAATATGCCAATATTCAGGGATATATAGAGACAAATAAGATGTATGGCACGGTTGGCAGTATATTGGGGACAGAATAGAAATTATATTACGTTAATTGTATTCATTGCTTTCATGTTTACTTTATTTTATATGCTACTTGGTCTGTGACAATATTATAAGAACTTACACATCCATTTACTGTACAGGTGACTGTGGATGCTCTGCTGAGACAGCTGGAATCATCTGTGGGACAGTCCTGGGAATTGTGCTGATTGTTAGTGTAACTTTTCTTCTGTATAAGAGATGTGTCCTTCCTGTGAGAGCAGAACATAGAGGTAATGGGAGTAGCATACAAAATACATGGTATTGAATATGATGTAGCAAATAAAAGCCCTGCGCAAATGTCTATAGCAAAAAATATTTGTCTCCATTTTGTTATGTGTGTATATATATACATATATATATATATATATATAATTGATATATATATATATATATATATAATTTATATATTACATCATCTCCAAGTGTCCACTGCAACGCCGGAACAGCCAAGTCACTGCAGACCCGATTCCGGTGTGAATGGCGTAGACTCAGGAATATCCTGGGCCGACACCGCAATATGAAAGGGTTCTGTGCCGGGTCTGATCCAGGTTCCAACAGAGTGCCTGATTCATACCCGCTCGCTACATGCATTCGCACGCAGCCATCAGCTGCCAAAGTATGCAAATCCCGCAATCGCACGGCAAGACATTAGTACACCCACTATTGCGTGCGATTGCGGTATTTATTTAGATGCCCACCAGCCTGTCGTAAGATGCCCACTTTCCCTTCAAAGCACACATCATCTCTAGGAAATGTATCCAACAATCAGTAACATTGAGTAACATCGGACCCATATGCAGCACTTGTGGTTGACCATACCAAGCACTGCGAACGCTGCAGTGTGTAATACAGCCATGTGACATGTACTATGATGCAGCATTTTATTTATGCACGCCCCTGAAATGGCGTTTTGATGCTCAGGCACGCCTGCGTTCACAGCACCATACCCCCTTTTCTATCGACCTTCCCCTGTCGGGAAGCAATCGGGAAGCCGACTGCCTAAATACCGGCAGCCGGCTTCCCGACTGTCTTATCCCGGCAAGGGTGAAATGCCGGGCGTCTAGATGTAGACGCCCGCATTTTCCCAACGCCGGGAGACCGGCGCCCGACCTCATGATCGTAGTGATGCCGGGCACCGTGAGCGGACAGCAGCGGGGGGGAGGGTTAGGTTTAGGGCTCCCGGGGGGGACTTAGGGTTAGGCACCCCCCCAGGAGGGTTAGGGTTAGGCTAGGGGGAGGGAGGGTTAGGGTTAGGCACCCCCGGAGGGGACTTAGGGTTAGGCACCCCCCGGGGGACTTAGGTTTAGGCAGCGGGGAAGGGGGTGGTTAGGGTTAGGCACTTAGAGGGGGGATTAGGGTTAGGCACTTGGGGGGGAAGTTAGGGTTAGGCACCCCTAAGGAGGGTTAGGGGTAGGGGGGTTAGGTTAGTGGATTCTTACCTATCCATGATCAGGATTTTCAGCGCTGTCGGGCTTCCGCTGCTTCGCACTCTGCTCCTGTCGGCCTGCCGCCGATGGGTATCTAACCGCCGGCCATGCGGCCGGTGGTATTTCATACCCATTCCCCCCTGTCACCACCCACAAACGGCACATCCTGTCACTCATCCTTGCGAGGAGTCTGTGTACTCGCTGCAATCACTTCCCAATCGCGGTGACTGGTTCGCGTACGTGCACTGCATCTTATACGCATGCGCAGATTGCGAAGATTGGCCGGCTACGTGCGAACGCAGCCTTGCGAGTGGGTCTGAATCAGGCCCAGTGTTCCAACTCCAGGATCAGACCAGGCAAGTTGGTGTAAAAGTGGTATTACTGTGGACATAGTAAGTGTCGACCTCCTGCACCGAACCCGTTAATAGTTGTGATAACTGTCTATCAGAATAAAATACTTAATATTACAGTACAATCATTTATAACACACTTTGGGTAGTATTCAAGTAGCCACAAAAAGCCGAGATCCGCTGAAAATTACCGCAGATCTCAGATTTTCACATGGAGGAAACCTATCTCCGTATTCAATCCCAAATGGTTTTTGTGTAAGCGGAAACTCAATGCAATGTAATAGGCGAAAAAGATTTGCCTCTGAATAGCAGGAGAAAAAAAGTGCATTTTCTTTATTTTGGGGTGCAAAGGTGGGGAAATCACTCAGAAACCTTGGGACAGCCCCCCAAAGGATACTGTCAAAAAATCCCTAAAAAAAAGTTAAGAACACCCCAAAAAAGTTCTTTCATTTTGGGGGCAAAAAAGTACAAAGTGGGGGGACAAGCATAAAAACTAGCAAAATAGACTTTTGGGGGGTCTGCAAGGATGGGTCAGCTGTTTTTTTGATTGCAGGTGCTTGCAACAGGTGCATTTTTCACAATTTTTTTAACTTCACTTTAGCAAGTTTAAAATATGCTAGCACCCGTACCCCAAATTTGACAGGACTACTTATTTTCACCAAAAAATACTGCAAAATGCCATTCTTCCCCACTTGTGCAAAAGCGCTAATAAGAAACAATTGAAACAACTTAAGTACCCCAAATAGCTTTATTAGGGCTATTCGGGGACATCTACATTGATCCCCAATGTTAGTGCATCTTTTTGTCTGATTTCCCCATTTCTGACAGCACTTTCTGCCTGTTCCGACTTCGCGGCTTGCTGTTTTTGCGTGGTTTGGAATTGGAAAGGGTGAATAGCGGGGGCGCGCATGAAAAGTTTCTGTGTCCCAAACACGCGATTTCGGTAGAAAGTCCGGCAGGCGAAACTTTATCGCTGACGCGAAACTCATTGAGTACCAAACTTAGGGGCAAATTTACTAAAGTGAGAGTTTGTAGAAGTGAGTTATAGAAGTGATGTTGCCCATAGCAAAGAGTCATATCCTAGCTATTATCTTCTAGAAGGTGCTAGTTAAATGTTAAGTAGAATCTGATTGCTTGCTATGGGCAATATCACTTCTAAAACTCACTTCTAAAAACTCTCACTTTAGTAAATTTACCCCTTAGCAGCAGTACGTCTCAATAAAACAGTAATACCCTAGATCATAATCAATGTAAATGCATCTAAGTGTTTCTAATTAACCAACAGAAACATCAAATAAGAAGCAGGAGCCAGCGATGGAGTATTACAATGTACCGGCTGCTACAGTGGTGAGTGAGGAACTGATTTTCCAATAATTTCACATCTCAAAACATTATATGTATTCTATCAAATCACCACATTTTAAAGCAAATGTGTTATTACATAAATCAGTGTTCAGTTCTTTCTACATAACATTAATTCTAATAAATAAATCACATGATCTCATGCTACAACTCTTATTTCATAGTTGGCTCTAGTGCTAAAACTGTGCTTACATTAACAAGTACAGGTGCATAATACTTTACAGCAGAAGAAGAAAGATATTCTGGGTGTGATTATTAAATTAAGTAATTTAATCACTTATCAATTTCACAAATTGATCCATATTTGAAAAAAAAAAAATCTATTACACCAACGGGAAAATCAGGCATGCTTGTCCCATTAACACATAATCAGTGACCTGCTATAGACTATCGCTAGGACTTTGCTGCTATACAGTACGCAATGTATAAATGCAAAATAACTGTATTAGTATTGTATATGTGTATAATGTTGCAGGAACTTTCCTTTAATATGGGGAGCAGTTTGGTAATTGGTAATTCTGTCCATAATGTAGTTGACAAATAATATAATGTAAAACAATACTCCTAATACAAAATGTCCAGATGTTACAAAATAGATATTGTTTTCAACCATATACATTTTGTAAACTATGAAATTAATATTTTTTTTTTTAAAGAAATCAGTGCTGATCTTTTGCTGAAATAATTGTGTGCCAAGAAATGTAATTTCTACTACAAAAAAATGATTTTACGCTATAAAACAGATCTACGCTTTTAAATATGATTAATAAATTAAATACGTGAACCCTTTAAATATTGGTGTTGTGGAGAGGCCACATAGAACTGGGACCATAGTATCAGAATTGGAAGGACCTGCCATCTTATATACTGTATGCCTGCTAGCAATTAAAAATAAAAAAGTCAAAGTTCATACTGTAATGGTGCGTACACACGGGACGATCTCTTTTGAATTTCCCGGTGTGTTGACAGATATCACAAACTATGAACGACCAACCATATTGTCAGTGGCGGAACTTGTGAGTGTTGGGCCCAGGTGCAAAAATTTGCTTTGGGCCCCCCTCCTCCGCCGTACAAGGAGAGGGTGACAGGGAGAAGCAGTGGGTGACAGGGAGAGGGAAGAGGCAGTGGGTGACAGGGAGAGGGAAGAGGCAGTGGGTGACAGGGAGACGGTGATAGGGAGAGGTGACAGGCCTTGGGTTACAGGGAGAAACAGTGGTTGAGAGGGAGAGGGAAGAGGCAGTGGGTGACAGAGAAGGAGAGGGTGACAGGGATAGTTGACATGCAATGGGTGAAAGGGAGAGGGGATAGTCAGTGGGTGACTGGGAGAGAGTGATAGGTAGAGGTGACAGGGAAAAGCAGTGGGTGAGAGGGAGAGGGTGAGAGGGAGATAGGGAGAGGTGTCAGACAGTGGGTGACATGGAGAGGGTGACAGGCAGTGTGTGACAGAGAGAGAGCACAGGCAGTGGGTGAAAGGGAGATGTAGTGGGTCCCAACACATTATACCACACTGTAGTACCCCCACATTAAGTCACACTGTAGTGCCCCACACATTATGCAACACTGTTGTACACCCCACATTATGCTACCTGTAGTGCCCACACATAATGCTACCCTGTAGTGCCCACATGTTATGCCACCTGTAGTGCCCACACATTATGCCACCTCTAGTACCCACACATTATGCTACACTGTAGTCCCCACACATTATGCCACCTCTAGTGCTCACACATTACGCTACACTGTAGTCTCCACACATTATGCCACCTGTAGTGCCCACACATTATGCTACACTGTAGTCCCCACACATTATGCTACACTGTAGTCCTCACACATTATGCCACCTATATGCAGCATCCTAAGGCAGCCAGCAGAGCAGCAATCACAGCCTCACAATGAGTCACACCCATGAGGCTACTCTGCTGCTGGGTCAGAGGAGCATGTGATGGGCTCCTCCAATCAGAGCTCAGCACATGGTCCTCTGACCCCACTGCAGAGCCTACTGGGAATTATTAACCAGTAGTGCACTGCAGTGCTGAGCCTGGTTGCACTGTGCTTCTGTCCCCTGCGTGTAGCTGCCGGCCGGGTCAGTCACAGCCTTGATGACTGCCCGGCAAGCAGCTGCTCTGCACCTGCCATACAGACAGTATGGACCCCTATATTGCGGTGGGCCTTGGTGCAGTGCACCGGCTGCACCGGCCGTAGCTTCGCCCCTGGATATCGTTACGTTGGTCGTTCATTGGACGCTGGTTGCATAAGTAGGAATGATATGAACAATTTAACGATGAACGATATCGTTCATTGAAATCGTACCATGTGTACTCAGCTTAACTCATACAGATAATATGTGGTCAAGCAAAGAGAGATAGATCCATATAATAAAAGGAAGAAAGAAATGGAAGAAAGTGGGCTGCTGATAAAAAAAAAGTTAAATAAATAAATAATTATAATACACATTAGAAATTATGGAATTGACTGTGTTTGTGTCACTGTAAGATTGTGTGTCCTCTTTTCAACCTATTGATGTATGCAGCATATGTATTTTACATGTTTTGTTTTAAATGGATGACGTTGCAATTTTCAAAGAGAATGTGAATCTCCCATCTATGACAGTAATATATAGAAAAGTGGAGCATAAAGGGTAATTAGGAACTTTTTGGTTGGCTCCAGTGTCGGCTCCTGCCTATAACTCCCAGAGGGTCTGTGCAGCTGGCTTGTGCGCATGTGCGGAATCACTGGCTGGCGTCCATGTTACACAACAAACTTTGTGTTGAAAAATATTATTTTACAGGTTTTGTAGTGTTACATTTTTTTTAATGTACAGTAAATGATTTTTATTAAACTTTATTTTGTATTGCGTGCTTTATGGTTTTGTTAGCATTAGCTTTAAAAAGCTTCTTTTGTGTCTATAATCTATTGGAATGCAATAATTGTGTCAACATTCAGAATGTTGACATGGGCCGTTATTCAGACCCGCATGCAAATGAGGATGATTATGCAGATGGAGCGATTGTCAGCCATTGTGCACGTGTGAAAGCCGCACAGCGCACGCTCAGTGATTGAATTGCAATTATACTCATACAGAGGATTCACTTGCAAACTGAGTGACAGGTAGGCAGCATTTGGGAGAGGTAACGTGGAGGGTGGCAAGAGAAACACAGATGAGTTGGTAGCATTTAAACACTGTATTCTGGACATCCATAAATTAGCCACTGCGTCTTTGATCTCAGCCGGAGAGCCCTATGTTTCTGGAGACCCGCTGTGTCTGCGGCAGATTACTGTTTCTGATGTTTCCATGTTTCTGATGTTTATGGTTGTGTGTGTGTGAGCGGCGGATGTGAGATGCGGTCAGTGGGCGTCTCTAAGCGCTGGGTGACAAGTGAGACATTAGCATATTTTTGCAAATTGTGATCCGTGAGAGATCGCAGCTGTGATGGCGTTTGCGTGCGGATCTGAATCAGGTCCATGGTCTGAATGCGACATTCAAACTGTTGTAATTCCCCATGTCCACACTGACATAATATCGACATTGATGCAATATTGATGCATGATTTTTGGGTTAGGGTTAGGCTTTAATTAGGGTAAAACTGCAGACATCTATAATGCTGACATTTTGGCAATGTAAACATTATGTGAGCGTTGACATTGTGAATGCCGACATAATATACCACATATACTATATATAAAACCGAATAATACATATTATACACATAACACACCTCTTTTTTATTATTATTTTTCTAGCATCATCCTGCTACCCAGGAGGCCACATATATGGTAAGTGTTTATAGAGAGGCAACAATCTCTTATGTTTCTTTAGTAACAAAGAATCCACTCAAAGGAATTTATTACAGTGACTAATATGTGAGAGTAAAGGAAATAATGGTGACTGTTCTAAGTGATTACATTCTTTATATTTCATTGCCCCAAAAACTCTGCTGCCTATCCAGCCTGAAATGTCACCATCTCCACCCCTTATATCTCTTTATATGGTTTATCCCACATAATGACATCTTTGTGTTACATGGAGGAGCATAAAATGTACTGAGCCGGCACTAACCACTAAGCACACTGTGCCCCCATCTCCCCAGCTCCTCCCATCAGAAGTCACAGCATTGTACATCCTCATAGATGGTGACATCCAATTGGCCAGATTTAGATATTGCAGAATATAAAGCCTGGTTCAGACCCCCTTGCGAGCGCACATCGCTCACAAGTGGGTCGATGGTCTCCCACTGCACATGCGCACACCGACTCCAGCGTGCACATGCGCGAGACCTGGCCAGCGACGGGCGCTCCGTCGCTACAGGTCTCGGACCAAAACGGGGCGGCTGTCAATTGTGATTTACAGCTCGCCCCATTTTGGAGGCAGGCAGGCGGGTGGCTGGCCAAATGGAGGCGTTCCCAAAGGAACGCCTGCCGTTTGGGGGCAACCTCAGTAGTGAGCTTCTGGCTCTATTAGAGCCGGAAGCTCAGTGGGGCTTGCGATGGATGAGACCCTGCCACCAGGGTCTCGTCGCAAGCCCAATGGCCGCAATGATCACGACTATCGTGACCATCACCTGGCCGCTTGTAAAAGCTGTGGGTGGTCACCCACAGCTTAGCAAGCGGCCAGGAGGCTTTCAGAGCGAGCACTCTGAAAGAGCGTCTGGCTCTGAATCAGACCCTATGTTTACCATTTACATTGATCTTTGCCTCATTATAGTTTACAGTATAAAGCGCTGATTCTGAGTCACATGTAAAAAGGCTGCAGCTACAGGCGGCCGCTGAAGCCTGATTTCCTGTCTTATGTGAACGCATAATAGGATTAATAGGAGTATCCATAGAACTAATGAGGGGGTTCATGCGTGTGCAAGCAGAGACCTCTGCCGCCCATTGGTTTTACACAAGCCTCCGCAAACACCATCATTAGTATCTGCATGTGCACCAGCTCTATGCTAGGGGCAGGAGATCCATTAGACACAGGCTTCCCTTCCCCAAACGCATGGAGCTTTAGGGGTCTATTTATCAAGCAGTGAAAGTGTGGAGAAGTGAACCTGTGGAAAAGTTGCCCATAGCAATCAATCAGCTCCTACCTATTATTTTATAGACTGTACTTGATAAATGCTGCTTGAAAGATGATTGGTTGCTATGGGCAACTTCTCTACCAGTTCTCTTCTCCACATTTTTCACAGCTTGATAAATAGACCCCTTAGATACACGCCCACAAGTCAGGGCGGTTACATGTGATGACATTGTCACTGCCCATTCCCGCCCCAAAATGTACTACTGTAGTTCATGGAAAGACAGATCCATCCAAGCTCAGGGCCTGATTCAGACCCGCTCGCGAGCGAAGGACGGCAATCGGGTCGATGGTGCCCGAATGCGCATGTGCATGACGGAGGGAGCTCTGTCGTGCGCATGCACGAGACCCGGCGAGCGACAAGGAATTTGTCGCTCGGGGTCTTGCACCAAAGGGGGCGTGCTGTCGATGGTGAGTGACAGCACGCCCCCTTTGGTGGGCTTGCCGGGGGCGTGGCTGCCCAGACGGTAAGCGTTCCCATGGGAACGCCTACCGTCTGGGTCCGGCCCCACTGACATCACTAGTGATGTCAGTGGGAGTGATTTTGGCTCTGATAGAGCCAAAATCACTCCAGGGCTTGCGGTCACCGAGACCCTACCGCAGGGTCTCGTCGCAAGCACGATGGTCGCGATGGTCTTGACCATCGCGACCATCATCATGGACACTCGCATAGCTGTGGGTGGTAACCCACAGCTATGCGAGCGTCCAAGAGGCCGCTCCATTTTTAGGGAGGAGGGCCCTGATTCAGAGCGAGCGCTCTGGTCAGAGCGTTCGGTTCTGAATCAGGCTCTCAGTCCGACTCAGAATAGGGCAGACCTGTGTAATATGTACTTTTACATCTGCTCTATATGCAAGAACTCCCCATTTGTATCCGTGAACATAGATCTGTGCTAGTCAGCGTCAGCCCCTAAGTTCCCAGATACACACACGCGCAGTTATTTATTTAGATGTAATACAACATCCCCAGCATATTATTACTCTCTGAGCTGTATGAGCGCTTATGTATAGAAGAGGAGTATTACAAAATTGGCAGAAAATGTAAACACATCCAAGATCAGTAAATGCAGCATTGCCATGTGTGAGAGGTTCATTGGCACCTGCTCATCAAATATCCCTAGAAATGATGACGAAAATGTTGCCACAGTACCGGGTGTGTATATATGTGTATAGTCTATATGTGTATAGTCTATACGTGTATGGGATATGCGGTCAATATCCCGACCATGGAGATTCCGGCTCTCAAAATGCCTGAGCCGGAATCCCGACACGTGTCAGAGTCCCGGCACCGGCATCCCGACCACCGGAGTCCCTAAGGTAAGTAGCATGGTTAGGGGGAGGGTTATGATTAGGGGTTAGGGATAGGCACTAGGGGGAGGGTTAGGCACTAGGGGGGAGGGTTAGATTTAGGGTGTCGGGAGTGGAAGGTTAGGTTTAGGCACTGGGGCGTGGGTTAGGTTTAGGGTAAGGAGAGGGTTAGGATCAAAGTCGTAATGCTCTCTCTGTGCCAGAGAGAGCATTGGTGCCCCCCCATTTTTCAAATAAGGACATAAGTTAGTGCACCTGAGAAAGGACCATGGCCTCATGGGAAGGGCCAGGGAAGAGATAGGGGAGGCCAGCAGATGCTGGGGATAAAAGAAGTAGTAGTTACAAGTGACAGGAAAATTGACAGGTCCAAACAGCCCCCCCTGCCCTGCGATGCCCTGTGCCATGGCACAGGTTGCACCACCCTAGTTACGCATCTGGTTAGAATACCTACCGACAGATGTTGGTATCCTAATCCTGTTGGGATGCTGGCATCGGGATTCTGACCACCAGGATCCTGAGTTCCAGGATCCCCTACCCATCCCATGTATGATATATATGTGTATGGAATATATGTGTATGTTTCTATATACTACTGTATGTACAGTGTAACAATATACATTTGTATTTCCTGTAGGGCTTGCAGTACAAGTTACAGGACACGTACAGTGATCTGCGGAGAGGACATGATAACACTGCATGACTAATACTGCTGATATCAGCTGGTCATACTCACTGCTTACTATAATGGACTCACATTTGTAACAAATGATCATAGGGGCCAAAATCAGAGTTGTAAGCAGGGAAGTAACTATTATAAGTGCAAGGGGTGCAGCTGCTATGGGGCCCAGAGATGAGGGGGGCCCATCTTCCTTGTCAAAGTTACATGTGCTATATACATTTTTCACCATTGGGCAGTACATAGGGGCACTTACAAACTGTTGTTATGAGGCCCTCAAATACCCGTTTTGACTGTGACTTTTCATGCAGCTGCTATGTGATAATATGGAAATGTTGCAGCCACTGGGAGATGTATTGAAACGTCCAACTGCGGCTTTGCAAATCCAAACATCTGCGTACAAAGTTACAGCATCTGCATAAAATGTTGCTGCATCGGCCGCAGCTCAGTCGGTCATCGTCCTTCTGGATCCAACACTCCTATAAAACCATTGCGACACACCCACGCTTTTATAACCAAAGCTCCATTACCACCCACAATTGGTCAATCACTTTGCATTTAAATCCTCTCTGCGAGCAATATGGCAGAGTCACTGGGACGCAGGATCTGTGCGACTTAAATGCATGTGCTGTCATAAATATATTGGCCAACTGTGTAAATATCGACATAGCGTACAACTCAAAATCAGGACCATAGGGACATATCGTGGAGAAAGGTTGTAGAGAAGAGTGCGTGAGCGCTGCCGTCATCCAGAACACAGGAGCCCGGGAGGGAATCCATCTCTACCCCATATCCCCTGCATATGATCAAAGGTGTCTGGAATGGCACCCAGCAGCCCACTTTCTGCTGCCACCAGCTCTGCCCACTTGCATGACATCATGTGTGCGGGGGTTGAGCCGGCACAGGGCGGCAGTGAGCCTTGCTGTAACGCTGTTGAGGAGGTTGTGTATTGTAAAAGACTGACATCAGTAGAACATTCTGCTCTATATAACATTCTGCTCTATATAACATTCTGCTCTATATATACTGTATTAGGATTAAGCATCTCACAACAAAAATGTTTTTGATTTCAAGTATGTTATTATGAAATACAACATAAGGGAGGCTGGGCATGTGTTGGGTGATACAGTAGTTATTGTCAATAAGTTAAAACATATAAATATACAACTTTATTACCTGCTAAAATATAAATCATCAATAACAAAACAGTTATAAAAGTACTGTACAGTATTACATTTTTAATTAATTGGATTTTATCTACAAATAGAACTAAAGTAATGACACCTCATTTGTAAAGATTCCTAATATAGGAACCACTGCGTCTCTTAAAAAAATGTTACCCTGATATCATAGCAAAACTTTTTCACAGTTTGAAGCAGAACTCCGTCTCTGATTATCCACTGGATTACACTGCAGTGGCATCACTTACGGGATGTGGACAACACCGATAGACACCATCCGAGGGGGATGACAACCAAATAGCAGAGCTGCTTTGCTATTTGGGTGTCAACCCCTCGGATGGTGTCACCCAGCGGCTAGCAGCAGCGATGGATGGTGTGCGCATGCATCATCCATTACAGACACCCCTGTGTATGGAGAGAGTGGGGGTTTCCCAACAGATCCTGGAGCGCCAGGATTGCCCCCGGCATTACGACAATGGGAGGCGTGGCATACAGTCATGCCCCCCAAAGCGGGATGACTAAGGGGCGAGGCCTCGTGGACATGATTCCTCTGTTCACTCAGATAATGGGGCAGATGTATGAAGCTCTGGGAAGTGATAAAGTGAGTGATAAACGACCAACCAATCAGCTCCCAACTGTCAGTTTTCAAACACAGCCTATAACATGACAGTTAAGAGCTGACTGGCTGGTCACTTTCCAGAGCTTCGTACATCTGCCCCACTGTGTGATATATATTGTAGGGGCTGGTCCTGAGTCACATGGTGTCTTTGCAATAGTCGTGTCTGTGGCTTTATGCTAATGCTGGAATCAGCCCTTCCCCTGGTGTACAAGCGTGCTTCTGAGTGCTCAAGGGGTGGGGCACCCATTTTGGTTGTCTGCAGTTGCAACCATCAGAAGCACCACTGGGACTTGCACTAGCTGCATGCTAGGTACAGTACCTCTGGTCTCTAATGTATACAGTTAGTCATCTAATTTCGCAAACATTCCTGTGACGCACCCGTGACATTCCCATAACACACCCATCATACAGAATATCTCTATGCTTCTGTTTGACCACCTCACACTCACTGCCCAGGAACCCCCAAAACATTCCACAGTTAGTGTGGTTCCATCGCTCCGGCAGCTTCTGTACACAGACACAAGCCTGGTTTAACATTGATTTCTGTTGCTGTTATAAAAATATCGGACAAACTCGCCGATGATTGGCGGCTTTGATAACAGATGTTTAGTAAATCCACCCCTTAGAGTTGGAAGCGTTTGCGTGAAAAACCCTGTTATAAATATATTGTGCAAATTGATGTTGATAAATGCCGCCGCTCTATGGAAAAGAGAGCAATGCCACCATCGTTCACAGTCTTTGCTGGTAGAGGCAATTTTAAATATTGGTTCTATTATCACTTTGCGGTGGAAGAGGGGGGGTATATAGTATCTATTTCAGAATTGTTTGTTATTTTTGTAAGGAGGTGGGTGCTGATGGTTATCATCAGGTCAGATTGGGGATGGGATATTGAAGTCCTAACATCGATGTTATCATAGAGAGATAACTGTGGGAGGAAACCACTGACCTTTTAGCATGGTTGGCATAGAAAGCCCACCTTTGGTCATCATCTGCACAACATCAATGATTGCAAATATGTGAAGTTCTATTTCACTTTCCCCTGTCTTTTCCGAGAGATTCATGCCAATTTAGAGTGCAAAAGAGCCAGAAATCCACACAAAATCTTCAATGGTGGGAAAACATCGGTCTCCCATCATTGATGGAAAAATCAAGGGTCATTTGTCACAAAACATCACAGACAAGTCTGACAGTCCTTTCCCTACCCGATTATGCCTCTTCACACATAAAGCCCCCCATACATCAGCAATCGATTGTGGCAATTCTGCAATTTGCAGATGATTGTATAAAAATATCTGCAATGTATGGGCTTTACAGATCACAGATTGTAACTAAAGAGTTATTGGAATTGTTAAATCAGATTATCCAACATGTTGGATTTCACAGATGGATTGGGACTGTAGATTGTTTGGAGATGATCAGCAGATTTGCATACCGTTTGTCACGACCCTGTCTAGTTGTCACCTTTTTGCTTTGAGACTTACCCCTGTCAGCTTCCCCATGGATCTGTGTGTGTAATTTGCCTGGAGGATTTGCTCTGATTATTGCACCTGGCCTCTCCTCTGTCTGTGAGCACTGCTAGCCCTGATTGGATTCAGAGCTGCAGAGATGTATACTCCCTATCCACCAATTGATGCCAGACCCATGGTATATATATCCTCTCCTGATAGCATTCTGGGCCTGAACATCTCGTCTTCCCGTGGTGTATGGTTCATGCATTCAAGTCTGTCCCTGTAACCTGCTACAGCAATCCCTGGCGCTATCCAGAAAACCTGTTTCAGCTGTACCTGGCAATCCAGTAAATCTGCTGGCAGCAACCCCCGGTGCTTCCAGAAAACCTGTTACAGCCAAGCCTGGCGATCCAGTAAGCCTGCTGACAGCAACCTCTGGTGCATCCCGAAAACCTGCTACAGTAATACCTGGCATCCAGACGTCCTGTTACAGAATACCTGGCCTGTGCTCTCCTGCTAGTCCTACTCCTGGTTGGTCCCTGGCACTCTGTAAAACTGCATCATGTTACCCTGCCTTGCTTCCTGCTGTGGATCAACTCCTGCCCCTGTTACCTACCTATTCCCTCCCTGAACCTAAAATTCCCAAACCTACCCATTCCTTCCTGAAACCTGTCATTTCCAATTATCCTGTCCAGCCTGCAAATTCCCAAACCTACCCATTCCTTCCTGAAACCTGTTATTTCCAATTATCCTGTCCAGCCTGCAAATTCCCAAACCTACCCATTCCTTCCTGAAACCTGTTATTTCCAATTATCCTGTCCAGCCTGCAAATTCCCAAACCTACCCAATCCTTCCTGAAACCTGTTATTTCCAATTATCCTGTCCAGCCTGCACCTGAGTTCTAGCCTTTGTCATAGTAATTCCAGATTACCCTGTTTAGCCCTCGTCTCAGCATTACCTGACTTCCCTTCAGCCATTGTCACATTCCAGTCCTGAGTCAAGTTCCAAGCTCATCAGTTCAACTCAACAAGTCTTCCTGCCGGTCCCAGTCCGGTCCCTCCAGTTCCTGTCATTTATCATCAAAGGCAGTTTTCACTGCTACCCAAGTCTTGTAAATAGAGCTATTTACATTATCTGTGATTCCAGTCATGCCGGCCTCCGTTGAAATCCGATCACCACCTGAGACAGGTAACTCGCAGACACCAATTGTGACACCGTTACTAGTAAAATGATGGGCCTTTCAAGATTGGCAGATCTGTGTTTGCTGAAAACGATCTGCAAATCACTGAAAAAGATCTGTAGTGTATGGGCCCAGACTACTAGATTGGGAAATCCTAAATTCGGGCAATAAATCTTCAAATTGTCCAATTGTGGTTTTCAGATTGCTGATGTATGAGGGCCTATAGTCAATGATATACAAATAGCACAGTACAAAAAAAGCTTACTTTAGATGTCTATCTTCAAGTGAGTCCCTATGTGAGCAAATTCATTGATGTAGAGATTATTATTATTATTATTATTATTCTTTATTTATATGGCGCCACAAGTGTTCCGCAGCGCCTTACATAGTACATAGAACTAATAGGTGAGCAAGAAACAAGTAACATACAGTACATTACAGTACAGGACAAGGACACAACTTATATACATTGCTGAAATAGTGATTAAAGCACTCACAATAAGCTGCCGGGAATTGGCGGTCCCGTGTTAAGTGTAAAGAGAAGCACATGAGGGAAGAGGTCCCTGCTCGTGAGAGCTTACATTCTAAGGGGAGGGGCAGACAGACAGTCGTGACACAGAAGGGGAAGATGGGAAGGAAAGAGCATGAGGTGGGTTAGTATATGAGCTGGAAGGCCTTGATAAAGTAGTGGGTCTTGAGAGCCCATTTGAAGATTTGTAGAGAGGTGGAGAGTCTGATGGGGAGAGGGAGAGCATTCCAAAGGTAGGGAGCAGCACGGGCAAAATCTCGGATGCGGGAGTGGGAGGAAGTAATCAGTTGGCAAGAGAGGCGGCATGCATTAGTTGAGCGAAGTGGGCGGGCGGGAGTGTAAAGGGAGAGAAGGTCAGAAATGTATGCGGGAGAGGATTTGATGAGGGCTTTGTAGGCGAATGTAAGAACCTTGAATTGGCATCTGAAGGGGAGCCAGTGTAGGGCTTGAAGGAGAGGGGAAGCAGATGTAGAACGTCTGGAGAGGAAGATGAGCCGAGCAGCAGCATTAAGAACAGATTGTAGTGGAGAGAGGTGAGAGACTGGGAGGCCAGCTAGGAGAAGGTTACAGTAGTCCAATCTGGATATGACCAGTGAGTGGATGAGGGTGTTAGTGGAATCCTGGGTGAGGAAGGGTCTAATCCTGGAGATATTTTTTAGGTGAAAACGGCAGGACTGCGAGAGGTGCTGAATGTGCGGTTTAAACGAGAGGGAGGAGTCTAGGATAACTCCAAGACAGCGCACTTTGGGGCTAGAGGAGATAGTTGTGCCATCAATAGATAATGAAATTGTGGAAAGTGATGTAGTGGAAGAGGGTGGGAAGATGATCAGCTCCGTCTTAGACATGTTAAGTTTAAGAAAGCGCTGGGACATCCACAAAGAGACAGCAGAGAAACAGTTGGAGATACGGGTAAGGAGCTCAGGGGTGAGCTCAGGGGTGGAAAGGTAAATTTGAGTATCATCTGCATAGAGATGATATTGGAGGTCAAAGGAGTTAATGAGTTCACCCAAAGAGGATGTATATAGGGAGAAAAGGAGAGGTCCAAGAACAGAACCTTGGGGAACTCCTACCTTTAGTGGAAGTGGAGGGGAAGAGGAGTCATGAGAGGACACAGTGAAGGAACGATCAGAGAGGTAGGAGGAAAGCCAGGAGAGGGCAGAGATGTTTATTAGTTTCATTAAAACAGTAATAAAATCGCCCTCTGAGTCCTAGATGGTAACAGTCTCACTCCAGGTTCCGATACCTGCAGCCTATCTTAGGTACAGAGCGCAATCCAAGAAGGCACAAAAATCCACCAGTCATCAGTCACCCAGCTTAATGCGTTTTGGACTTCTTGTCCTTCCTCAGAAGCAGACCAAACCCACACCAGGACCCCTATATGGGTGATATTTAAATGCTTTATTTATTTTAAATAAAAAAGTATAGACTAGGCGCTATTGTTAACTTTGTATGAACCACAATGAAATGTAATAATTATTATATACTCTCTTTATCTATTCAAGAGCTGCTATTTAATATAGGGATATGGTTAACCCTATAGATACCAAAAAGAATAAAATACAAAGAAAAACTGTGCTAATTAAAAAGTTTATTTTTAATAAATAGAACTAAATAAACATAAAAATGATTTAATGAATTAAATGCATAAAAATACATTAAAAAGTATCGTCTGGTATTCACAATAAAAAAACAGATATATTCTTTTGTTATATGCAGACCCCTTGCACTCCTTTCCTATGCTACTATTACAATAATGACAATAATGTGCTTATCTACTCCCTTATACACCAAGAAAAAAAAAAAAATATATATATATATATTTGTACACTGGTAGATAGTTTGTTGGTATATTTAAGGTTTTATGTTTCCATAGTAACTGAAACTCACATTAGAATACAACCCACAATCTTCGGCAACAATTGAAACATCAGTGATTAGTTGTTAATCCAGTGTTAGTGCAAAGGCATTCATTTTCATTAAGCAGGGTTAGTAAAAGCACCTTCTGTGTTAGCACAAGCAATGTATGTTGTAGAAAAAATAAAAAAATAAATCCCACCAGATGAAGTTAGTATTGTATAGGCACAGGAACTATCTGTTGCAAAATAGTAGTTCTTAAAAGGATACAACGTATTCAGCTGTTTGCAAGGAGTGGTTCTCACTGCATGCAAAGGAAATATTGTGATCGCACTAACGATATTTGTTACCAATAAAAAGGGCAATTCCCATTATGATTCAAAGTAGGGGTGTGCACCGGCCACTTTTCGTGTTTTGTGTTTGGATCTGGATCTTTCTTCGTGTTTTGGATCTGGATTGGTTTTGCCAAAACCACCCTTCCGTGTTTTGGGTTCTGGGTTTTGTGTTTTGGATCTGTATTTTTTTTTTAAAAAGCATAAAAACAGCTAAAATCACAGAATTTGTTGGTTTCTCTGCTCCTTTGCTATTATTAACCTCAATAACCTTAATTTCCACTCATTTCCAGTCTATTCTGAACACCTCACAATAGTGTTTTTATGTCCAAAAGGTTGCACCGAGGTAGCTGGATGACTATGCTAAGCGACACGAGTGGGCGGCACAAACACGTGACCCATCTAGGAGTGACACTGCAGTGGCAGACAGGATGGCAGTTAGAAAAACTAGGCCCCAAACTGTACATAATGCAAAGAAAAAAAAGAAGTGCAAGATGGAATTGTCCTTGGGCCCTCCCACCCACCCTTATGTTGTATAAACAGGACATGCACACTTTAACAAATCAATCATTTCAGCGCCAGGGTCTGCCACACAACTGTGGCTGAAATGATTGGTTCGTTTGGGCCCCCACAAAGCAAGCTGGCAATTAATGTGTCCCTGCACAAACTGGCTCTACGGAGGCAAGATGTCATCCTCATCCTCCTCATCCACCGATTCCTCACCCTCTTCAGTGTGTACATCCTCATCCTCACAAAGTATTAACTCGTCCCCCACTTGAATCCACCACCACAGGTCCCTCTGTACCTTCTGGAGGCTGGTCTCCCTGGAAGAGCTGATAATTCATTTTGATGAACATCATCTTCTCCACATTCTGTGGAAGCAACCTCCTACGCCTTTCGCTGACAAGGTTCCCGGCTGCACTAAACACTCTTTCGGAGTACACACTGGAGGGGGGGCAACTCAGGTAAAATAGAGCCAGCTTGTACAGGGGCCTCCAAATTGCCTCTTTTTCCTGCCAGTACAGGTATGGACTGTCTGACATGCCTACTTGGATTCTGTCACCGATGTAATCCTCCACCATTCTGTCAATGGTGACAGTATCATATGCAGTGACAGTAGACATGTCAGAAATTGTTGCCAGGTCCTTCAGTCCGGACCAGATGTCCAAACTTGGTCCTGCCTGCCCTGCATCACCGCCAGCGGGTTGCTTAGGATACCTAAGTTTTTTCCTGGCAGCCCCAGTTGCAGGAGAAAATGAAGAAGGAGCCGTTGACGTGTCACGTTCCACTTCAGCTGACAGTGTGTTCACCAGCAGGTCTTTGCACCTCTGCAAGCTTGTGTCGGCCGGAAAGAGAGACACCACATAGGCTTTAAACCTAGGATCAAGCACGGTTGCTCAAAATGTAGTGGTCTGATTTCAACAGATTGACCACCCTGGAATCCTGGCAAAGCGAATGAAGGGCTTCATCCACAAGTCCCACATGCCGAGCGGAATCGCTCCGTCTTAGCTCCTCCTTCACTTTCTCCAGCTGCTTCTGCAAAAGCCTGATGAGGGGAATGACCTGACTCAAGCTGGCTGTGTCTGAACTGACTTCACGTGTGGCAAGTTCGAAGGGCTGGAGAACCTTGCACAACACGGAAATCATTCTCCACTGCGCTTGAGTCAGGTGCATACCCCCTCCTTTGCCTATGTCATAGGTGCATGTATAGGCTTGTATGGCCTTTTGCTGCTCCTCCATCCTCTGAAGCATATAGAGGGTTGAGTTCCACCGCGTCACAACCTCTTGCTTCAGGTGATGGCGGGGCAGGTTCAAGAGTGTTTGCTGGCGCTCCAGTCTTCGGCACGCAGTCGCTGAATGGCGAAAGTGGCCAGAAATTTTTCGGGCCACCCGAAGCGTCTCCTGCACGCCCCTGTCGCTTTTCAAAAAATTCTGCACCACCAAGTTTATTGTGTGAGCAAAACATGGGACGTGCTGGAATTTGCCCAGATGTAATGCCCGCACAATATTGGTGGCATTGTCAGATATCACAAATCCCCAGGAGAGTCTAAGTGGGGTAAGCCACTGGGCGATGATTTCCCTCAGTTTCTCTAAGAGGTTGTCGGCGGTGTGCCTCTTACTGAAACCGGTGATACACAGCGTAGCCTGCCTTGGAACGAGCTGGCGTTTCTGAGATGCTGCTACTGGTGACGTTGCTGCGTAAGGTGATACATCTACCCAGTGGGCTGTCAGTCATATAGTCCTTAGTCTGCCCTGTTCCACTTGTCCACATGTCCGTGGTTAAGTGGACATTGTGTACAACGGCATTTTTCAGGACACTGAGGACACTTTTTCTGACGTTTCTGTACAGTCTCGGTATCGCCTGCCTAGTGAAGTGGAATCTAGACGGGATTTGGAACCGGGGACACACTACCTCCATCAATTGTCTAAATCCCACTGCACTAATGGCGGATACCGGACGCACGTCTAACACCAACATACCAGTCAAGGCCTCAGTTATACGTTTTGCTTCAGGATGACTGCTGTCGTACTTCATCCTCCTCGCTAAGGACTGTTGGAGGGTCAATTGTTTAGTAAAAGTAGTGGTGTTCCTACTTCCTCTCTGGGATGATGAACGACTCCCAGCAGCAGCAACAGCAGCAGCAGTAGGCGTAGCAATGCAGGATCCTCCAGAGGAATCCCGGATAGGAGAGTCAGTCATGCCAGTGACATGGCCTGCAGGACTACTTCCGATCCTGACTAAGGAGGAAATTGACGAGGAGGGAGTTGACGGTGTGGTTTGCAGGCGCTTGGATACAACAGGACAACGGGATTTAGGTGTCCCTGGACTGCTTACGGTCTTAGCCAAAGTTTCTGAACTTGACAGTAACTTTTTATGAACGCGCTGCAGGTGCCGTATAAGGGAGGATGTTCCTAGGTGGTTGACGTCCCTACCCCTACTTATTTCACCTTTACATATGGTACATATGGCAAGACAGTTGTCCGGATTTGGATAGAAATATTGCCAGACCAAAGAGGTGGAATGTTTGGTCTTCTGCACAGGCATGACCGTGATGGGCTTTTTCATCCCACGGACAACAACTGTCTCCCCCGGAGCCTGATTTAAACAAACCACATCACCATCAGAATCCTCCTCGCCAACTTCCTCCTCAGCGCCAGCTACACCAGTATCCTCATCCTGTTGTACTTCAACAGTGACATCTTCAATTTGCATATCAGCAAGTGGACTGTGGGTGCTCCTTTCAGCACTTGCAGGGGGCGTGCAAATGGTGGAAAGAGCCACCTCTTCCCGTCCAGTGCTGGGAAGGTCAGGCATCGCAACCACCACCACACTTGGACTCTCCTTGGGGATTTGTGATATCTTCTTAGAAAGCACAGTTCTTCGCTGTGCTTTTGCCAGCTTAACTCTTTTGATTTTTTTTAGTGGGAGGAGGGCTTCCATCGTCATGTGAAGCTGAACCACTAGTCATGAACATACTAGGGATCGACCTTAGCCGTTCCTTGCCACTCCGTGTCGTAAATGGCATATTGGCAAGTTTACGTTTCTCTTCAGCTGATTTAAATGTCTTTTTCAAGGTCATTTTCCTGAACTTTGCCATTTGGGATTGTATGTGCCCTCTACTATGACATTGGGCATCGGCCTTGGCAGACGACGTTGATGGCATGTTATCGTCTATGTCATGACTAGTGGCAGCAGCTTCAGCACTAGGAGGAAGTGGTTCTTGATCTTTCTCTATTTTATTTTTATCGGAGAAAGTTTGGTCCTCCATTTATGTTATATCGATTTGATATATACGTGCGGCTAAACACAGAAAATATATTTTTTTTTGGTTTGGACTGGAGTGTACTTTGGGGGTTACAGCACCCTTTAACGGTCAAGCCAGCCGGCCCTTTACTTATGACACAGGCGCACGCTTGGCACTACTTTGTTGATGCATGTGCGGCTACTGCGCACACAATTCACAAACACAGAAAATAATTTTTTTTTTAGCACTTGGGGGGAGCACCCCTGATGGACAGAGCACCCCCTGGACAACACTACAGCACCCCTTTAGGACTGGGACACTGCACAGGACTTTGGAGTGGACACAGCCCCTATGGAGAACTGACTACACAACACAGTCCAGCCAGCCCCTATGGACTTTGAAGTAGTGGACAACAGCAGCACTACACTACACTACACTACACAGCCCTAACTCCCACCCTCCCTCTTCACTGTCCACAGCCGAGTGAGAAAATGGCGCCGACGCGGGTACCTTATATAGGATCCAAAACCCGCGAGACTCAGAAGGCGGGATGATGACGTTTTGCCTCGATTTCAGATCCGAGTCAGGCGGGAAAAGTCGAGCCTGATTCGGATCGGACTCGGATTGGGGGGGCTCGGGGGGGTTCGGATTTCAGAAATCCGAACCCGCTCACCCCTAATTCAAAGTATCCCGCTTGTGGTTAGTAGTGCTGTCTGATATTCCTTTCCACTTAATATTTATGTATTAACACGGCATATTCATATTACCACCAAATATTCAACCTCCAATTATTTACAAGGCTGCCGTGCCTTTGTGATTAGTGAGGGGCACCGTGATGTAGTATTCATTTAATGTCAGCAAGGTTTCACATGCATGCATAAAAAATATATAAAAAAAGGGTATTTGATAGTGTGGTAAGAACCAGCTACAGACAGGTGTCGGTATCCTAATCCTTATATTTAACAACCGAATAAAAGACAAAATGTTTTTCTAGTGCACTGCATGGGTCCATTGTTTCTTATGTTTCAGCATACTAATGTCAGGGCAACTGTGGGATGCTAGGTCTTAGGGAGCTTGGCTAACAGCAAGAGTACAGAGGCCAATTTATGCACAGACTGTCCTTTCGGAATACATACGATTTATGCGGCCGGCGGTTCAAATCCTGATAGTGACAGCCCGACACAGGTGGAAATCCTGATCGTCTATTAAGGTAAGTATGCTAACCTAATTCCCCCCCCCAACCCTCCCTTAGGGGTGCCTAACCCTAATCCCCCTCTAAGTGCCTAAACCTAACCCCCACTTCCCTGCCACCTAAACCTAAGTGCCCTGGGGGGGTGCCTAACCCTAACCTCCCAGGGGGTGCCTAACCCTAACCCCCCCCGGGAACTCTAAACCTAACCCTCCCCACCCACGGCTGTCACGCCCGTCGCCCGGTTTACCTTCAGTCGGGCTCCTGGCGTAGGTGTAATGACCGGCATTGGGATTTCGACACCGGTCATTAGACACCTGCTGGGATTAAACAGTCGGGATGCCGACGGTCAGCATTTACACCATCGGCATCCCGACTGCATCCCGTCCTTTCGTTTAGAGACCATTGTTTGAGAGAAGGTAAGTTGGATACCAAATGTCATAATGAGTCATACTAACTCATAAAGTGTGGATGCTGAAGGCCTCCAATTGAACAACTCCTAATCAGTACCACTGGTTGAAGCATTGGCCTCTTATTGCCCCAAAAAATCTCCCAACTATCCCCCGCAATTCCCTAAAAAAAGAATTTGGATTAGAAATAGCCATAGTTTTAAAAAAGTATAACACCTCTGGTATTTTATTCATTTTAATTGTATTAACTTTTCCCAGCCAGAACAGCCTCAACAATAACCATTTGTGGAAGTTGTCTTTGAATTTGACCAACAAAGCTATTAAATTAAGGTAGAACAAATTAGTGTTGTTTTTGGTAGGGGTAATCCCAAAGTAACGAAAATGGGAAGGATGCTATTTTAATGGAAACACCCTCTTAAGTTCTTCAATGATGTTAACCGGCATAGAGAGATTCAGAAACACAGATTTTGTAAACTTGATTTTGAAATTCGATTGATAGTCAAATCTGTAGAATTCACCAAGAGAGCAGGGAGGGAAACCACCAGATTAGAAATTGAAGTGAGAAGATCATCTGCAAATATTACGAATTTATGATCTGTCTCTCCAAACCAAATTCATATAATATCACCATTTGCTATATTTGCTCTCGCTAAGGCTTCTATATAAAGAACAAATGTTAAGGATGAGAGAGGGGACCATTGCCTAGTGACATTCTCAATAAGGAAAGACTCAGAAAGTGCAACATTGACTCTGATCTTGGCAGAGGAAGAGCTATAGAGTGCAAGAATGCTATGAAGCCTATGAAGACAATAAGTACCCAAACCCATGTGCCCAAGCCTAAGGAGATTATTAAGGGAATTCCTAGCTCAGGCCAGTTACTCATATGTGTCTACAGACAAGGACACTTTACAAGTCATCTTTAGCAATCTAATCCTTTTCATGAATTGAGTTTTCAGGGGGCGATTCAAATGTTTTGCCGGCGGATTTTTTTAAAGATACCCAACAGAGCAATTCAATTGTTGCTCTATCAGGGCGCTATAGCCGCCAGCGCCGGCATTTCTGCATGCACTCAGGAGGGCGCGAGCAGAAATGTGTCTGAAACACTCTGGTTAAGGCGCACACTAACCACAGATAGCATGCCATAACCAGAAATTACGACGGATTTAGCCGTTTTATATAGCTAAACCTCGTCTCATCGTCGGCGAAGAGGGCGATAATTTATGAGCGCCCAGAACAATTGAATAGCAAACTGGGCACTCACTAATTATCACGACCAAAATAACATTTGAATCGCCCCCTCAGAGTCTAATTTTGATTCTTGAGAAACAAGTCCATTTTGATGCACTTCCTTCTAATCACACATTTATGTGCCTCCTATACCATGATCCCAGAAGTGTCTGGAACATCATTCAAGGCTAAATAGTCTGCTATAGTGGATTCCAGTCATTCAAAAGAAGTTCCTTGAATCACCACACCAGGGTCAGAAAGGTACAGAGTATAACTGTAACAAAATGTGGATCTGGGCTTGGTCACATTTTGGCCAATTGCACTAACTGAAAATAAATGTAGATGCCTATGTTCTACTAGGAAATAAGTTATCTTGGAATATGTGGAGTGAGGTGGAGAGTAATATATGTAATCACTTACCTGGGGATGGTGTACTTCTCAAAGATTGACCAGCTGCTGAACATCTAGTAGGCATACTCTACAATGACTATGCAATGTGAGATGGGAGGAGACTAAAGAACAATCAATAGCAGGATCCAAAGTCCAATTAATGTCATCCCTGATAATTAAAGACCTCTCTCAATGGTTCAAAAATGTATAGCATCCTGCACAGGAACAGTGGTTGATGCTGGTTTGGGGAGTAGAGGTCAACAAACGTGTAAATCTGGTTAAAAAATGTACACTTAAGGACCTGACTCCTACCTTCTTCAAGAATGTAATGAGAGATCTCAGTAAAGGGAAACTCTTAGGAGATTAAAATCGAGCCCCCAAAGATTTGACAGAATTTTTATTACAAGAGCCATGGGAGTAGTAATAATTTCTTAGTTTTGGAAGTAGGGTGGCAGCAGCCTCTGCCTGGATAATCAAAAATACAAAGAAACAGTGGTAAGAAACAGTAGTAAGCAACACATTACTAAAACCTGGAAAAAGAAACAATTATAAGTGAATGCATTCAGTAAAGTAGAAACCTTACAATAATCTGGAAAGACATGTTGTCAGAAACCTGGAATGGAAGAAGAAATAGAAATGTTACATAAATATACAATGCAAAGAAAACTCAAACTGTTTAAATAGAAATCAGGGCTAAAAGACATCAATCAATAAACTGATAGGAGAATTTACTCCTTTGATAAGGAGGTCAGATATAATCTGGAGGGGGCCAGCTAGGAGAGCCCAGAGTCAGAAACAGAGGCTAGACTTCCTGTTGAAGAACCAGAGAATGACCAATAACAGAAGCACAACTCAGAAATAACAACGTAAATTGAAAGAAAAGGAAGAGGTGCAGTAAAGTCCAATTGTCAAGACAAACAATTCTCATAAGAAAGTCAAATGTCCACTTTGAAGACTGTAAGGAACAATCACCCACGGGCATCATTCAGTATTTAATATTTGACTTCTCTGGATGTTGTGAGGATGGGCTTTGCTTGTTTCTCCGTACTGGTTCGAGCATGATAACATTATTGGGATTGGACCTGGACCCACTAATATGGAGGCTGTCCGTTGTTGTGACACCTTTTATTATCAAGATCATTCAAACCACATATCACAGCTTTAATTTTTTGGCCATGTAGAGAAACAGTATGATGGAGTTTAACCTGAAAATCCACTGTAATATCAGTCTGTTCCTCCAGATCAGTAGGTGGGGGGGTGACTTTGGAAATGTCCACTTGCAGTGTGGTAATCTCTTTTTATACTGCTACTTTAAGACTTCTCTCCAACTCAAGAAAATCTTGTTTAGAAGGGAGGTTTTGTTTAGTTGGCAAGAAGCGGATGTGGATGAATATATCTTCCAGGCTAGCCTCATGCCCCCGGTCAACATCTAAGTGGGCAGCGAAAGCTATGTGTCCATCCAACTATTGAGGATATACTGAAAGGGTTGAATGGACTCTAGATAAGAATCAGCGTCTGGTCAGATAACGAAAGTTTGGTTGCATCAAATCATCACACGATTTCCATACAGCCGTTTTTGACAACACTTCTTACACTTCCCCATTAGGTTACATAAGAAAGAAGCAGTTATAAAAACAGCATTTACATATCCGAGCAGGACCCAGGACAGCAGATGCTACACATTGGGTTAGGTCAGGGGATCATGGGGTCATGGTGTGCAGATGAAAATGTGATCAGGCCATATGAAATAGAGGATGATTGGCAGATGCAATAGAACATGTTACTTACTACACTGAGCGCCTTCCTCTTCTGTTCTTCTCTGTTATGAATTTTGATCCTCATCTGTCAATGTTCTACAGTAGGAGCTGCTAACTTTATTGTATTCATAAATTATTTAAGTTTTAGCGACTTATATTGTACTATACTATACTTATGGTTTTGTGCATCATCATGAGTACATATTAATGATTATTATTACATTGAGTTATATTTTTGATATTCTTAGTTCACATAAATGTGGTTCATTGAATATACATGGTATCTGTATTATCCCCTTTAAGGGTATTAAACTCCATTAATCACTATAAAATATACAATATTATTATTATTATTATTATTATTATTATTATTAAGTATTTTATTTACGTATATATTCAAGAGCAAATAACATCTAAATAAAATTTATAAAAATTAGATGTCCATAACAAAATAATTAGTGATTAAAATATACCAATAAGCCATTGTCTTTATATATTGGGCCACTAGTACAGTATTTACGTTTGATTTCCACTGAATAAAAGAAGAATTTGCACATTGGGCTTGATTTAGAAATATATACGCTAGTGCAATCGCAGCTGCCTTCTCTCACGGATCACAGTTACTAAAATATGCTAATGCCTTCCAAAGCACAGCCAAGCATAGGGACGCCCACAGCTGCCTTCTCCTATACGTCCGATGATGTGTAACAGCGTGAACATCGGAAACATCATTGCACATCGGGCAGCCATGCAGCATATGTAGCAAAGTCTGACCAGCGGCAAACACCGCGGCTCTCCTGACATGCTGAGAGCTCATGCTGCGCAGGAGAACGCAATAGCTAATTTATGTACCCAAAGAAAGGGTGTTTAAAAGGTAAGAGATGCATTTTTCTAACCATCCATCGTTACTGCCCCATAAATGCTGACTACCGGTCACTCACTTTGTGAATGGATCCTCTGTGCAGGCATAATCACAAAGCAATCGATGCCCTTGCGCAGTGCAGCAGACATGCATACGCAATGACAAACAATCATTCAATCTGCGTAAAAATTGGCATTGAAAACATCTCTGAATCAGGTCTATTATCCAGATGTGGTCTTATATTCTCTTAATGTGATTTTCAGATGATTTATCTATAAGGCTTAGGTTGTGGCACTTTGTATAAGCTAATGTTTCATTGGGATAGCAACAAGTGTTTAATTCTATTTACTGTTTCCCATTAGTGCAGTATACTGTAATATCTTTTCACATACATGATGAAATTCTGATCATACTCAGCTCTCCAACTATAATACCCAATATATGAATGTAAGGTGGTACCTTTATTTTTGTATCCATGTGTAATCACATTTTATTACCTGTGTTCTTCCTTATAGCTATTCCTTCAGTTCTGCACAACCCTATTTTGTATGTTATTAGTATGACCACAGAAAATATGTCTCTGAGTGAGCTTGATATATATATATATATATATATATATATATATATATATATACATATACATATATTTTTTTTTTGTTTTGTTGTTAAAATAAATCTTATCCCCACAGATCTGTATTTTCTCAGTTTACCTTCAGATACAGTATATGCACAGTAATTTCTCTGCTGTGATGCTAGCTACATGGGTGAGCATACAGTAAAAGGGAATCTTCAATCAGCTGTTTATCCTTGCATATAGAGAAACTGGGCTTTTTTCTGAGTTGCTCGCAACTTTGACATCAGTCAGTATATTTATAATTTATAATTACAATTGTACGCGCACACAGGGCCGTGACTTAAGGGCCTGACTCATAGATGTACACAAATGGCTGTGCAGCTGAGATCCCATGCAGAGCAGCTCTGTGAAAATATGCTAATAGCTTAGCTGATGCCTTGTGCATGGACACACACACCCTCCTCCTGCATATCACATCCTCTGTTAACATACTGTATAAAATATGAAACATCAGTAACATTGGTCACACATCAAACCTCCAAGCAGGTCTACAGTACACTATGCTGTCTTAGAATGAGCTGCTGCCCTAAGCCTGTGGGGCCTCTGCAGCTGCAAACTAATTTGCAGTGGCTGACTCAGGAACGCCCAGGAAGTGGTCCCAAAAGGCCTGCGTATTTCTAACTGCCCTGTTACCTCCCCCAAACACTGACTACCTGTCACTCACTTTGCACATAAATCTTTGCTGCGACCACTGTATCAAACCCATTGCTGCATGTGCAAAGTGCGGCTTTGACACATGTACAGTAGCCAAAAATCTCTTCACTGTGACCGACATTGCTTGCCAACTCTCTGTCATTGTCAGGGAGACTCCCTGACATGGCAGCAATCTCCCTGACTCCCTGACGAGTCTAACAATCTCCCTGATTGCACCTTACCCCCATTATGTAGCTGTTATATTAAAAAAAACAGAGATATATACATTCAATGGGATCATTAGTTTCATTTCCCTGCATTGGCTCAGTGGCGGAACTCCCGAAGACAATGGAGTCATTTGCTGCGGGGCGCCAGCCCTGAAGGGGGCACCTGGCTCCATTGTCACCCGGCCGTTCCGGGCACTGCTGAAGAGGAGCTGTATGGAGAAGGAGCGCCATTAATTGGTGCTCCACCTCCATGACCTGCTGCTGCCAGAGTGCTCTATGGTCGTGGACGTCACGTAGAATGTAACCGCCGCGACCCGCCTGATCACCCGACGTGCACGGAGGGGGGGTTTCTGAGCAAACAGAAACCTCCCCTGCCCGCTGATCAGTAACAAACACATCGCCGGCGGCAATGTGTTTGCTTTAGCAGCCAATGAGAGTAAGATAGAATCTCACTAGCCGCTTTATCCACGGAGGGAGCCGGGCGGAGCTCACTCATGAGCTCCGCCTTATTATGGGGCACTGCATAGGTGGAGACCCACTACTGGGGGCACTACATAACGGGGCACTGCATAGGGGGGACCAACTACTGGGGGCATTACATAATGGGGCACTACATAGAAAGGGCTACTACTGAGGGCACTGCATGGGGGACCACTACTGGGGGCACTGCTGGAGGCACTTCATAGGGGGACCACTACCGAGAGTACTGTATAAAGGGCACTACTGGAGGTACTGCATAGGGGGACCATTATTGGGGGGCACTACATAGGCAGGCACTTTATAAGGGACTGCATAGGGGGACCACTACTGGGGGCACTGCATAGGAAGGGCCACTACTGCGGGCACTATATAAGGGGCACTACTGGGGGCACTGCATAGGTGGGACCACTACTGAGGGCACTGCATAGGGGGATCACTACTGGGGGTAATTGTATAAGGGGCACTACTGGAGGCACTGCATAGGGGGACCAGTACTGCGGGCACTGCATAGAGGGACCACTACTGGGGGCACTGCATAGAGGGACCACTACTTAGGGCACTGTATAAAGGGCACTACTGGAGGCACTGCATATGGGGACCATTATTGGGGGGCACTACATAGGCAGGCACTGTATAAGGGGCACTGCATAGGGGGACCACTACTGGGGGCACTGCATAGGGGGACTACTACTGGGGGCACTGCATAGGTAGACCACTATTGGAGGCACTGCATAGGGGGACCACTACTGGAGGCACTGCATAGGGGGACCACTACTGGGTGGCACTACATAGGCGGGCACTGCATAGGGGGACCACTACTGGGGGCACTGTATAAAAAGAACTGCATAGGGGGGTGGCATCAGCTGGGGCTGGCATAGGTGCTGGGGTGGTGGTACATTTTAATTTGGGGGATGGGGGAGGCACCAACATTTATCTTGCCTCCAGGCACCTGGGATGAAGTTACGCTGGCTATAAGGCACAATGATCCCTATGCATTTTCTGAAAAGTATCAGTGTGTTTTCATCAACAAATAGATCTTACTAACTACTTTGGGGCTGGTTTACAATTGGATGTAAATAAATTTTATGACACGCCTCTCAGATGTAGCAGTATACGCCCACTTTACTGCCACGCTTATAAGTGCTGCTTTCACAATCTCCCTGAAATGCTTTTTCAAAAGTAGGCAAGTATGCTTCCATCTCTGAATCAGGCACTAAGACAGGAGAGTGCCCGTATGGACGGTGCAGGTGATTAGACTCTGGCACTTTGCCAGTGTACTGCGCATTCACACAGGTCTCTGGAAACATGGCACTTGTGCCATGTACCAGGTCGAATTTCATTGTGCATGGGCAAATCCACAAGACAATAGTCACCACACCATTTTCCTAGTGGTTTGTGCTGCCCTAATGATGCCAACAATGCCAATTATAGATAAGTCACTGTACACACAATTCAGAGTCATCTGCATCTCAGGCTCTTATTTCTCGGTGGCTGCTAAAGAGTAATTTCTGGTTGATAAATGCGGCAACAATGCAAAAGACCCATCCTGTTAGTGTGTAGAGGTGTGTTGTGGGTGTATAGAGGTGTGTTGTGGGTGTATAGAGGTGTGTTGTGGGTGTGTACAGGTGTGATGTGGGTGTATAGAGATGTGATGTGGGTGTACAGAGGTGTGATGTGGGTGTGTAGAGGTGTGTTGTGGGTGTGTAGAAGTGTGTTGTGGGTGTGAAGAGGTGTGTTGTGGGTGTGTACAGGTGTGATGTGGGTGTATAGAGATGTGATGTGGGTGTGTAGAGGTGTGTAGAGGTGTGATGTGGGTGTGTAGAGATGTGATGTGGGTGTGTAGAAGTGTGATGTGGGTGTGTAGAGGTGTGATGTGGGTGTGTAGAGATGTGATGTGGGTGTATAGAGGTGTGATGTGGGTGTGCAGAAGTGTGATGTGGGTGTGTACAGGTGTGATGTGTGATGTGGGTGTGTAGAGGTGTGTACAGGTGTGATGTGGGTGTGTACAGGTGTGATGTGGGTGTGTAGAGGTGTGTACAGGTGTGATGTGGGTGTGTGTGTGGATGTGTGTGATGTGGGTATGTATAGGTGTGTTGAGAGTGTGTAGCCAGAGTTATTCCCTATTCTGTGTTATGTGTATGTATTGATGGCGCCAAATTCAGGAAGAGCTCCTGCACCTACAGGGGATAAGTGCTGATGATAATGATGATGACTGCTCTCCTATGCAGAAGACTGGGGCAGTGCGATCATACAGAATGTGCATATGATCACGTTACCATTCCATGTGCAATTCATTCACACTAATTAAGGACAGTGTAGCAACACCGTGAAACCACATACAACAAATTGCAGCACTGTATACATTAAATAAATACAATTCAATTTAATACATATCAAATGAATACATCATTTCATATAATGGAGAAAATAAATAATTGCTAGTGTAATACCTAGATCAGAAGAATAGATCTACTAAATAAATTATAACATACAGCATAGCAGCAGATTTTCTTATTGCACCACAAAAAGTCCGTAGAGACCTATACTTTCACAGTCTAAATGTTATTAATTGACCTCAAAAAGTATATCAGTCACCCTTTAGCCAGTATAAGCGTGTGGTGGTCTGGGGCGCCCCCCCGTACCACTAAGAGCAAGGTATGAAACTCACGTCAGCCTAGTAAGGAGAGTAAGGTTGCCGGATGAAATGTGTTTCAGAATCCTGTCACTGCCGTTAACCACCGGGAATGTGCCACCCGCACTACAAAAAGCTGGCCTCGTATCTGAGATAATGTACTGAGATAACCTACAGACAATAAACCTGCTGCAAAGGGGAATCCAAGCGCCGCTCACAACAGCAGCATGTAGCGGCAGACTCCGACGGGTGGAATGAGATGGACTGGAAACCGCCCAGAGCCTCTCCACATAGGCGCCATGCACAGTAGCACTTGAGGGGCAACAGGTGATGATAGATATAAATGATAGGCTGAATATACCCAGCACATGTAGATATTAACTCTGTGTTTAGAACTCCGGCAATCCTTTAGGGTGGAGAAAAGTCTCTGGGTTCTGCTAATCAATCAGGCAAGGTGCAATAATAAAATAAGTGCAAATGAATATAATCCAAGGTATAAAAAACGGGACAGCAACGCGTTTCGTCTACACTGTAGACTTTCAAGCTGAGTGTTCCTAGCTTTCCACACATATATTATGGAGAGTTTTCTTTTTGGTTGCTTTGAAATTCCTCAATAATCATTTAACTAATGCACCTGTGTTAAAAGTCTTAAAAAGGTTTAAAAAGCTCACTGAATGAGCAAGATAATTCCAATTACACATACACAAAGTTGATACAATCTTGATAAAATAAACATAAACAATCGCATAGCTCTAAAAATATATAAATAAAAAGTAACATTATTCTTATATGGCATCTGACACATAGTACAAAATTTATACATATAAAAAAATATACATATAGAAAAATAATATAAAAAAATGATTAGTAATAATATGCAAAGTATAATTTTAATATCTGTATATATGCACACACAATGATACTATATTTTATGTATAAATTAGCACCAATCATGTACAGTATGAATAATAAATTTAGATTAACATAAATTAGATTAACATAAATTCAATTCGGTCCTTGCAGGTACAGAGGTTGTATGCATCTATAAATCCACATGGCAAAGAATTGTAATTTTCTCTCATGGCAGAGCTCTTGCCTGAATGATTAGCCAAACCCAGAGAGAAACTTCTCCACCCTGAAGGGCTGGGAAGTGGTACAATAATGAGTATCTGCAGGCAACAGTGAAGCGGGGTGGAGGTGCCTTGCAAGTTTGGGGCTGCATTTCAGCAGGCAGGTACGTATCCATCATGCAATACCACCAGGGAGGTGTCTGATTGGTTCCAAATTCATTCTGCAGCAGGATAAGGACCCCAAACATACAGCCAATGTCATTGAGACTTATCTTTAGTGTAAATAAGAACAAGGAGTTCTGGAAGTCATCTGTGGTTAGTTCTCCAAGGTGTTTGGCACAACTTCCCTGCTGAGTTCCATCAAAAACTGTGTGCAAGTGTACCTAGAAGAAATTAAGAATTGATGATGTTTTGAAGGCAAAGGGTGAGCACACCAAATATTGAGTTGATTCTAATTTCTCTCCTGTTCATTCACTTTGCAATTTGTTAGTTGATAAAAATAAACTATTAACACTTATATTTTTGAAAGCATTCTTACTTTGCAGCATTTTTTCTGCACCTGCCTAAAACTTTTGCACAGTACTGTCATATATTTATATATATATATATATATATATATATACACTGTACATACATACAGAGATGGCCTGTGGCACTCCATTCTTAATCAAACAAAAAGGTGCCCTCATAGGGAACAACTCAGAGTAGAAGGTGCTGCACTCCTATACATATCAAATGGCACACACTGGCATTAATATCAACGTTTCAGTGTAATGACACTGTCTTTAGGATACAAAGAGGAATAAAAATATCTTACCTTAAATAAGCACACCACCCAAATGTATATATATTAGGGATGAGCGGGTTCGGATTTATGAAGTCCGAACCCCCCAAGCCCCCCCAATCCGAGCCGGGAACCGAGTACGTCTCTGGTTTTCCCACCTGACTCAGATCTGAAATCGAGGCAAAACGTCATAATCCCGCTGTTGGATCTTGGGTTCGCTGTGGGGTTTTGGATTCTATAAAAGGTCCCCGCGTCGGCGCCATTTTTCACTCTGGCTGTGGACAGTGAAGAGGGAGGGTGGGAGTTAGGGCTGGCTGGGCTGTGCTGCTGTTGTCCATAGGGGCTGTGTCCACTCCAAAGTCCATAGGGACTGTGTTGTGCTGCTGTTGTACATAAGGGCTGGCTGGGCTGTGTTGTGCTGCTGTTGTCCATAGGGGCTGTCTGGGCTGTGTTGTGCTGCTGTTGTCCATAGGGGCTGGCTGGGCTGTGTTGTGCTGCTGTTGTCCATAGGGTTGGCTGGGCTGTGTTGTTCTACTGTTGTCATAGGGGCTGGCTGGGCAGTGTTGTGCTGCTGTTGTGCATAGGGGCTGGCTGGGCTGTGTTGTGCAGTGTCCCATAAAGGCTGTAGTCCTAAAGGGGTGCTGTAGTGTTGTCCAGGGGGCGATCTGTCCATCAGAGGTACTCCCCCCAAGTGCAAAAAAAACATTATTTTTTTTCTGTGTTTGTGACTTGTGTGCGCAGTAGCCGAATGTGCATCAACAAAGTAGCAGCGTCAAGTGTGCGCCTGTGTTATAAGTCTAGGGCCGGCTGGTCTGTTAAAGGGTGGTGTAACCCCCAATGTGCACAAAAAATTATTTTTTTTCTGTGTTTGTGTGTGCCTTAGTTGCACGTGCATCAACAAAGTAGCAGCGCCAAGCGTGCGCCTGTGTCATAAGTCAAGGGCCAGTTTGGACATCTGGTCAGGACTGAAGGACCTGCCAACAATTTCTGACATATCTACTGTCACTGCATATGATACTGTCACCATTGACAGGATGGTGGAGGATTACATCAGTGAAAGCATCCAAGTAGGCATGTCAGACAGTCCGTACCTGTACTGGCAGGAAAAAGAGGAAATTTGGAGGCCCCTGTACAAATTGGCTCTATTTTACCTAAGTTTCCCCCCCTCCAGTGTGTACTCTGAAAGAGTTTTTAGTGCAACCGGGAACCTTGTCAGCAAAAGGCGTAGGAGGTTGCTTCCACAAAATGTGGAGAAGATGATGTTCATCAAAATGAATTATCAATTCTTCCAGGAAGACCAGCCTCCAGAAGATACAGAAGGACCTGTGGTGGTGGATTCCAGCGGGGATGAACTAATACTCTGTGAGGATGAGGACAACACTGAAGAGGGTGAGGAATTGGTGGATGAGGAGGATGAGGACAACATCTTGCCTCTGTAGAGGCAGTTTGTGCAGGGACAGATTGACAGCTTGTTTTGCGGGGGCTCAAACGAACCAATCATTTCAGCCACAGTCGTGTGTCAGACCCTGGCGCTGAAATAATTGGTTTGTTAAAGTGCACATGTCCCGTTTATTCAACATATTTTTTCTTTGCAGTAAATACTCTTTGGGGCCTAGTTTTTCAAACTGCCATCCTGTCTGCCACTGCAGTGCCACTCCTAGATGGGCCACGTGTTTGTACCGCCCACTTGTGTTGCATAGCATAGTCATCCAGCTACCTCAGTGCAACCTTTTGGCCTAAAAACAATATTGTGAGGTGTAAAGTGTTCAGAATAGACTGGAAATGAGTGGAAATTAAGGTTATTGAGGTTATTAATAGCGTAGGATCAAAAAAAAACCCAATTCTGTGATTTTAGCTGTTTTTATGCTTTTTTTCCCAAAAAATACAGATCCAAAACACAAAACCCAGAACCGGCCAAAACACGGAAGGGTGGTTTTGGCAAAACTAATCCAGATCCAAAACACGAAGAAAGATCCAGATTCAAAACCAAAACACGAAAAGTGGCCAGTGCACACCCCTAATATATATATATATATATATATATATATATATATATATATATATATATATATATATATATATATAGAGACAAGAAAAAACTGGCGGCACTCAGTGTCTGTTAAAATTAATTTCTTTACTCCAATGGCGTTTCGGGCGGGTGCCCGTTATCAAGGATCAAGGAGCCCGAAACGCTGTTGGATTAGTGAAATACATTTTAACAGACGCTGAGTGCCGCCAGTTTTTTCTTGCCTATGTATTAGAACAGCCTTGGAGGGCACCAGCGCAAGTAGCTTCATTATCAACGAGTGAGTGCCAGGACATTGTTGGACATATATATATATATATAGATATACACACAAAAGGTCTGCGCTGGTCTTGTTTTATTTATGGTTTGTGATTGGTGAATACATACCCCTTCTATGCGCTCGTGGGATAGTATTAGTGGTATGGTATGAGATTATATATATATATATATATAGTGGAATAATAGGGATAGGGTACCCGATAAGGTCGTGCAGCTGAGCAACCAGCATTCCATTCCCTAGTGAAGCGCAGGTTCCCATTCCCCTGTTAAGTACACCACCCAAGTGAACCAAACTTACCGATGCGGAACAAAGTCTTCTACAGAAAGGCTTATCATTTTATACCAAAGGCTTAACATTTGCTTATCATTTTGTACTATTTTTGATGATTTACAATGACAGACAGAGAAATATGGTTTTCAAAGACAAGTTAAAATGTTTTGGAAAATAGGATAATGTACCTGTCAATCATCAGAGATTAATTCCATCACAATTAAAGAAACCTAAGTCATCAAATGCAGCTATAAAAACCTTTATGAGAATGTTGGATTATGAAGTTACAGGCCCTGCTTCTAAACCTCCACCTCTACATCATAACTTGACCCCACTGGAACTAAGTTGTTTGAAGTCTCTAGCATCCAATTCTAAGATCATCATCCTCCCAGTGGATAAAGGGGGAGATATTTTAGAAAGAAGAAATGTATCATCAACTTAGTGATACACTGGTTTACTCTGACCTTCAAGGAGATCTAACTTTATTATTTAGGAAGGAACTTTAGCATGGGGCAGCACAGACGGTGTAATGGTTAGCATTACTGCCTCACAGCACTGAAGTCATGGGTTCGATTCCCACCACAGCCCTCACTGTGTGGAGTTTGTATATTCTCCCTGTGCTTGCGTGGGTTTCCTCCGGGTACTCCGGTTTCCTCCCACACTCCAAAAATATACTGGTAGGCTAATTGGCTCCCGACACAAATTAACCCTAGTGTGTATGTGTGTGAGCATGTGATAGGGAATATAGAGTGTAAGCTCCACTGGGGCAGGGACTGATGTGAATGGTCAAATATTCTCTGTAAAGTGCTGCGGAATATGTGTGCGCTATATAAATAACTGGCAATAATAATAACTGTCTGAATGTTTGTTGATGGCTAAAGATATGCTACTCATCAATGATGAACTATATCAAGCACTTTGCCGAAGATCCACAAGGGTGTAAACTCTCTGCCGGGACGCCCTATCATCTCGGCCCTAGGGTCGTTATTATAGACTTCTATTTTTCCTGATACAGTGTTGCAGCCACTGATACAGTGCCATAGGAATTTTCTCTTGGACACAACCATGCTATTGAATAAACTGGCTAATCTTGGTCCCTTACCTTTAAGAGTCTGGTATGTGTGTGCTGATGTAACCAGCCTTTATACAATTATTCCATATGGGGCTGGTATAGCTGTGGTGAAAAAGTTATTACTTTCCAATTAAACTTTGCAATTACCATTTGTTGAATTCATATTACAGCTGTTAGAACTCATTTTGACTAAAAACTATTTTTCCTTTGATGGGAAGTATTATTACAATGAATGCGATGTGCTAGGGGTCCTCTGTGGCCCCGGCATATGCCAATTCTTACATGTTTGGTATAGAACAGGAATTGTTTTTGATACAGTTGAGATTAGCTAAAAAATTATATTTTATACACGCTTCATTGACAATATTTTTTTAATTTGGAACGGGTCTAAGGAGTCTTTTCAACTGTTAATTGAATAACAATATCTCACCATGTCCTGCTAAAATGAACATTAACTTGAATCAAGAACGTATCAAGTTTTTGTACGTACTGATTATTCGCAAGGAAAATGATATCAGTACTTATGTATTCTCCAAATGAAACTGACTGTGGGCGCATTTAGCGCGCGCTTGTTCAGAAAAAGGGGGTGGCTATTCAAATGAACCGTTCGCTCCATGCGGTCTGTTGACGCCTCCATGTCTGAACGAGCGAACAAAACATGCGCTCGTTTATTTGAAAAAAACGCCCCCGGCCGCTCGCATCATACGTCATGCCCGCTATTTATTAGATTAATCGAGTACATCAAACAGCGTATGAACTGCTCGCTAGTCTTGTGGTTGGTTTTTCCTACCGCAATCTTGCGAGCAGTTTTGGCTAAAAGTCACCCAACTGACGTGGTTGATGACGGTGCTGTTTTAATTATACACACCCATAAAACGCCCGCTTTGACCTTTAAGCACGCCTGGGTTCGGATCTCCACTCCCCGTTTTCAAGCTCCTTCCCCTGTTACCACCCACATATGCCTCATTCTGTCACTCAAAATAGCAGGCACTCGCTATCTAGCGAACAAACAATTTTCCGCCACACAGACTGGTTCGCGCATGCGTATTACAATCCGTACGCATGCGCAGTTGTGCAAACATTGCTCGTGCGAACGAGCAGCCGCTAACGAGCGGCTCTGAATCAGGCCATGTATGCCCTGTTACATATGAACAGCTGTCATCCACATAGTCTTAAACGTGGGTTGCCATACTCCGAAATGGTTAGAGTTAGGCGCATAAGGATTATGCTCTAGTAACATGCCAACAAATTGATGATGTAATTGATACATTTGTAGCCAGAGGGTAATTTTGAGTTCTTTGTTGAAATCTAAAGAAAAGGTATTATCCTTAGATCGTAGCTCCTTACTAACTAAAAAAGTGAGTGACAAAAAGAAAAATAGATTCTGATTTACTAGATTTAACCCTCTATACCCTGACATTAATAGAATAACTAAGAATCTATGGCTAGTTATTAAGATGGATGAATATATTTGTTTATCTGATATGGCTATTATGCCCTGCTATTCTAGAGGTAGAAATGTAAAAGACATCCTTGTTAAAACTGATGTTACAGGTTTGGGTAGTAGTACTCCCAAACATTTTCTTTCTAATAAGAAATGGGGTTGCTTTAGGTGTTCATGTGTAATATGTAGTCACCAAATTGTTGATATCATTTTTTACCATCCGCACTTACGGAAAGAATTTCATATAAGACATCACTTAACATGCAACAGTTCTATTGTGGTCTACCAAATTATATGTCCTTGCAGACTTTCATGTAATGGTAAGACCCAGTGCATGTTCAAGAAACGTATGGCTGTATACCGGTTGGCAATCCATGCTGCGATTTCCAGTGGTACCAGCAAGCAGCCGGTTGCACAACAGTTTGCTACTCAGGGCCATTGTTTGGCTAGTTTAAAATACAGGATGATTGATTACATTCCCCCTCCTGTTAGAGCTGGTGATCGCAACATGTTATTATTAAGATGTGAGTCCCAATGGATCCATCGGATGGATGTGATTTACCCCCGATGGCTAAATGAGTGTCTTCCACTATCTTGCTTTAGTTAATCCACAGACAATTTCTATATCCTCCGGAGGCCTCTTTATGATTAGGAGCCTTATGTAGTTGACTAGGAATTTTGTAATAATCTATTTTGTATTAGGATGGCATGCTTAATATGCCTGTAGTACTTTTGTTGTATTATTAATTGTAGTATTGTTTGTATTATTACTTGTAGTTACTTTGGTATCCATGGTGATGATTTATCACAGATGTCAGGGGCCGGGAGTGCAATGATGTCTTCTGCCAGCAACGCCGACTGGGAACTGCATCCCATTCTCGGCAATGCGGCTCACTTGGGTGGTGTGCTTATTTATGGTGTTTTTATTCCTCTTTGTATCCTGAAGATGATCTGATTACACTGAAACGCTGATATTAATGATTGTCAGTGTTTGTCATTTGTTATGGACGGGAGTGCTGCACCTCTCTCTCTCTCTCTCTCTCTCTCTCTATAGATTTAATTAGATAAATATACTGTACATGTAAGCAGGGCTTAAAGTGGTTCTAGAATGGTGGTGGAACTCATCACCCCCCTCCCTTGTTTGGCGGAGCTACTCTGATATAGTGCTTTGCCATTGCCACAGGCACAACTATAGATTACAGTGCCCAGAGAAAATAAAAAAAGTCATCCCTTTGGAAACTATTCTTTAAAATTCTAGCTGTATACAGTACTTATAATGTTACAAAAACAAAGGACGCTCAAGAGCAAGGTAAAACCTCAGTATGACTGGGATGAATACACACTGTTGTAGGAAATATAAAGTGAAAGGCTGGGGGTTGCTGAGGTCCCCAGAAGTTTTAGGGACTATGCTAGCATGAATTCTTTTTTTAGATACTTTTATAACACATCTGCCTCGAGCTGGGACAAAAATGTTAGGTCACTTAAAAAGAAAAAAATGTCCTATGACATCAGTGTCACTGTTATTTTTCTGCCACTTGGGTGCCCATGTGATTATTATCATTATTTTATTTTTTTTTGTTGCAAACCCTATGTATATAATAGCAGCCTATCCCTAACCTTAATTAATGTGCAACTCTAATCCTAAACCTAAAATGGTGTGTCAGCATTCTGGCAGTCGACAAACTGACTGCATACTGTGCTCTTATCAGAATCCATGTCCCAGATTAGCCCATTCATAAAACATTCCAAATCACCACAATATGCGGATATCAGGAATGTTAATGTTCAGGGCTGGACCATAAATATTTATAAATAGGCCCCTATTGTCTTGTTTGTCTGCATTTAGTGTGTGGTATATATAATGAAGGATACAGGATTGGATGGCCATGGGGGTGTATAGGGTCACTACTGATCTATGACTTAGGAATCCAGGTGCTTTTAGTAATGGATGGAGAATTAAGCTGCCACCAATTTGTAACTGCTGTTTTGGTGCACATACGTATATTGCATTCCAGTGTTTGCATTGTTTGTTATTTATCACTCATAACATTTTGCTTTACAATATTGTTTAACCTTATTATGGATTGTTTTATTCCTGAATGATGTCTAATTTTAAACAAACATAATAAACACATGTACTTTATATAACTAAAGGTGCCCACACACATACCGACTTTTCATCCAATTTGGCCGATTTCGACTAATCATGACGACAGATCGTGTAAAAAATGGCCAAATCGTGAGTTTCTACTCTTTATCACGATGCCGATGCTCGTCCCCGCTCGTCGTACCTCGCATCTTCAGATCTGCCGTGCTGTAGGCCAGATTAGCCAATCTGGGATACAATGCACTGGCTGCACGATAGATCTTACGTCAGATTGGACATTTTTAACTCCAAATGGTGACCACGACTGCCTGGGGAGAGTTCAGGGGAAATCGTGTACATCGGCTGATTGGGAGCAAGTCGGTATGTGTGTGGGTACCTTAAAACTAGAAAATTATAAAAGAAACCAGTTTAAAGGAAATAACATGAGTCACAGCACATTGTATCCCGCAATATGTGGTATTCTGCCAATGTAACTAGGTTACAATATGAGGAAGTACTATGGTTAGAGGTGTGACACAAGAAATGTCTGATTTATAACTAAATAATTAGATACAAATTCCTCATTCTACGGAGACTATAGGGAGAAAAGCTGAGGACATCTATAATGAGGAGCTCTGTAATAACAGGTAAGGTCCCTATACACACTGTGCCACAGGTATAATGATACATCTGTACTACACTATTACATTTATGTTCTAGGACATATTACCATGCACCATACAGCACAACAAGGTTCCCATCCACACACAGTGCCACAGGTATAATGATACATCTGTACTACACTATTACATTTATGTTCTAGAACATATTACCATGCACCATACAGCACAACAAGGTCCCTATACACATGGCCAGTGCATGGTCTCTCTGCATCCTAGGCAAAGTTTCAGCCTAGCACCACCCCTCCCCTCCCCCCTCCGACACAGGGATGCAGGTGGCCACTGGATGGGCTGGGGTGAATTGTGTCAACTGTACACTTACTATCTATGAAGATTGGCTCAGTCTCTCAGCCCGGGCGGAATCCCTAGTCCTCATCTCTGAGATTAAGAGTAGGAGCTAAGGGAATGATGGAGGAGGGCAGGGGCTGGGCACCATAGGGGTGATGTGAAAGCAAGTGCACGTCAGTGCAGACAGGCAGCCTGGACAGACGCTACGGGAGGAGCCCAGTGTGCAGCACTGCGGTTGCACACTGTCACAATGACTGACAGCGGTGGCTGCAGCTGCCTAGACCTGTGCCACGGCTGCCACTAGGCCATCACAGACACAGCCATAGCACAATATTATGTTGTATTTTAGTTAAGCAAGTTTATCAGAGGCATGCAGCGCCCTTCAGTGGCTGGCGCCTCTAGGCAGCTGCCTAATGATGGCACCAGCCCTGCCTATACATTTCTCATGTGATGCTTTGTCAGTCTGTGGTTATTATGGATAAACTAGTCTGAAAAAAAACCACTTAGAAACTGTAAGTTACAACTATCAGCAATACCTGAGCAGTGATAACCCCGTGTGATCTATGTCCTCTAGCACAGTCTCTCAGTCATGCTGGTTTTTATTGCATGTTACATGTATGTGTGGTGTGAAGATTGTTATTACATTGCTTTCAGTGCACCTAGTAATGTATTTATCTTTAGAGGTGCAAACAGAAAGTGCATCCCATAGAAGTATAAGAGGAGACTGAAGCAGCGCCTCCTCTGTGTATAGTGACAGGACTGAGCATCCATACACACAGTCACCCAAAATATACACCTCCTGTACCCCTTTATCTCATTCCAGTAATCTCGCACCACATATAACTGTTGTTATAAAACAAATCACACCAATGTGCTTTCTTCAAAAGTTACTAGGCAGGAATACTTTTACTGTACCCAATCGTTTGTGATTTTTCTATCTGCATGTCCTGTGTGTTCTCTTACATCAGGCAGGAAATGTTTGTGTGTGTATAATATTTGTGTTTTCAAACACTTGTATCCTTAGTATTATATGCATTTACTTCTACATGTGATTTTGTTATCTATGGGCCTGATTCAGCAAGGAACGCAGTTGCTTATACGCATGATTGTCACGTACTGAGAATGCATCGCATTGTGTGCAAACTAGCCACTGAAATCGGGAAAGCGATTGCAGAGAATACACAGACCCATTGCAGAGTGATTGACAGGAAGTGCTGTTTGTGGGTGGTGACGGGGGGTGATCGGGTGAACGCAGGCGTGCTAGTGCGTTTCAATGGCATTGCAGGGGCGTGCAGAAATTATCCACTGCGATTCCATACATAGCCTGAGGCCTCATAGTGTGCGCTAAAGTAAGCAATACCTGAGTGAGGTCTGAGCTGCCTTAACTGTGCGTATGGGTCCGATGTTACTCAATGTTACCAATTGTTTCGATATATTTCCCAAGTATACGGATGTGAGTAAGGGGAAGTGGGCGTCCTTATGTTAGGCTGTGATCGAATGCAAACATTTACATATCACATATGCAAATATTTACATATCACTGCTGATATTAGCAACTGCGTGCATATAAACAGTCCATAGTGAATCAGGCCCTACTGTATATACGTAGGATCACTTTTAGGGAACTGATTGGAAAAAAATTCTGAAAGTAGCCTTAGGTTGAACCAAATTACTGTAGGTGGGTCCAGTAAACTGTTATTTTAGTAATGACTTTACAAAGCACAGACCTTTTTATAATCAGCAGTAAAATACATATAACATCCTAGTGACCACCATACAATACAGTTAACTTTCTAAAGACTGCAATACAGTGATCACCTTAAAATAAAGAGTGCATCCTGTATACCATGTGATGCTTAATAAATAAAAGATAATAATAATACTAATGACCACCATACAATACATAGCGTATCATGTGCACCTTGTTGTGCCTAAGAAATAAAATATAATAGTAATTCTAATGGCTGCCATGCAATACAGAGAGCATTCTAGTGACTGCTATACAATGCAGAGATCATTCTAGCAACTGCAATACAATAAAGGAATCTTCCTCTTATCAGACATTGTGCCCACAACCCTTTACCCTTTCCTTGTAATATATTGTGCCTGTGACTCTCCCTTTCCACGTACAAATGTAGCCAGTGTCATCGTTGCGACGATGCGAGTGAATTGCGGCATGGATTGTGCGTCTATTGCGCCTGCGTCTATGGAATGCACGTGTATTTACGCGCATGCCATAGACTTCAATGGGGAGAATGCCAACCATGCCTAGTCACAGCCCGGCAAGAGCTGCGCTATGCCGTGATGCGTGACACTGTGCGTGTGCATCACAGCAACGATGACGGCGTCTACATCTGTATTATGCCCCTCTATATCATGCCCCCTACATATTAATTCTCACTCTCATATCATGGCCCCCTGTATTGCTATTTAAATCATACCCCCATTTCTGGATTCCTCCCCATAGCATATACCCCATCTATTATTGTGCCGCTACATCATGGTTACAAGCCCACCTTATATGGTCCCTCATATGATGCTATCCCCCCCCTCAAAGACACATATGCAGTGTCATGTTCATAATAGTGGAAGTTCCCTGAGCAGGAAGTCTAGCAGGTCTGCTGCGAAAATATGCTAATGTCTGCAATTGCACTGTCATCACTCTGCAAGCATGGTGACACACACTACCACTATCTCACATCCGTAATACTTTGCAGTCCTGTGTACACCACGGGAACATCGAGTAACATCGGACCCTCACACACAATGCAACAGACCAGACCTTACTCTAAAATTGCTAATCTTGTCATACACAGTGAATCCTCAATCTGCGTATGGCATTGCAGTGGCTAATTTATGCATGCCCCAGTAACGGCGTTCAAACGGACAGACACACCTGCGTTTTTCCGACCACTCCCCCTTCACCACTCCCTAACGCTGATGTCATGTCACTCACTCTGCGATGGCTTTCTATCTGCATGCGTGATCGCACGGCGATCACTATGCTAACTCACGGTCTCACGCACGTACACTGCTAAGCAACAATTGTCCGACTGCATGCGTAACCGCAGTTGCGATCAGTAATGGATCAGGCCCTCTGTTCGAACCGGGTCAAACCTGTCTCCTCCTCTTATTGGCTGCAGGGTTCTGTGATTTCACAAATGGGGAGGTGTTTCTGCAGTTAGGAAACTCGCTGTGTAGCTGCTGAACTGAACCCTTTATTCAACTCTGCATTAACTGAGTGTTCTATGTGACACTAAGGGGCCTGTTTATCATTGGTGGCAGTTTGACCCTGAAAAATATCATAATCTATTTTCAGGCTAAATTATAAATGTATACAGGTCAGATCAGCTGTTCCAATAGTGGTCCCAGCAAATGCTAACACATGGACTTTTGCCACTGATCACAGCAGCAAAAGTTAAATTGATGGGTTCTGCTGAAGCAGCGTTCTTGTGCATGAGCAGCCACAGAGGGAGTGGTGGGATCTGTAATTTATGCATCTGGGCTGCAGCCTAGCCAACCAGGAGGGGATTAGAGTTATTTATATTATACAAAAGTCAGGTATGTGTATGAGGGGCTTGGAAATGACAGCTAGAGGATGGAAGGGTGCTAGGGAAAGGATTTGCCAAAGGTGCCAAGCAGCCTTGCACCGACCTTGCTGACAGCACTGGATGCAAAGCATTATGTATGCCGAGAAATGTATGTCTATATACCTGCTCCTTGTTACAGTATAACCCATATGTATATTTCCATCATTCTCCATTCTGTGGCTTTTCTTACCCAAGTTAGGTTTTCTGCCACTACTAGAACCACTCCTGGAGCTACAGCTGTAACTGTCATATAATAACAACTAACAAACATGAGATTGGCCGGAGTTTGATATCTGTATTTTTCTCTTCCAGCTCTCCTCAGTCTGTGGATGGATCTGACCAGTGGGATGATCAATATTCAGCTGATCCCTCAGTATCCAGTGATCCAGGAATCTGTCACCCTGAGTGTTACTGGGGTCACTGGGAGCATTTGGTCTGTTACTTGGTATAAAGGACTAAGCGCCAGTGCTGGAAACCAAATCCTCATATATATTTCTGGTGATATTTCCCCACTAGTTACTGGGCCTCAGTACTTCCCTCGGGCCAGTCCTTTCCCTAATGGCTCATTACTGATCTCAGATCTCCATATAACAGATAGCGGTAATTACACAGTGCAGATACAGACAGAGAAACCACAAGAACAAGCCAATGTGACCCTGACTGTCTATGGTGAGTAACATGTAATCACTGTGCCAGGCAGACGTGTGATGTATAATGACCGGAGTCTCCTCTCCTCTGTGTGCGGCTGCCGGGTACAGGGGCAGCTCCAGCATTGGTTTTGTTTATCAGCAGCAGCAGCATACAGACATGGCAGGAATAACATGAATACCAGACATTACTTCACTACATCACATCTTCTAGTCTAGAATAATCTCTAACAACAGAGTATAGTACTTATTACAGAGGGATACAACACCAACACTTTGTAACCCCGCCCCCTGCTGTCCCTCCAGTAATCACTCAAACAGCACTATTAAGGCTCAGGGCTCTATTTAGTAAAATGTGTGAATATAGTTTGAAATATACTGCATGTTTTAGCGGCAAATCTCCAAACTATTTTGCTTTATTTGATGATGGGACAGACCTTGCAATAAAGGTCCTGGAGATCAACCTTGCTTGTTCAAAGATAGGTTAATTTCCAGTGCAGATGCGCTGCCAGTGCTGCTTCTTCCTATGTTTCCAGCTGGCTACTGCTCCAGGCTCCCTCCTGCTGTGTGCTGGGCTGAGGAGAGAGACTGCTGCCTGGAAGGGATCCTGGAGCTATAGCCGGCAATGTGCTGGGTTGCAGCTTTGTGAAGGATGGGCTTCCCGCTGCCTTGGGTGGGGGAAAAGGGGGGTACTCGCTGCCGTGTGCTGGGAGGACACTCACTGCCATGTGCTGGGGGAAGGGGGGGCTGTCCAATGGGATGTGCTGGGGGTGAAGGGGGGTCTTCTGCGTTCATAACATATCCCTACCCTTCAACATGACCCCTTCCATCCAGTAGCGGATCTAGACTTTTCTTTTAGGGGGGTCGAATTACTGTTTAGCACAGAATCCTCCCCTTTACAGTCCTGACTCCTCCCCCTCCAATTAATTTAAACAACACCTTGCCAGCCAATTAGGTGGGTGTGATAGTGCCAGATATATCTGTGCCCTAGTTTGAAGCCATGAGAAAGCTATATTAACCATTTCCAACAAACCTTTATATTTTACAAACAGGACATATTATAAGACTTTGTCAAAGCATACACACACACACACGCTCACACAGATAGCCAAATATATACACACAACCACATACTGTATGCACACACATATAGCCACGTATGCACACAGATAACCACATATATACACATACACCCACATATGCACACACAGATAGCCAAATATATACACACAACCACATATGCACACATATACAGCCACGTATGCACACAGATAACCACATATATACACATACACCCACATATGCACACACAGATAACCACATACATATATAGCTACATATGCACACACAGATAACCACATATACACACATACACCCACACAGATAACCTCATATATATATACACATACAGAGATAACCACATACACATATACACACACACATATATGCACACACAGACACCCACACAGATAACCTCATATATACACACAAACACACATATATAGCCACATATGCACACACAGATTACCACATATACACACATGCATACACATAACCTCATATACACACAGCCACATATGCACACACACACACATATATGCACACAGCCACATATATACACACAGCCACGTGTATACACACAGCCACATATGCACACAGCCACATATGCACAAACAGATAACCACATTTGCACACACAGATAGCCACATATACACAGTCACATATGCACACACAGATAGCAACATATACACACACAGCCACATATGCACACACACACACACACATATATATGCACACACAGATAGCCACATATGCACCCACAGCCACATATGCACACACAGATAACCACATATATACAAACACTGAAATATAAGGAACATATGTGCTGTTATTACCTTGTTATGGTACTACTTCATGCCTGAACTGGGTGCTGTCCTGTGATGTTCTATATCTACAGTCTGCACTCTGCTTTTCTCCGCCCTGTCACTCTCCCCCATCAGTCCGCTCTTCCAGTCTCACCAGTTCCTTGCTCCCCAACAGCTCCCGAACCTAACCTTGAGCTGGTCCTCGGGAAAATGGCCTCCGCTCCTTATATCTTGCACACAGACACAGCCAGGGCTCGGGGACACCTGTTACTACAACAAGTCACACTCTAGTGCCTGGATCTCCCCCTGGTGCATGCAGCAGCAGCAGCGTGACATGACTGGCTGCTTGATGCTATGGGGAATGGGGATGCGGAGCGTTGTCCTGCAGCAGCGGAGTCTGACTTCTATGGGGGGCGATCGCCACAATTGCCCCCCCTGGATCCGCCAGTGCTTCCATCAGGTACAAAATGCTCTGCTCCTGGACTTCCCACCCAATGTATGATTGCAGTCACCAGTGTTGAACTAGTTAATTGATGAGAAGGGTGTTTCACCACAGATGGCTGCAATCATCAATTAAAAAGGAAGTTCAGGAATGGAGAATTCTGTAACTAGTGGAACGGGTCATGTTGGAGGGTCTGCATATCCAGCTGAGAGCAATGCACCGGCAGGGAGGAGAAACAGTTTGCAACTGCCCAAGGTGACAGAATGACTGGGAGGAGACGAGGGAGCACTGCACTGGGAGAGATCAGAAAGAGAATAATCTCTTCTTGCTTTTGTCCTATTCTTAAAATATGTTAATGATGGTGTTCCACTTTGGGGGGGGTGCGGTCAGAATTGTTATTTAATTAGTCTATTATAGCTGGTGGGCAATAACTGTAGGCAGGATGTTCAAGCATCTTAAGCATACAGGTTTATGTCCTGAAAAAAATGGTTCTTATAGTGAGGTGGGCAAAAACTTTAGGCCGTGTTTTCAGTGCAGCTCGAATAATTAATTAGAAGTGAGTATAAAGGAGGGTAAGCCACGGAACACTCCATTTGCCCTTGAAAAAGTCCCTATTGGGGACGTAAAGCGTTTGGACCATCCGAGATATACCCACATTGACTTTTATTTAGGACCTAGCAGCTATTATAGCAGCAGTATACTTGCTGTAGTAGAGTATAAATAAAGGAGAGGCTTTTTTAACATTAAGTGTACTCTCACCCTTACTATTAATACTTCCACTACCATCACTAACCCTCTTACTTGCAAATCAACACCCACTGAAGTACAAATTGGCAACCAGAGGACCAGCAGAAGCCGTTTGGTAAGTAATATCTAACTTACCTAATACCTGCACCAATAGTGTCCGCACCACCCTGATACTGCACCCATTATTTTGAGGTACCCGTGGGATGATAAAGAGGAGGATGTACACAAGAAGTGCTTAAAAGGAGGAATCACCGGAATTCAATACACTATTCAGGACTTTATTCATATTCGAGCTGCACTGAAAACACGGCCTAAAGTTTTATCCACCTGACTATAAAAACCATTTGTTTCGGGACATAAACCTGTATGTTTAGGACACTTGAACATCCTGCCTACAGTGATTGCCCACCAGCTATAATAGACTCATTAAATAACAATTCTGACCACACGCACTCAATGTGGAACACCATTATTAACATATTTTAAAAACACTAATAAAACATTGCCCACATTGTTGTTCTCATCCTAAAAGATATAGGGGTCTAGCTATTAATCAGTGTTAGGAGACAGAGTCAAATGAGATAAGGTACCAGCCAATCAGCTCCTAACTGTCATCTCACAGGCTGTGTTTCAAAAATGACAGTTGGGAGCTGATTGGCTGGCACCTTATCACTTTTCACTCTGTCTCCTAACACTGCTTAGTAAATAGACCCCATAAACTTGTATACAGATATATAATACACCATACATTAACAAGCAATTATAACACACATCCCTATATATAGAGCGCCTACTCTTCCGCCCATTTTTCTTGATTGTCTATGCAGGTGGTTGGAACACCTCATACAGTAAGCAGCTAGTGGTATAGATAGAAGGTTATCCTGAGAGCACCTACTGCCAACCCCTATTGTCAAATTCTGCCTACTAAATATTCACATAATGCCATCCTGAGATCAAAGAAAGCTTCTCTCATCACTATAAATATTGATTCTGCGAAGCCCTTATTGGAACAGAACAGCAGAGGGAGAAGCAAAAAGGTGGAGATATCAGTGAGGTCTCCACACTTTGCAGTATAGTAACTATGGAGATAAAAAATTTTAGACTTTCTCCATCTAAAATGCTGGCGAAAAGCATTTTTTATTTACTAAATAGACCCCTCAGTCTGGTGCAATATCCCAACATTACTCAGTATCCCAGCAGCTGCTCATTGGGTAAAGAACTGTCTCTGTCTATCTCCCATCAGCCCTTATCACTACCAGGCTGGAAATCATAGGGAGAGATGAAGTGTGATAATAAACAGTCCATAGTGATTATGATGAAGGGTAAGAATGTGCTGTATTTGAATGATGAATCTAAATTTAAACCTAAATCTAACTGCAATGCTTATGTAGCACCCATTTCCCAGCCTATGGGAAGGGTGTTTGCATAAGGATAGCGGCTCTCACCATTATATCTTCTATGCAGTGCCTCCACCTTAGTCAGAATCACTTAGAGCTCTATTTACTACAATCCGCATTTGTAATGCAGATTGTAGATGAGATATTACTGACTGAATTCGCATTGCAAATTCAGGCAATATCACAGGGATTTACTACAAATCCCTTGCAGGGACAGAGCTTGCGATAAAGCTCTGTCCCTGCGAATCCCCTCCGCACACTAGTCATGGTATTTTCTGAAAAAATACCGTGACAAAGTGCCCGCACATGCGCCGACCGGCCGCTGCTACCCCCCAGCGCTAAGCACCACCCCCGTGATCGCGGACCCCCCCACGACCCCCCTCCCTCAATAGCACCTGCAGTCATCGGTGCTTCGGTGATGTCTTCCATGCCTCTGGTCAGCTGACATCCCATACTGCACTGGGACACGGTCACCTGATGACCAGGCCGCAGTGCAGCATGGGACACCAGCTAACGCGGAGGGAGAACATCACCGGAGCCCCGACCACCGGTCCATGGACTCAGGTAAGTACATTTTTTTTTTTTAGCAGAGATCAGCTTGCAGTCTGTTTAGACCACACAGCTGATCATTGGGACCGGCTCCGGGCTCTGCTCTGCCCATTACAGCAGAGCAGGAGTCCAGTAACCGAGGGGAGGCCCTGGATAACGCAAACTCCAGGTGACATTATTATCACAGGGCCTCCCTAGGTATTTTTTTCACTATTTATTTTTAGTAACTACCAGGCAGATCACATTTCCCATTACAATTATGGGAAATGTGATCTGATTACTAAAAATAAGTGATACTTAGGGGTTGGAGTAGAATTTTATGAATTCTGCTCCAATTGCCCTTTAGTAACTGTAGGTGATAGTAAAATAATGTGAAAAGGGTGTGAAAACACCCTTTTTCACTTTAGTTTAGTAAAAATAAATATAAAAAATAATGATAATAAATAGAGCCCTTAGTGTCTTCATTGAGTAATGTCTAGCAAATCTTCATTGAGTAATGTCCAGGAAATCTGCAACACCAGAGGAAGACTAAGGGAACCTTCTGCCCACCTACTATATATATGACCTCAGACACACAAATAAAATAGCAATGCTTTAGACTGGTCTTAAGAAGCCACACTGGCACATTTATTGCTAAAGCATGGGCACCACTAAAGTTTTACCCGTTTTTATAAAAAAGATATATATTTGCAGTATGTACATTAGAAAAGGGGTCACTTCAATTCTAGGAACAGATGACTAGCATTTTATAGATCACATTTAATACAGGTTACGTTATGGCCATATCACATTCACCTACTGTAGGTGACGCTTTCCACTAACCATGATTTACCTACTGACTATATGGCAAATTCAAAGTAATTAGCTCTTTACAGATGCTTATTATTATGTATCGATAAGTCTAGTCCTACCTAACATTTCACAAGAATACCTACTTAACGCTTCACAATAATAATTCATTACTTAAGCATGCAATTATCTTTTAGAATGTAAGCTCTTACGAGCAGGGCCCTCTACCCTCTTGTGCTTCTCCCTACTTTAGTTTCATCTACTTCTTACTCACCACTAGGGCACCTAACACTCGGTTGCTTATGCTCTGTTGCTTATCTGGGTGATATGGTCGCTAATGTAGCAATGTATATTATCCATATCCTGGTCCTGTATTGTATTGTTCTGTAAGTCGCTTGTCTACAATTTGTTTATGTACTTTGTAAGGCGCTGCGGAACATTTGTGGCGCCATATAAATAAATGATAATAATAATACAGAGACATTGAATTTATATATGCTCAGTACTGTTCTGTCCAATGAAGCTCTCCTTAAATACTGATCAGATATAAAAATTCAGGCGCACAGAGAATACAAAATTATTAAATAAATAACTAAATAAACCAAGAAACAATTACCGATCACCTACAGCCCAATACATGCGGCTCCCAATACAGAGCACTGGAATGCACACAAATTGCAACACTAGAAAATGATAAACTTATCAAAGAGGGCGCATAAATAAAAACTTTGCATACATTTATTAATACATATAAATTGCACAAATGTTAAAAACAGTCATTAATACAAATAATATAGGACTATTCTAATCCAGAATGGTCAGTTCAAGTCCACAACGGACAGCAACATCTAGCAACTGTATGCGTTTATGATGCCAGCGGTCGCTATGCCGAACGCTGGCATCTCCACTATAGAATCCCGGCGAAGGTTAATTAACCTGCGCCGGGAGACCGGCGCCCGGCATCCCGATCGAAGGGATGCCTAGCAGCTATTAATCAGGCATGCAGTATATAGCAGTATTTTCCATTGTGATGTATTTGTAAAAACTCCCCAGGGTAATTGGCTAAATAGTGCCTTTGATTAATATAAAGTATCAAATTGGTGCTATCCTAAGGTCCCTAATATATAACCAACACTAGTTGGTGCAGTCCTGAAGTCACTGTTTGTAACCAGTACTTACATCAACCTCACAGTTCACAGTGACAATTGACTCCAAATGGCAGGCTGATCAGCGAGATGTAATAACCCCAGCCGGGAACCAGCAGTAGAGCAGGATCTTCTGATATTCAGCCGGGGGAGGGACAGCATTTCTGTCTATAGTAGTCTAGGCAACTGTCTGGGCATAAGACAGCCATAAATTAAACCAAGGGGGTCCAGGGAGCATCCAATACTGAGCCCTCATGGTTTCCCCAGAGGGTTGTCCATTGCCTAAACAGGTATTATATTTAAGCTTAAGGTAGCAATTGACAGTTTTGTAATTAGTTATTCATTAAATACACCTGCATAAAAGTGGCCAGTTTACCAAGGTGATCGTTAATTGGATATTCATGTTAAAGTATTAAGAGATACAAATTATATTAATTCAAACATATCCCAAATTAGGTTATTAGTCAAAAAGAAAATAGATACGTTTACCATTTTCTAGCTCTCCTTAAATACTGTAACTGTACGGTTCCTCATACTTTTTGGTAATGTCCAGAATACAATTATTATTATTATTATTATCCTTTATTTATATGGCGCCACAACGGTTCCGCAGCGCCTTACACAGTACATAAATGAGCACACAAGAAAAACAGTTAATAGTAATACAAAGCAATGTAGGACAAGGACATGGTTTATAAACATAGCTGCATAACACAAGCAGCAGGACATGAGCAACCAGGTGTTAGGTGTCATCGTGGGGAGTTAGGAGTAAATTATACTATACGTAGATACAATAGATACAATGCAATGTAACAGAACTAATAAAGCAGTTTTAACCATTACAAGCCGGACTGTATTTCAGAATCATTGTGTGCACAGATGGGGCCCTAAAATACGCAAAAACAGTCTTCTAGTGCAGTGCTGTTACATACTTAAATGCTGCAGTCTCTCATGAAATAATAAGCCACAATGCATAAAGTCACATGTCCATTGTAAGAAAACGCATTAGAAGACGTGATGTTTGAACAGTGCAACTGTGTCACGCTCCAGACTTTTAAAACTACTTTTTTTATCTTTACGGTGCCTATCCTGGCTAGCACTGAGGTCCACTCGCGCTGGGACCACACATCACTCTCAGATAATGCAGAGGTACGCTCACGCTGCACATCGCTCCCAGCTGGTAGTAAGCTTTGTCTGTCCTGTTCCTGCTCAGGCCTCTAAGGGTTCTGTCTCTGAGTGTGGTGATGGCTCTCTGTAGTCCCTTGCTCATAACGACTCTCCTAGGCATGATGGTACACAGGCTGCACACCAGAGTTCCCTCCAAAATCACAGTTTTGGCATAACCATGTTAGACTTTGTCACCTGATGTTCCTCCACCACTCAGAGCGCTGCTCCCAGACGATATGATCACAGAATCCAATCCCTGGGGGTCCACCCCTATAAATTCAATTTCCGGATTGTCCCACATTGCCAGTACAACGTTGCTTTTGCTGAAGTTACAGCTCTGTGCTGAGCTCCCAGGTACTTTGTATCTGCATGGTTCCGGTCCATCCAATTCACTTCCAAGTCTGGTACATGCAAGTCTCCATCTCCACTAGTACTCCAGTCTGGACTTACCTACTGTAGAGACACTGCCTCCTCTCTTCCATCAATGCATGAGGAAGAGCTGCTTAAACTACCCACTTTTATTCATGCCTCTTTAGTCTCCACTTCAGCCTCCCATGCCAGTTCCAGCCAACCCCAACCCTCAGGTGTGACAAACTTCTCCTGAATTAGTCATTCATTTGGACTTCATGGGCGAGATGTAATAGGGTCCGAGTTTTTTGTGTGAGGCAAACTCTGACCTTCTCGCACACTTAAAGGTCCGAGTTTGTGCAGACCCCTACCTCACAAGCATAACCTGCCCTGGGCCTGCATTTTATGAACACCAGGCTCTATTGAGCCGGTCCTGGTTGTGGAAATAGAGGGGACAAAATGAGTAGGGGTCTCCTGCATTTTCCATAACCAGCACTAGACATTTTCTAACAGGGATGTAATGACACAGCCGGGGAACCCTTTCACCGGGTCCCCTTGCCAAAGCATTATTATTGACCGCTAGTCACCCCAGGAGTGGATCCCTGGGGAAGTGGGGACTCCCCCAATAAAGGGGTTCCCCCTCTCTAGGGCACCCCAGGCCTGAGCTGATAGCCTGGGGCTATCCCTGGCACCCCTGGCCGATGGGTGCCGGGTTGATTGTGTAAATGTGTGTGTAAAAAATAGAATTAATAATATTATCTTTTACTGGAGAACTAGAGGTCCCAGCAAGCCTCCCTGCATGCTGGTACTTGGAGAACCACAAGTACCAGCATGCGGGGCATTAAAGGCCCACTAGTACCTCTAGTTCATCTGCAAAAATAAATATTAAAATAACCACAAGACTCACACAGCATGAAAGTAACATTTTATTTAAACATACAAGCACACTCACATTCACACTCACGCATACTCACCTATAATCCCTGTAGCCATTCACATCCACATGTCCAGTAACATCCATAATACCTGTAAAAAATATATATATACTCACCTATTCCTAGTATAGATCATGTCCTCTTTGGTCCAAGTAGGCTTTGAAGGAGTTAAAAACAAAAATGGACACACAAAATTAGGTCGGACAGAAGTGTATGTGTTTACATGCGAATGACCGGGACCCACGTGACTCCTGTCATTACAGGAACCGCTAGCCAATCATTGAGTAGCTACGTAAGAGCTGCCTGCTGATTGGCTCTGAGTGGTCAGCCTGCCAGTCAAACTTTCCCCCATAGACTTCAATGGTGGGAAACTGCCATTGAAGTCTATGGTGGGAACCGCTACATTGTAACCTATGATGGAAACCGCAAGATTACAGGAAACACATGGTGCTGTATCTACTGATAGCTGCGGGGACAGATAAAAAACTGGTGCAGTCTTTCAAGCAGAAATTATTTCAAAAGTCTGACCAATAACAAACAGTTGAAATACCTTTATAAATCCCAAATCATTTCCCAATAGATGTCATCCCTAACTGTCATGTTACTTATTAGCAGTAGCGTCACTCACCTTGGAAACATCTGGTGCGGGCTCCGGAGAGGGAATCGGTATGAAATACCAACGGCTGAATAGCCGCAGGTTCTCATACAGACGCCGGAAGATCCTGATAGTGACTGGTAAATATACTAACCCAACCCTGTCCCCCCCTAACCTTAACCCTAAAACTCCCGGGGTAGTGCCTAACCCTAAGTCCCCCTTCCTGCACCCTAAACCTAACCCTCCTGGGGGGTTACCTAACCCTAACCTCGACCCTGTGGCTGCATAACCCTAAACCCCCTTCCCCTAGCCTAACATTAACCCTCCCCAGGTGTTGCCTAACCCTAAGTCCCCCTGGGGGTGTCTAAACCTAACCCTTCCCCCATGGTTATTGCATTTCCCCTGCCCACCTTGTTTGGGATGCCAGGCATCGGGATTTCGGCATGGGGCTAAAGATAGGCGTCAGCATTTTGACGCCTATCTTTAGTCCTGGGTCGGCCTTCCGCTGGCATTCCGGGCGGTGGTAATATAACCGCAACCCCCGGAGAAGATAGTAGTGCACACGGTGAAGCTACAGTGCAGCATTAGGCTCCTGTCATAGAGGAGTTGGCACTTTGGTGTCACCCCTTGCCAAGTGACACCCAGGTACGACCCGCACCCCACTCGTGATGACACTGTTTGTTAGCTGCTCTCTGACTCTGTTTTATTGCAGCTAGAATGACCATTTAGTTTCTGGCTTAAACCATAGAATTTCCCATGTGCAGTAGGCACTTAGTAAAATATATGCAGAATGCCATTGGCCAGGTTTAGGCTGGGGTATATAATAACCTCTGATTTTGTAGAACTCATGGATTTCTGGCGATTTTCCAGTGATTTGCAAATTGCTGTGTTATGATGAGATAGGTTGCAAATAGCTGCCTATGGGCTTCTTTATGCAGCGTTACCCAAGCGGGACCCAGTAGGATCCCTCCTATTGACCCCCGCAGCTCGCACATGCACAGAAGGACTGCCAGGTCATACACCTGTGAGTCCTCATACTGCAAAGGACAACTCTTATTTTCCAGTAATTTGCAAATCGCTTTATGTGATAGGCTGCGAATAGCTGCAAAAGTGCCAGAAAGTTGTGACTTATTTCATTGTCCAAGTCACATCTGTAATAGGCTTCTTACTACCAGCCCCTGCAAAGCTATCCTGACTGCCACTGTACATGGGACATTAGAAAGAAGTCATCAATTTCCCAATGGTTTCCTGGTGGCAAATATGCTACTTGTCCTCACATAGGATTGTTTCCCCACTATGGATTCTTTAGTAACTTAAATGGTCTGTTTTAACATGATGGGAATGTAATCATTCATATCAAGGAGCAAAATGTAATTATGAGTTATTATTATATAAATTTTATTTCTGTATTACTTTATTTAGTAACATGACTGGTGATGTTTGTAAGTGATCTCCTAACTGTCCCTATGTTCCCCCATCCACAGAGCGGGTCAGGAAGCCTAAGGTCACAGCGTCTACCTCCCAGCCCAAGGAAAGTGACACAATCACCCTGACATGTGACGCCAGTGATGCTGAGAGGATAACATGGAGCAGGAACAGTGCCGGCCTCCCGTCTGGAACCAGCTTATCAGCAGATAACAGGACGGTCACTTTCTCCAGTGTTAAACGGGCAGACTCAGGAGAGTACAGATGTGGGGCTGAGAACCTTGTCAGTAAGAGTATCAGCGATCCCTACACAGTAACCGTATCCTGTGAGTACTTGTGATATTACTGCCTGTTTATGAGTAACATGACTACATAATGTATTGTTCCATTTATAATCCATTTTGCAAATAGGATAGTATGTATTAATGGAAGTAAACTCTGTGTAATGGGGTCTATGTACTAAGCCTTGGAGAGAGATAAAGTGGATGGAGATAAAGTACCAACCAATCAGCTTCCAAAGTGACAGCTAGGAGCTGAGTGGTTGTTATTTTATCTCCGTCCACTTTGTCTCTCAGAGCCTGCTCTAGGCATGGACAAACTAAGCAAATGCTAAGGGCATTTGGAAAGTCTAGGGGTATCCAAGCCCACCTAGGGCTGACGTAGGTTTGGGGCAGGCATGGCCAGGGCACATGCTGCTGGCTGGGCAGAGTTCCTGACAGCTGCTACTGCCACAATGTAGTGTCCACAATCCGAGCTCAGCTGACAGCTCCAGTCGAGCCTGGCAGCAGCAAAAAGTGAGCAGCCAGCAAAGAAACAGCCGGCGGCGGTTTGCGGGGGTGGGGTACCTGGACACTGGCTAGTTGTCAGCGCCGGGCCTGCTCTAGGCTGGCACACACCAGGATGGTGGCCGCTACAACAATCAGAATATGATTCTGCGCATAGGCTCGTTCAGCTGCACCCGCAACAGCTCCTCCCATGGGCCTTTACAGAACTTGGAGTAGTGAATCACACCTCATGTGCTGTGCTGGGTAAGGGCTGGGGTATTGTGCTGGGTGGGGGGGTGGGAGCTGTGCTGTGATAGGCGTGGTGGGTCAGGTGAGGGGTGCTGACACCGTGCTGTGCTGGGTGAAGGCCGGGGTGATGGGTACTGTGATCTGTGCTGTGCTGGGAGAGGGGTGCTGGGCTGAGAGAGGGGTGATGGGTGGTGTACTATGTTGGGTGATGAGTGCCGTGATCTGTGCATTGCTGGGAGAGGAGTGAAGGCTGCTGTGCCTGGTGAATGAAACTGTGCTGGCAGAGGGGTGATGGGTGCTGTGATCTATGCTGTGCTGGCAGGGCCGCCATCAGGGGGGACTGCCAGTACTCCTGTACCGGGCCTGGACAGCTGAAGGGCCCGGCCGCAGGCAGAGTTTATTGCTAATTAATCACCTGTAAACACAGGACAGCTAAAGCTGCTGTAGTGCTTACCGGAGAGTTATATGAATGAATCATTGCACAGCTAAGCTGTGATGAGTCATTAATTAATGAAGTCTAAAGACATCATTAGCAGCACACAATGCACAAATATGTGGAAATTCTACTGGGTGCCCGGAAGTTAGGCACCCCTCCCACAGCCCCATCACTTCTTTAGTGAAATAGACTGGGTGAGAGTGTGATGCAGCATTTTGCTGTGAACTGTCATTAATTTGTTGTCCTTTGCCTCATATTGCCGCAATCACTGTCCGACAAGCTCTGCAATAAGTCCTACAGGTGGTTTATTTCTATATTATAGGGACGGACTAATATGTTTAACACTGTAGACATACACTATATAGCCACACAAATATGGCAAGTGTGATTCACAGCAAACATATACCCATTGGGACAAGTAAAACACTTCTTTTAGGTACTCTATGTGTGCACCAATGGTAATGTAAAATGTGCATGACCATGCAGCACGGGGGGGAGGGGTGTGTCCATGTACCCACCCTCTCCTCAGCTCAACCAGTGCTCCTAGAGCTGTTAGGCTGCTCTTGGTCACTCACAAGCCAGGGTCCATCTCTCCAGGTGGTATACAATCGGGAAGCCGGTTGCCTTAATACAGGCAGCCGGCTTCCCGACTGTCATATCCCGGCGAGGGATGAAATGCCGGGTGTCTAGATGTAGACGGGTGACATTTCCCCGACGCCGGGAGACAGGCGCCCGGCATCCTGATCGAAGGGATGCCGGGCACAGTGAGTGGACAGCCGCGGGGGGGAAGGGTTAGGTTTAGGGCACCCCCCCAGGAGGATTAGGGTTAGGCTAGGGGGAGTGAGGGTTAGGGTTAGACATCCCCGGGGGGGACTTAGGGTTAGGCACCCCCCCGGGGGACTTAGGTTTAGGCAGCGGGGAGGGGGGGTTAGGCACTTAGAGGGGGGATTAGGGTTAGGCACTTGGGGGGGAGGTTAGGGTTAGGCACCCCTAAGGAGGGTTAGGGTTAGGGGGTTAGGTTAGTAGATACTTACCTTAGGTCGATCGGGATTTCCAGTGCTGTCGGGCTTTCGCTGCCGGGAACTCTGCATCTGTCGGCCAGGCGCTGCCGGGAATCGAACCGCTAACCATGTGGCCGGCGGTATTTCATACCAATTTCCTCCAGGTAACTCACCTCCGAGCTCTGTGGCCTGCTTTGCGGCAGAGACATACAGCTAATGGCGGCAGTAAGGTGGATAAGCAGTATGATATACCGGCTACTAATTTCTTATTGGTATGCCATACCAGCCCATACTAGCTTACTTGCACTACTGCATATACTGTACCTAGCAGACAGTTTTGGGGGATGTTATAATCCAGTGCAAGGGGAAAATCCATTTGTGTCTCAACATCAGCACTGACCAAAAGATTTCTCTCCAAAATCAATGTACTGTACTGTAATGTACTGTACTGTATGTACACTACTTGATATAAAACGTGTATTTGTGGAGCACCATCTATCCATGCACCCTGGAGAGATTGATGTAAATGTAACTGTAATATTCATGAGTTGCCTATATCTGTATGTGTCCCTGCTGATCATGCTGCTGGTCCTGACATGAGAACTTATGGCTTCTTTGTCCTTCTAGTTTCATATTAAGCATTTCTGTTTTTGCAGATGGTCCAGAGAAAGTGCAAATTACAGGCAAATTGTATGTGAACTTTGATTCGGACATCTCATTATCATGTTCTGCTGATTCTGTCCCAACACCCAACTACCGATGGAGATACAAGGACAGAGCTTTATATATAAAACAAAAATCACTCCTAATTCCTAGTGCTTCGTCGGAGGACCAGGGAAATTATACCTGTGTGGTGACAAACCCGGTGACACTGCATACTGTTACTGCCTCTGTGTATGTGACTGTTACAACAAGTAAGTTTATAAGGAATTCTTCTAACCCAATAACAGCCAGAGCTGACACTTTGTAACGTAAAGTGCAGTTGGAATCCTCTATGTTTATACTGTAAAACACTGTTGCAATCTAGTCAGGGAGACAATCAGAATGAAGCTCAATGTGTGATGAAGCATTTTGCTGTGATCCGTGTCATTATCTTTCTGTCCTTGCTTCATAATGCCACAAATAGCTGTCTGACAAGATCTGCAAACATCCCAACAGGTACTTTTTTTCTGTATTATGGGGACAGACTAAAGAGTTGAACACTGTGACATACATAGAGCCACACTAATATGGCAAGTGTGATTCACAGCAAACATATACCCAGTGGTACAAGTAAAACACATTTCATTATGGTATTCTGTGCATGTGCTGAAGGCCATGTAAAATGGACATGAGCATGCATCATGAGGGGCATGATCATGCAGCACTGGGGCTTGTCCATGTGCCCTCCCCCCCTCTCCATGGCAAAACCAGTGCTCTTGGAGCTGTTGGGCTATTGTCGGTCACTCACAGGCCAGGGTCTATCTCTCCAGGTAACTCACCACTGAGCCCTGTGACCTGCTTGATGGCAGAATCATACAGCTAATGGCGGCAGTAAGGTGGTTGGGGCGGTAGGGCATACCGGCTACTAATACGCCATACAAGCCCATACTAGCTTACTTGTACTACTGCATATACCTAGCAGACAGTTCTGGGGCATGTTATAATCCAGTGTAAGGGGAAAATCCATTTCTGACTCAACATCAACACTGGCCAAAATATTTCTCTCCAAAATCCAAACTTATGCTATGTATGGATGAACCCTCCCAGATATAAGATGTGTATTTGTTGGACCCCTATATATCCATCCAGCCTGGGTAGACTGATGTAAAAGTTACTGTAATATGCATAAAAATGTTAATGTGCTGCTTATATCTGTGTGTGCCCCTGCTGATCATGCTGCTGGTCCTGACATCAGATCGTGTGGCTTCTTCTCTGTCCTGCTATTATGACATTGGGTATTTTTGTTATTGCAGATGGCCCAGAGAAGGTGCAAATTACAGGCAAATTACATGTGAACGTTGGTTCGGAGATCTCATTATCATGTTCTGCTGATTCTGTCCCACCACCCAACTACCGATGGAGATTCAAGGACAGAGATTTACATATAAAACAAACAACACTCCTAATTCCTAGTGCTTCGTTGGAGAACCAGGGGGATTATACCTGTGTGGTGACAAACCCAGCAACACTGCATACTGCTACTGCCTCTGTGTATGTGAATGTTACAACAGGTAAGTTTTTAATGGATTTTTCCGACCCAAGACCAGATATTCCTAGCACAACAGCTGACACTGTTTAATGTACAGTGTACAGTGCAGTGGGAAATCCTGTATGTTTATAAATATGTTCAGGCAACACTGTTGCAGCCTAGTCAGGGAGGGAATCAGAGTGACGCTCAATCATTCTGAATAACTGCCAGACTGGTCTCTCAGGTGAAGGCCAATCACAGTTTGAGACAGATGCAGGGAGACCTGTAGTAGCACTTCTGCCCCTGTGTCCTGGTATTACCTTTATCTATTGTTCTTCCTGCGCATAATGGGCCTGATTCTGAATCAGACGGATCTTGCAGATATTAGCAGACTGCGCATACACCATACTATGCATACACACACAGACCGAAATTGAATTGGGAGTTTCTGGACTCTTACTGTGCAGACCCACAGAACAGCGATAGCTGTGGCTGCAGATGGAAAAACAGTGGGTGACATGGCCTTCTGCATGAAGACAGATGATAATGGCATAGATGGGGGAATACTGGCATTACCATCACCTATTCTCCTGGAATTTCTGCGAGATTCACAAATTTGGGGGCGATCTACTGGGCCCCTGGGAAAGTAGACAACTGTCCCACATCCCAACCACTGTCTCAGTGAAGTAGGCTGGATGGGAGTCTGCTGATGCAACTTGCTGTGAATCACATCCTCATGTCCCTACCCTCATGTCATAAAGCTGCAGATCAGATTATTATGTCACAGGGGCAGGGAGGGAAATGATGACGCCTCCGTCCTTCCCACCTGACCTCCCCCTCTCCAAATATCTCAGAGCATCAAAGTGAAAAGTACTGTAGGTAAGTATGTACAGAAGTTACCTCGCTGTCATATTCTTGTCCTAAATACCTCCATCTCCACTGTCTCAATCACACAGTTTTGTTACTTTTTGTGTCACACAATTTCCCTTCTTTTAAAAATTATTTTGTATATTAGTTTTTATTCAATGCTCTCTGAATTTACTGCACATTTTGCTAATTCACACTGTGAAACAAATATACTTCCAATCTGTCATCTCTGCTGAAGCCTCTAAGACTGTGCACCTTTTTACTACTGTACATTTATATCTCTTCTCACTGCACCCACATCAACTATTGGCTGCTATCATTACCCACAATCTTGCTTGGAAGCCCCCCTCTGACTGGCACATTTCTCCTGCATAACAGTGCAAACAGAATTGTCTCCATTTAAATAACAGAACTCAGCCCATCGGGGATGGGTTCCTGGGTACTTAGGGCCTGATTCAGACCCGGACGCTATGCTGTGCTCGCTCGCATTGAGCTATTTTTTGCAATCTGCGCATGCGTATAATTCGCAATGCATGTGCGCGAACCAGTCGGTGCGATGGGAAAGTGCTCACCCGTAGCCGGGCCGCTATTTTGAGTAACAGATTGTGCCGTTTATGGGTGGTAACAGGGGAAGGTGCTTGTGAATGGGGGTGTGGATGTGCAAATGCAGGTATGCCCGACCATCAGAACGGAGTTTAGTAGGTGTGCATAATTAGCAAAGTAGCGTCATTACACATGTGACTGGGTTGTATTTTAGCCTGAACTGCTCGCAATGTTGTGGTGGGAAAAGGCTACCACAAGCACTGCGAGCAGCTCCGATGGCTCTCGATGTTCCCAGTTAATCCTACAACTGCCGGAGATGACGTGTGTTGCGAGTGGCAAAGGGGCGTCTTTATACAGGTACGAGCGCATAGTGCTACCGCTCACTAATACTTACTGGACGGCTTTACGCGACGCAGTGCGAGTGCATGATTTAAATATCTGCCCCATTTTAGCCAGCGAGCAGGCGCAAATAGCGACCGGGTCTGAATCAGGCCCTTAGAACGCCACTAGCGTGCGCTACTGCGCAGGGTTCATAGACTGGTCTCCCTGCCATTAATATCTGCTGCATATACTCTACAAGTATCAATCTTTCTACACCTTTAGTCAGTGATCTACACTGCTGGCTCCAGGCATGTGTCCAGCTGTCCTGATGTGCCAATCCTGTTGTAGGTGAGCGCTGGTGAAGCTGCACCTGCATCTAGAGCTGGTGAGCTATATTTTGTATCATCAATGCAGCCATTGAATTCACACTGTCTCACATTTGGCAGTGACACTCGGATAATAGTGGTACAGCAGGATTCAGTGCCTCTTCATCATCATACAGGAGAAATTAGATTTGCAATGATTGTTCTCCATGAAGCCATGCCCCTTTTCTGGGGGCACATTTTATGTCCTTGTTTGAAAATATTAGGAGGGGGCGCCAGTGCTCTTTTTGGCACAGGGCACCAAAAGTTCTAGTTATGGTTCTGTAATCATTACTGTATATACACTTGTTGATAGTGCCTTTATAGTGGCAGATGACAGATTGTACTTTAATGCAGTTCACAACTTATATATGGTGGTGAAATAAAGAACGGCCAGTTAATCAATGACCAATCGTCTTATGCCAAGAAACATCAACAACAACTTGCAGACCAATTGCCCTTCGCAGTGTAAATGACAAGGCTTCCAAATCCCATGCCAATACACTTAATGCCCAACTAGGCAGCTACTGCTGATCACCCTGGTAGAGTAAATCAGCCTACTCAGTGTATTGAACTGAGAGCGCACCTACATAGACTATACTGCAGCAAAATGGACACCAGACTGCAATTCTGTCCCATCCAATAACAAAGGCTGACAAACAACAAAAAAAAAAGGAAGAGAAACTCAGCCAATGACTACAGTAGGAAGAGAAATCCCCAGCCCTAAACACGCCCCAGTGAAACTCTTTGGCTGGGACAATCACAACAATAATTATCCCCATAGCGTCCTGCACTAAGTAACCCCAATCTTCCCTGAACTAAGGGTTTAAGGTCCATCCGGCTCATAAAAAGCCTTCATCATCAAAACATTATTATTCCTTGGTATTTCATTAAAAACATAATACTGAAACTGTCAATGGAAGTTGTGTACTAACCTCTAGGATTAAATTTTTGGCTATATACTGTACTTACTTTTTGATTCGAGGGAAGAGCAGTGACATTGATCATTGTCGCACTTCTACTTTAGTTCATGTCAAATATAGCAATATTCAGGAATATACAGAGACAAATAAGACGTATGGCATGGTTGGCAGTATATTGGGGGGCAGAATAAAAACTATCTTACGTTAATTGTATTTTCTTCCTGTTCACTTTATTTTATATATTACTTGGTCTGTGACAATATTATAAGAACTTACTCATCCATTTACTGTACAGGTGTCTGTGGATCCTCTGCTGAGCTCAGTGCTATAGAAACTGGAATCATCTGTGGGACAGTCCTGGGAATTGTGCTGATTGTTAGTGCAGGTACTGTATAAGAGATGTGTCCTTCCTGTGAGAGAGGAGCAGAGAGGTAATGGGAGAGACATGCAAAATAAATGTTATCAAATATGATGTAGTATATAAAATCACTGTGCAACTGTGAATAGAATCTATTTGTCTCCTTTTAGTTATGTGTCATATATATATATATATATATATATCTCCTTTCAACTTAAATATTGCGGTGCCATCCATTAGCTCCCATATGGTGAGAGGTTGTACATACGGTCCTTAGGCAGGTGGCAATCGTAGAATAAAAAAAGAAAAAGAAAGATACGGGCAATGATTGAAAAAAACAACAATGTTTCAATGCAATTCAGTACATTTACGTCAGAGTGCTCAAACAGGATGAGTATGGGATGCTGGCTCTCCAGATCCCGGCAGTTAGAATCCCGACCCGGCATCCCGACAGGGTTAAGATAACGACACCTGTCAGTAGGTAGGTAGTCCTAACCCTCCGTCTCTCGCTACCCTAACCCTCCCTCCCTGATGCCTGAACCTATTCCCCCCGCCCCTGAATCAGGCCCATTGTCCGTGCAAACCATGCAATTCAGCAGCATATGAATAAAGTGCTAAGTTATTTATAATCAACGTAGCAGCAATTTGTCACTGAATGAAAATAGACAAACATCAAACAATGGGGTGCCATGACTAAAATGCATCCAGATAGCCTGTCAGGTTGCACAACATGTAAAAAGCAAGGATAGTCCAGCACTCCTCTAAAAATGAGATCCTCAGCTGGTTGCCCCCACACACTTTCAAAGCATACTTATCACAACATGCGGCACTCCAGGCTATAAATAACCACATGACATGGCTTATTAATGAAGAGTCAACGTTTCAATGCCTAAACAGCAGCATTTTCATCAGGACATGTACAAATACACAACTGTTCTTACCTTACAGTAGATCTGTGTCTAACACCCAGTGTTCCAATCGCAGCCATGCCTGGGCGGAACCGCACACCCTGCCGACGGGGCGCAACTATGTGATGTCATCACTAGGGCGGCGGCGGCGGTGATGAGTCATCTGTATACCATCACCATGGTGACAAATGCTAAAAAAACAATGCACGGATCAAAATACATAGCAAACGGTCATGAATATCTTACATTGTGTCAGTTGCTAGATAGCATGCATAATAAATAACTATGGTTGCTATAATACTTGGTTCATAGATAAATTATTGAATCTACAGTAACTACATGATTTTATGCATGTGCACTAACAGACACAATAATATGTACCATAAGAGGGTATAGCTTAGGTAAAAATATTGTTTAAAATACTGTGCTAATGAATGTTATATATAAAAGCAGCTCCATTCACAATAGATAAGTAATAAACAAAAATAGAGCGCTTGTAAGTACAGATGTGTCCTCTTACATCCTTACCGATTGCGCTACAAATGTGCGCACGCATTGCACCATGTGATTACCTGCAGCAGCGTACTCTAGGGTACGCTATGGTTCACACTGCGATCGCACCATGCAATTCTATGGTGTCGCGGGTGCGAACACAGTGCGGGTATCCGCTTGTGGGTGCACGCCTCGTACCATGCTTGGCAGCGAAGATGTAGCAGGACACATCTGTATGAATAAAAAACTATAAATGAATGCGTAGCGCATTACCTGTGGAATAAAAAAGGTTAATGTATCAAGGATGTTTATAGCTGCTTTTGCCAATGTGGACAGTCTGTACAAATTTTCATGCAGGGTTCCGATCTATCCAACTAAACAACCACATGGTTGATGACAGCATCAATAGCTGGTCTGGCTGTCCCTATCGCTGCCTATCTTCTATTCTGTGCAGTGTTTGCCACCATCTGGTTCCCTTCTCTTGTACGTCCGCTTGGTGATGTAGTGCTATGACGATACTCCACGTGTCCTATGATTCCAACGCGTTTCAGGCTATTTGCCCTTTGTCAGGGATAGCATTTGTAGTCCTGGGTCTCCTTTTTATTTGGGGAAATTTAATTAAGGAACGGAAATCATTCTGATCTCCTTGTTAAAAAGCGGTAACCCAGTGGTCCATGCCCTCTTAGTTCTGCTGTAGTTAGTAGGTATTGCGTTTCTATCTGAGAAAACTTTGTCTTAATTGAGTATAGACAATATGTTAAAACTCTACTAGTGGTAGTGTAAAATATTTAAAAAAATTGAGAAAAAATAAATAAAAAAAAAATTCATGATAAAAAAAAGGGAAGAATAGTTATGAAATATACAGTTCTATTAGGTGGCTTCTTTTGCTCTATAAAAAAGCATTGAAGTCCATATCGATGTTTAACCCTTTAGGTTGCAAGGTTTCCATGAAATAAATCCATTCTGTTTCTTTTTTCTTTAATGTTTGGGATAAATCACCCCCACACCAATGCTTAGTGATTTTTTGTATTCTTCTAAAGTTTAGTTCTGTAGGGCGTTTATTATGGAAATCTAAACAATGTTTGGACACAGTGTGAGTCTGTAGTCTCTTTTTAATGTTAAAACTGTGTTCTGCAGTTCTGGTTTTCATTTTTCTTTTTGTTCATCCTATGGGCCAAATGTAATAGGGTGAGAGATTAGAAAAGTGAGAGTTTCTGACACTTTTTAAACTTTGCTAATGTAATAGAGTCCAAAAACAAAGTAACAGAGCGAACTTGCATGTTTTTTTAGACTTAAAAAACTCTCACGATTTAAAATCTCATTCAGATGTTTTCCCATTTTGAAGATAAAACTCAACCAATGTGAGAGTTTACTGCTAAACTCTCACATTTTCTAAACTCTCAACCTATTACATTTGGCCCCATATATTGGTAACCACATTTACATTCTAACATATATATGAGTTCTTCTGTTTCACATGTAATCCTGTTTTTGATCTTATATTCTTTTTTTGTTACATTTGATGGGAATGTTGTTGGTTGTGTTGTTGCCTTCTTTGTGGTTCTGCATACTAGACATATTAAACAGTACAAACATCCTTTTTTCTCTGTTCATTTCACTATTAGACTTCTCGGTTTGGGTGTAACTTTTAACAAGTTCTTGTTGTAAGTTTTTGCTTTTTTATATCTAATACGAGGTCTAACTTGTATGAATGGTTTCAGTTGATTGTCCAGATATAGAATATGCCAATGCTTTTTGAGTTTTGATTCAATCAGATAATGTTGGCGATTAAATTGTGTTATAAAAGCTGTGTTGAATTCTTCTTGATTTGTTCTTTGTTTGTATTGTATAATTTCCTTTCTATTTATTGCAGCTATTTTCTCTATTTCTTTCTCCAATTTTTGTTCATCAAAACCTTTTTGTATGAATTTAAGGGCCTGATTCAGACCCGCTTGCTGCCGGAGGCAGCTCGCAGGTCTGATGGGCGTATTTTTTTTTTTTTCATCAGGGCGCTCGCTAAGCTGTGGGTTACCACCCACAGCTTTTGCGAGCGGCCTGGAGCCCGTTGCGATTATCGCGACCATCAGGCTTGCGAGTAGACCCTTTGGTAGGGTCTCAGCTCTCGCAAGCCCGAATGGACTCCCTGCTCTAATAGAGCAGGAAGTCCACTACTGACATCACTAGTGATGTCAGTAGGGCCACCCACAAATGGCAGGCGTTCCTAAGGGAACGCCTGAATTTGTGCAGCCACCCCCCCTCCCCGCCTACAAAACGGGGCGAGCTGTGAATCAACATCGACAGCCGCCCCTGAGGCGGCGCATGCGCAGTGGGGGACCACCGACCCACATGCGAGCGCTGTGCGCTTGCGAGCGGGTCTGAATCGGGCCCTTAGTCTCCATTTCTTTGCTATGTTGTAAGAAGGTTTCTTGCTGGGTGCAATTCCTCTTTAATCTTCTGGATTGGGCACTGGGGATGTTCTGTAGCCAATGCTTATGATGGTTACTGGTTTGTGAAAGCGTGTTGTTTCCACTAACCTCTTTCATATGATTTACTGTATGTATCTTGTTATTCAGGATGTAGATTTCTAGATCTAGATATACCACTTTTTCTTTACTTGACTTGGAGGTAAATTCCAGTCCAAAGGTGTTGTCTCCCAGATATTTGAGGAAATTCTTCAATTTGTATTCCGGTCCATCCCATACAAAGATGAGGTCATTTATGTAATGCTTCCAGTAAACTACATTATTTTTGTATGGGTTGTCATTACAGATTTTTTCTTCCTCCCACCTAGCTACTAATAGGTTCACGTAGCAAAGTGCGAATGATGAACCCATCACAGTCCCTTTGATTTGGTTATAAAATAACCCTTGATTCCAAAAATAGTTCTATTATAGAATATAATCAATACAGCACATAATAACATTTATTTGAGCATTTGGCAAATATGTGTGACAGGAGAGGAAGAATCTTGTTGCCTTGCAGCCGATGTCATGAGTTATACCTGTATATAGAGAATGGACTTCACTTGTGCAGAGAATGTTCTCTATCCATTGGATGCTTTCTAGTTTTTGAAGAATATGTAAAGTATCCTTTAAATAGCTTTTTTGATGCTGTACAAGATCCTGTAGATATGAGTCTATGTATTTTGTATAGATTGGAGGATAAGGATCCAATCCCTGATCCAATCGGGCAACCTGGAGGATTCTTGTGGTGTTTATGAAGTGGGAATCTTGGGTTGTTTAATATAGATGAATTTGTGCTATTTTTCTGTCAAGATCCCTATCTCCAAACCTTTGTCCAGGAGTTCTTTTAACTCTTTTATGTATCTTAAGGTGGGGTCTCCTTCTAATCGTTTATACGTTAGGCTGTCAGAAGATTCATAACTTCTGCTTCATGGTGATCCTTATCCTTATCCATGATGACTTATCCTCCCTCTTTATAGATAGGTAGGTTTCAGAACTAATGTTTTGTCATTCTTTCATTCTTGTAGTCTCTGTTGTTCTTCTTTTGTTAGGTTATATGTTTTTTTCTCTCCTTTCCTGTGATTGTCCTAATGTCTTCTTCCACAAGTTTATATACTTCTTAAATAAACGGTATATAATACCATATACATCAAAATAACTAGACTGTTGTTTGCTGGAAATTAGGTGTGCCGGTCACTACGCTGCAGTTAGAGGAGTATGATTCGAATGCGTTAAACTGTATACACTATGTGATATATATGTTTTTTAATATTGAATGTGAATGACCATTTGTCACTTTATTATATATTTTTTAGTAAATAAATTACTTATTTTAGATATGAACCAAAGTATTAATTGAATCTGTCAATTGTATTCACCCCTGATTCATAAGCTGCTTTTATATACACTACAAGAATTAAAAAATGACAAAACATTAGTTCTGAATCCTGCGGATAAAGGGGGAGGATTAGTCATCGTGGATAAGGATGACTAGGAAGCAGAAGTTATGAATCTTCTTTCTGACAGCCTAATGTATGAGTGATTAGAGGGAGACCCCACCTTAAGATACCAAAAAGAGTTAAAATAACTCCTGGACGAATGTTTGGAAATGGGGATCTTGACAGAAAAAGAACACAAATTCCTCTATATTGAATATCCCAAGATTCCCATGATTTACCAACTCCCTAAACTTCATAAAGACCCCAAGAATCCTCCAGTTTGCCCGATTGTACCAGGGATTAGATCCTCCAATCTATCAAAATACATAGACTCATATCTACAGGACCTTGAATAGCATCAAAAAAGCTATTTAAAGGATACTTTACATATTATTCAAAAACTAGAAAGCATCCAATGGAGAGACAGTTACATTATCTGCACAAGTGATGTGCATTCTCTATATACAGGTATAGCTCATGTCATCGGCTGTGAGGCAGCTAGATTATTCCACTCTAATCACACATCGTTACCAAACATTATCTGTTTGAATCAATACTCAAAAATCATTGGCTTATTCTATATCTGGACAATCAACTGAAACCATTCATACAAGATAGACCTTGTATTATTATATATAAAAAAGCAAAAACTTACAACAAGAACTTGTTAAAAGTTATACCCAAACTGAGAAGTCTAATAATGAAAGAACAGAGAAGAAAGGATGTTTCTACTGTTTAATATGTCTAGTATGCAGAACCACAAAGAAGGGAAAAACACAACCAACAACATTCCCATCAAATGTAACAAAAAAGAATACAAGATCAAAGACAGGATTACATGTGAAACAGAAGGACTCATATATATGTTAGAATGTAAATGCGGTTACCAATATATAGGGCAAACAAAAAGAAAAATGAAAACCAGAACTGCAGAACACATTTTAATATTAAAAAGAGACTACAGACCCACACTGTGTCCAAACATTTTTTAGATTTCCATAATAAACACCCTACAGAACTAAACTTTATAGGAATACAAAAAATCACTAAGAATTGGAGAGAGAGTGATTCATCCCAAACATTAAAGAAAAAAGAAACACAATGGATTTATTTCATGGAAACCTTGCAACCTAAAGGGTTAAACATAGTTATGGAATTCAATGCTTTTTTATAGAGCAAAAGAAGCCACCTAATAAAAGTGTATATTTCATAACTATTCTTCCCTTTTTTTTGTCATGAATCTTTTTTTTTTCTCAATATTTTAAAGTATTTTACATTACCACTAGTAGAGCTTTTACAGTGTTTTAACATATCGTCTATACTCAAATAAGACAAAGTTTTCTCAGATAGAAGCGCAATACCTACTAACTACAGCAGAACCATGAGGGCATAGACCACATGGTTACCGCTTTTTAACAAGGAGATCAGAATGATTTCCATTTCTTAATTAATTAATAAACTTTTTCTAAATAAAAAGGAGACCCAGGACTACAAATGCTATCCCTGACAAAGGGCAAATAGCCTGAAACGCGTTGGAAGCATAGGACACCGTACACGTGGAGTATCGTCATAGCACCACATCAGCAAGCAGACGGAGCGGACGTACAAGAGAAGAGAACCAGCCGGTGGCAAACACTGCACAGTATAGAAGGTAGGCAGCGATAGGGACAGCCAGACAAGCTATTGATGCTGCCATCTACCATGTGGTTGTTTCGTTGGAAAGATCGTAACCCTGCATGAAAATTTGTACAGACTGTCCACATTGGCAAAAGCAGCTATAAACATCCTTGATACATTAACCTTTTTTATTCTACAGGTACTGTGCTACACATTCGTTTTATAGTATTTTACACATACTTACAAGTGCTCTATTATTGTTTATTATAGCTTAGATAAACATAATAATGGTTAGCTAAATATAAAACCACGAGAAGGCCATAACCTAATGAATAAGCTAATACTTTCATAGAAACGAACCTAGACCTAACTGCTCATTTGAACCCTGGGGTGCCAAGGTACCCAGATGGAATATCCATCAGGCTTCACATTGTATCAATTTTTCTCATCTATTGCCACCTCTGACGGATGGGAGCACATGGTCAATCATTCTATATTTAAAGGCAGACAGAGGATGTCTGGCACAGACAAAATGTCAGGCTACAGGTTGTTCGATATTCCCTGAGTTAATGGCTGCTCTAGTAGCACTTCTATAAGCGGCATTACACTCTTTGAAAGTTCTTTTGGTCTTCCCAATATAGGAAAGGACGCAAGGACATATGATCTGATTTATCTATGAAACAATAATTATAGCAACCATAGTTATTTATAATGCATACTATCTAGTAACTGACACTATGGAAGATATTCATGATCATTTGCTATGTATTTTGATCCGTGCATTGTTTTTTAGCATTTGTCACCATGGTGAGGGTATACCCATGACTCATCACCGGCACCGCCTACGTGATGACATCACATAGTTGCGCCCCGTTGGCAGGGTGTGTGGTCCTGCCCAGGCATGGCTGCGATTGGAACACTGTTAGACACAGATATAAGGTAAGAACAGTTGTGTATTTGTACATGTCCTGATGAAAATGCAGCTGTTTAAGCATTGAAACGTTGACTCTTCATTATTAAGCCATGTCATGTGGTTATTTATAGCCTGCAGTGTTGCACATCGTGATAAATATATACAGTCAGGTGCATAAATATTGGGACATTGACAGAATTTTCATATATTGGTCTCTATTCACCACCACAATGGCTTTGAAATGAAAAAAAACAAGATGTGCTTTAACTGCAGACTTTCAGATTTAACTTGAGGGTAATTACATCCAAATCAGGTGAACGGTGTAGGAATTACAATGGTTTCTATATGTGCTTCCCACTTTTTAAGGGGCCAAAAGTAACGGGACAAACTAAACAATCCTAAATCAAACTTTCACTTTTTAATACTTTGTTGCAAATCCTTTGCAGGCAATTACAGCCTGAAGTCTGGAACGCATAGACATCACCAGACGCTGGGTTTCATCCCTGGTGATGCTCTGCCAGGCCTCTGCTGCAAATGTCTTGAGTTCCTGCTTGTTCTTGGGGCATTTTCCCTTCAGTTTTGTCTTCATCAAGTGAAATGCATGCTCAATCGGATTCAGGTCAGGGGATTGACTTGGCCATTGCATAACATTCCACTTTTAGCCTTAAAAAACTCTTTGGTTGCTTTTGCAGTATGCTTCGGGTCATTGTCCATCTGCACTGTGAAGCGCCGTCCAATGAGTTCTGAAGCATTTGACTGAATATGAGCATATAAAATTGCCCAAAACACTTCAGAATTCATTCTGCTGCTTTTGTCAGCAGTCACATCATCAATAAATACAAGGAAGCCAGTTCCATTGGCAGCCATACATGCCCACGACATGACACTACCACCACCATGCTTCACTGATGAGGTGGTATGTTTTGGATCATGAGCAGTTCCTTTCCTTCTCCGTACTCTTCTCTTCCCATCACTCTGGTATAAGTTGATCTTTGTCTCATCTGTCCATAGGATGTTGTTCCAGAACTGTAATGGCTTTTTTTAGATGTTGTTGTTTTTGTAGCTCACCAATGGTTTACATCTTGTGGTGAACCCTCTATATTCACTCTTGTGAAGTCTTCTCTTGATTGTTGACTTTGACACTTATACACCTACCTCCTGGAGAGTGTTCTTGATTTGGCCAACTGTTGTGAAGGGGATTTTCTTCACCAGGGAAATAATTCTTCTGTCATCCACCACAGTTGTTTTCCGTGGTCTTCCAGGTCTTTTGGTGTTGCTGAGCTCTCAGGTGCGTTCTTTCTTTTTAAGAATGTTCCAAACAGTTGATTTGGCCACACCTAATGTTTTTGCTATCTCTCTGATGGGTTTGTTTTGATTTTTCAGCCTAATGATGGCTTGCTTCACTGATAGTGACAGCTCTTTGGATCTCATATTGAGAGTCGACAGCAACTGATTCCAAATGCAAATGTCACACCTAGAATCAACTCCAGAACTTTTACCTGCTTAATTGATAATGAAATAACAAGGGAATAGCTCACACCTGTCCATGAAATAGCTTTTGAGTTGATAGTGCCATTACTTTTGACCCCTTAATAAGTGGGAGGCACATATAGAAACCGTTGTAATTCCTACACCGTTCACCTGATTTGGATGTAATTATCCTCAAATTAAATCTGAAAGTCTGCAGTTAAAGCACATCATGTTTGTTTTATTTCAAAGCCATGGTGGTGGTGAATAGAGGCCAAAATATGAAAATTCTGTCAATGTCCCAATATTTATGCACCTGACTGTATATACATACACACACTGTGTATGTATATATATATATATATATATATATATATATATATATGGGTACAACTCAAAAGCTATTGGAGGTACCCAGATGAACTTTGGCATGGTCGGGTAGAACTGTCACTTGGTGCTGCATGCTAAATGTAAGGGCAAAAACATAGAAAATGAGGATTTGGAAAAAAATCTACAGTTCCAACTGTCAGTTTAATAAACCCTTGCACCACTCACATTAATGAGTTTAATCATCTGGTTTGAACAGTGCCAGAGGAGTTTGATACAGCACTACTTTATTCATGTTCGTGCACTTATATTAAGGCTGAATCGAATAAATTGAATTCTCCAAGAGGGAATTCCTGAGATGGGGCATGGTGTTTGAGGGGCTACATCTCAAAAGCTATTGGATGTACTGAGTTGAAATTTGGCATGGAGGGGTAGAACTGAGGTTTGTTTTGTTAGGTAGCTCTTGTTACAGTGTAGGGCCTTTTGTGGTTCAGGTAATTTAGAGATACAGTTTTTTAACAATTGGTCAAAATATGCCCCTTTTTAAAGATAGGGAAGTTCAGCTTGCTGCACATGCTCAGTAGGTGGCCTCCTGCAGAGGGTGTACAGTGGGTTCACTTGGGTAAACAAACATGGCTGCCTTCTAGCCCGCATCCCATTTTTATTAAGTGTACAGTATATATATTAGATGTATATGGTGTATGTAATAATATATAGTGTATGTATTGGTGTAGGCTACAAGATATACAGTATATATATCAGTACAAGGCCCAGCAGCAGAGCGGCCACACCCCCTAGCACTGTCACGATGACTCACCCTTGCACAGGAGGACACACTGGGTCAGTAAGTGGAGACCGGTCCAGATCATGTCTCCGGGTGGATGACAGGGGGGAATGACCGAAACTACACCTCCAGGGCTTCGGGAGCGGTGGGCTGCACCGATGAGACACAGCAGCAGCGGGCAATAAGGCAGAAAGCGGGCAATAAGACATTGGCAAGAAGATGCGGCTGCACATCTTACAACTTCTATCCTTCACACCGAAACTCCTGCTGCCTCTGTGTGTAATGCCGCTGTCCTGGAGTGATGCCACTATGCTGAGCTGCCTTTGTCTGTTCACGGGGAGCATGTTCCCAGCCGGCTGTGTGTGAGTGGCAGCAAGCACTCCCTACCTGGTGCACATTTCTGTTGCCATCTACCAGATATTTCACACAGCTGGACCCCCTCGTGTACCATACAGTACACCAGCCAGGGGACCCTCCCACACTTTCTGGAGACCACGCAGCATAGTACAGAGCAGCCAGCGGAACCGAGAGGGGAAACACGGTGTTCTATGTAAATAATAGTTTCAGACAGGCTGTGAGATGAAGCCTCCTGCTGACTGAGCCCTCAAGCATGAAACACAGGCTGGCTGTGTGTGCTGTGAGCCAGCTGTGACTGAGAACTCTCTGTGGGAAGTAAATGTAAACTACGGTCAGGGCAGGTCCGGGAAGATGACAGCGTCCGAGGACACACCGGGTCAGAAAGATGAGAAGACCAGTCCGGATCATGTCTCTGGGCAGGGAAAAATGCCCGGATATCCCAGCAGCAGCGCTGCCCAAGCTCAGGGGGAGACTGATCTCAAGGTGTTAGACAGACTGAAACCAAAACTACGGTCAGAGCGGGTCCTGGAAGATGGCGGTGTCCAACAGCCTCATGTGTCCCCCTCACCTTCCACTATACCATATATGTATAATATACCATGTACATGTCCTAACACTTCACATATGTATGTCATATATACACCTACAAATATATACATGTCCTGTCATCCACACCTCCTAATATATCCAATACATGTCATATCACCTCATATATATGTCATATACACCTGCTAATATAGCCTATGCATGTCCTGTCTCCTCATATGGTACATAGGAGATACCAGCACTGGGCACTGCCATGTGTGCCCCTCTGCTCCGTGCCAGCGCTGCCCGCTCTGCTTTGTGTAATGTAACTACATAGCAATGCCAACCTCCTCATTTTACACACAGCGCTGCGTATAGAAGCAGCAGCAGGTCACCCACACTACTGGCGGTGGCGGCTCAGTCACTGTTACCCACCTGAAGCTGGTGGTGGTGTCCGGAGATTTTCTCCTCTAGCTGCGTGGCGACAGAGGACAGGACGGGGCCGCTGAGCTAGTTGTCACTTTCAGTGTCTCGGATGCGATGGGTACTGTAGTTCCGCGAAGGACGTGTTACTCAGTTGAAGCCACTACTAAGCAGCTTGCAAGGAACTACAACTCCCAGAGGACCTAGAGTGCAGCACATTCAACTGTCCTGAATTTGTGTAGCTTTATTTATTTCGTTATTTTTCTTCTTAAGGGTCCATAGGCTCCACAGGGAGACCTTGGGGTGTAGGTGGTGGTTGAGGACCGGGCACTGAACAGTTAAAGCTTTGCTCCCAGGATGCAACAGTCCTTCCCCCCTATACCCTGCCCCCAAGCCAGAGGCACCTCAGTTTCGTCAGAGTCGGGTCACCATTATAACAGTGGGCTGTTCAGCAGAAAACTATTGCAGACAACCTAGCAGTCCTGGCTGTAATTGCCCCTATGGGGTTGCCACAACAGGTACAAGCAATACAGGTACCTCCTATGCCCCCTCCATGGGTAGACTTACTCTCTAACTCAGTACAAAATCTGGCAGCTACCTCTACAGACTTTTAGAATATGTTACAAGGTGAAAAGCCCCTACCCAGTAAGACTATTAAGCGTCCTGTGTTATTTTCACAGTCTACACCACTCTCAGATTCTGAGGTGTCATCTGAGGAGGCAGAAGATGCTGATATCTCTAATACTGAGTGCCCTTCGGGGGAAGAAGCAGAGATTCAGTCTAAAATGAATACAGTATACCTGCTTTGGTGCAAGTGGTTAGATCTATCTTATAAATAGAAGATGATGAGCCCACCCCAAATCAAAGCACCCACTATTTAAACAACAAAAAGTGGCTTCAGCAGAGTTTCCCCTCTCAGATCAACTAGTTGAGCACATGGCAGAGGCTTGGCAGATGCCTGGTAAGAGATTTCATCGCCAAAAAATGCCTGACCTCTTGTTATCCTTTTCCTGTAGCTCATTGTGCAAGATGGGAGAGTCCCCCAGCAGTGGATTCCAATGTTACATGTTTGATTAAAAGTGCTACATTACCGATCAATACAGTTTCCTCACTAAAGGACCCTATGGTAGAAAAATTGAAACTGGCCTTAAATATATGTTCTCTCTTTCAGGCACCATTGCTCACCCGACCATGGCTATTGCATGTGTGGCTAAAGCAATTGACAGCTGAGCAGACGCCCTTGAATAATCTTTTCCCTCAGACGCCTCTCTGGATCAGATGTCTTATGTAGCTCACATAAGATACAGAAAAAGAAAAAAAGACAGCGCTAATATAGAAGAATTTTTAATCAGTGAAAAATATATATTACGATTAAAACAAATTAGTATAAAATCTAATCCAATATACCAGCCAGGGTACCACAGACATATTAGAATTTAATAATGCATCATTAATGTATTTAGCAAAATAACAAATACAATTCAGACTTATAGTGAACCTAAAACCTGAGTGCTTAAAAAGCTTATCGTTTCCGGAATAGGAACCCTTATAGGTTCCTTATTTTGCAATTAGTAAGGATCCGTTTTTACTAATATATAGCACATAAAAATGAAGGTCAGCTGGGATTATAATTGAAACCAGCTTGTGAATGTCTTTTAAAATAATCATTCAATTTAAACCAACATGTAATCTGTCAAGCCTATTCGTAGAACAGTTAACTGTAGTTGGTATTTCAGATAATGAGACAGACTTCACTTTTTAGGCAAGTAAGACAAAAATATATTTTTGGCAGTTCATTTGTCAGAAATAGAGGTGTTATTAAGGTTTGGTTAGTAGGAAGCCGTGCAAAAATATCCTAGCATATGTTCGCTTCTTTAGCATGCATACATAGTTGTATTGAAAGTATAGCGGGACATCCGGATTGAAAGATCCTCTATTAACTTTCCAACTTCAAATAAAAAACCTCCACTGCCTTTGTGAGTATTCACAATACACCTTGCCAATACGAGGTGGTGTAAACCAGCTGGTAATATATGGAGTAGGGTCCTTTACGCATTTCTCTGCCTATGTGGCTTGTCAGTGGCTTCCTCAGAAGTGTATATCATTGCACCATTGAATTGTGAATACTCATAAAGGCAGTGGAGGTTTTTTATTTGAAGTTGGAAAGTTAATAGAGGATCTTTCAATCCGGATGACCTGCTCCCCCTTCAATACAACTATGCAGGTATACTAAAGATGCTAACATATGCTAGGAAATTTTTGCATGGCTTCCTACTAACCAAACCGTAATAACACCTCTATTTCTGCCAAATGAACTGCCAAAAATATATTTTTGTCTTACTTGCCTAAAAAGTGAAGTCTGTCTCATTATCTGAAATACCAACTACAGTTAACTGTACTACAATTAGGCTTTATGGACTACTTGTTGGTTTAAAATGAATGTTTTTTTTTAAAGACATTCACAAGCTGGTTTCAATTATAATCCCAGCTGACCTTGACTTTTATGTGCTATATATCAGTAAAATCGGATCCTTACTAATTACAAAATAAGGAACCTATAAGGGTTCCTATTCCGGAAACGATAAGCTTTTTAAGCACTCAGGTTTTAGGTTCACTATAAGTAGAAGTCTAAATTTAATTGTTATGTTGCTAAATACATTAATGATGCATCATTAAATTCTAATATGTCTGTGGTACACCGGCTGGCATATTGGATTAGATTTTATACTAATTTGTTTCATTCGATATATATATTTTTCACTGATTAAAAATACTTGTTTTTTCTGTTTTTGTATTATTTGTCTTTTTAGGGTTGAGCTTATACCTAATTTTTTGACAGCTGCTGCCTACAAAAAATATATTTGCACCATAATACATGGTTTAAGTGGTTAAGCGCCTTTTCTTTTTTGATATTTGGCTCACATAAGAGATGCAGCTTTATATATTGCAGAAGTGTCCTTGGATGCCAGTCTCCTAGCTTCTGAAGCTTCGGCCAGGGGGGTGTCTGCCCACCACATTCTGTGGAAAGCCTTAGAAGCATTACCTTACAATGGAGAGATCTTGTTTGGTCAAGACTTAGACAAGATTGAATCAACATTAGCAGCATCAAAGACTGCCTTTCTACCTTCAGCAGCTACCGAAAAACCTAGGACAACATCCTTTATGTTCTTTCATCCCCAAGGAAACCTTAGTACCATTCCTTTCCTAGGCAGTCGGCTTCCACTAGGGCCACTTAGCCTAGGACCAAGCAGACCTGGACCACCAGACGTCCTGGTTCAAAATCCGAGGACAAGCCTTCAGCCTGACGGGACGGGCCTCCCCCTGGGGGACCCCAGAGTAGGAGGCCAACTTCTTCAGTTTACTCAGTGCTGGTGTCAAACCACAACAGGTGCTTGGGTAAGAGATCTCCCACAGGTATACACACTCATTTATAAGATAGCCATCCCACCAATTTTTCTACAAAGGTCCTCTATCAGTCCCAATCAGAGCCCTGCACATCCAGGAAGCCATTCAGTCCTTGCTGCAAGCAGGGGTAATATTTCCAGTCCCACTATCACAGCAAGGGAATGGTTATTATTCTACTCTCTTTCTGGTTCAAAAGCCAAATTGGTCTCATCGGCCTATCCTCAACCTCAGATCCCTGTACAAGTTCATCAGGATACCCAGGTTCAGAATGGAAACCCTATCTTCTATTATCCTAGTTATGGAGCCTGAGGACTTTATGGTATCTCTGGATATTCAGGACGCTTGCCTACATGTACCTTTAGCGCCCTCTCTTCAGCAATATATCTGGTTTGCTATACTACAGCAACACTTCCAATTTTAGGCTCTACACTTTGGACTATCTACAGCTCCTCGGGTGTTTACCAAGATTATGGCTAAAATGGCGGCCCACCTGCATGGTCAGGGGCTCCGGCTGCTACCATACCTGGATGGCCTCTTGCTCTTAGCAAGCTCCCCAGAGATGCTTCAATGCCATCTTCAGGTAACCATTGCCTTCCAACAAAAGCATGGCTGGTTAATCAACTGGAAGAAATCCTCCCTGAATCCTTCACAAAGGATAGTTCATCTGGGAGCTCTTTTGGATTCTTAGGATCAGAGAATCTTCCTGACAGCAGACAAGATCTCCACACTGCAAATACGTGTGCGCAGATTCCTACGCAGTCGCCGAGTGTCAGTCCACTCAGCAATGCAAGTTCTAGGATCCATGGTATCCAACTTTGACATGGTGGAGTATGCTCAGTTCCACTCCAGGCCCCTGCAACAGCTAATCCTTTTCAGGTGGAACGGGTTGCCCCACCGGATCAAGGCTCAAATGATGGCTCTCTCTCCAGAGGTCACCCCTTTTCAATCCCCGGATTGGGTACTCCTTACAACGGATGCCAGTCTCTGGGCTAGGACACAGTGACCGGTCAACACTCCATCCAGGGGTATTGGGCATCAGCCAAGTCGACCTTGCCAATCAATGAATTGGAACTCTGAGCCATCTACAAAGACCTCACTCTAGCTCAAGACATTCTTCAGGGCAAGTCTGTACAAGTGCAGTCTGACAAAACCACAGCAGTGGCCTACATCAGTCACAAAAGAGGGAAACAATGGATATTAAGCGCTAGTGTGACTAATAATCCTCATGTGTTAAAATACTAGTATACAAAGCTCCCTGGTCTGCTGCTGGTCAGAATGTGAAGGGTGAGACCTCACAAAAAACACAATGACAATTGGAAACAGATGAACAGCGCTGACCACAGTGAGCATATAAACAATATTTAATCACATAAAATATGATATAAAATGACAACATAAAACAGAAACTCTAAAAATAAACACACTGTGATTACACAGCTGATGTAGACTCTTAATAGCACCAGTGAAAATTGTTAAAACACCATTAGATGTCCAATGGGACTATTCCTGGAAGTACACAAATAGCGATCTGCGTGTGCCTAATCAGGCAAGCATGGTGAATCAGCTGATTAAAAATACATAAACCGGGTAGGATCGATGACTGGTATTCCCACACAAAAGCAGACCATATAATAATGTCAAAGATGCGGGCTATTTATCTATGCCCAGCTAAATAGCATCATCGGTGACAATAGCCAAGCTCCAAGATGGATAACTTTTATATAGTATTCTCTGGCTTATTAGCCTTCCACGTGTTAATGTTACTGAGTCTTTGGCCGTGCACGGCTCTTACAGCTGGAATTTCAATGTGAGTACTCACGTAGCACACCGTTGTGTGACAATTCCCATTGTCACACAACGGTGTGCCACGTGAGTACTCACATTGAAATTCCAGCTGTAAGAGCTGTGCTATCCTTTGGGAAACTAATCGCATTGGTTAGTAAATATGCGATTAGTCATTTTACTGTGATTTTACACCGCAAGGTTAGTACATCCTTCCCTTTGTGATAGTGCTGAATCTGCAGTTAACCACAGGGTGTGATGGCATACCATATCTGTATTGCACAAGGAACACGCCCATTAAGGGTCAGCCTTAATGATCAAAATTTATTTGCTTTTTTAAGTTTGAGTGGCAGAAATTCAGTAGGTTTTGTGACATTTCAGATCATGTCTAAGAAGCCCTAATGAGACATGTGAAAAGTTTTCTTGTCTATGGAATATATATATATATATATATATATATATATATATGTAGTTATATACAGTCAGGTGCATATACATTGGGACATTGATAGAATTTTCATATTTTGGCCTCTATTCACCACCACAATGGCTTTGAAATGAAACAAACAAGATGTGCTTTAACTGCAGACTTTCAGATTTAATTTGAGGGTAATTACATCCAAATCAGGTGAACGGTGTAGGAATTACAACGTTTTCTATATGTGCCTCCCACTTTTTAAGAGGCCAAAAGTAATGGGACAAACTAAACAATCCTAAATCTAACTTTCACTTTTTAATACTTTGTTGCAAATCCTTTGCAGGCAATTACAGCCTGAAGTCTGGAATGCATAGACATCACCAGATGCTGGGTTTCATCACTGGTGATGGTCTGCCAGGCCTCTACTGCAAATGTCTTCAGTTCCCGCTTGTTCTTGGGGCATTTTCCCTTCAGTTTTGTCTTCATCAAGTGAAATGCATGCTCAATCAGATTCAGATCAGGGGATTGACTTGGCCATTGCATAACATTCCACTTTTTAGCCTTAAAAAACTCTTTGGTTGCTTTTGCAGTATGCTTCGGGTCATTGTCCATCTGCACTGTGAAACGCCGTCCAATGAGTTCTGAAGCATTTGACTGAATATGAGCATGTAATATTGCCTGAAACACTTCAGAATTCATTCTGCTGCTTTTGTCAGCAGTCACATCATCAATAAATACAAGGGAACCAGTTCCATTGGCAGCCATACATGCCCACGCCATGACACTACCACCACCATGCTTCACTGATGAGGTGGTATGTTTTGGATCATGAGCAGTTCCTTTCCTTCTCCATACTCTTCTCTTCCCATCACTCTGGTACAAGTTGATCTTTGTCTCATCTGTCCATAGGATGTTGTTCCAGAACTGTAATGGCTTTTCAGATGTTGTTTGGCAAACTCTAATCTGGTCTTCCTGTTTTTGAGGCTCACCAATGGTTTACATCTTGTGGTGAACCCTCTATATTCACTCTTGTGAAGTCTTCTCTTGATTGTTGACTTTGACACTTATACACCTACCTCCTGGAGAGTGTTCTTGATTTGGCCAACTGTTGTGAAGGGGTTTTTCTTCACCAGGGAAATAATTCTTCTGTCATCCAGCACAGTTGTTTTCTGTGGTCTTCCGGGTCTTTTGGTGTTGCTGAGCTCTCCAGTGTGTTCTTTCTTTTTAAGAATGTTCCAAATAGTTGATTTGGCCACACCTAATGTTTTTGCAATCTCTCTGATGGGTTTGTTTTGATTTTTCAGCCTAATGATGGCTTGCTTCACTGATAGTGACAGCTCTTTCGATCTCATATTGAGAGTCGACAGCAACTGATTCCAAATGCAAATGCCACACCTAGAATCAACTCCAGACCTTTTACCTGCTAATTGATAATGAAATAACGAGGGAATAGCCCACACCTGTCCATGAAATAGCTTTTGAGTTGATAGTCCCATTACTTTTGGACCCTTAAAAAGTGGGAGGCACATATAGAAACCGTTGTAATTCCTACACCGTTCACCTGATTTGGATGTAATTACCCTCAAATTAAATCTGAAAGTGCAATTAAAGCACATCTTGTTTGTTTCATTTCAAAACCATTGTGGTGGTGAATAGAGACCAAAATATGAAAATTCTGTCAATGTCCCATTATTTATGCACCTGACTGTATATAAAATTAACGAAAAACAGCACTCCGTCAGGAATACAGAACACCTAAGTGTTTATTAGGACATAAGCCCAAGACAAAATTACAGCAACGTTTCAGGGCAGCCAAGCGCCCTTTCTTAAGTATATATATATATATATATATATATATATATATATATGATACCAATATAGGCGGCACTCTGGAGACTGAAGTTATGATATGTATAAAAGTTCTTTAATTTGCCGACGTTTCGGGAGTCACCCTGTCATCAGGGACAAGATACAAACATACTAAAAACAAACGTACATATATACATACACAGATCAATTACAAAGGCACATAATCTCACTCACCTGGAGGACGCTGGTGTTGACCGCCCTCTGGAGCGCGCTGGGAACATGCTGCGCATCCGTATGACGTCAACACGCCGCGCCTGCAGTCTGAGTGGACAACTATCGGCTGTACACAGTTGCTTAGCAACCTGCCGTATCGTGTAATGATCACTAAACAACACTTTAAAACATAAACATAAACATGACACTTATACTGACACAAAGTACATGCATAATATTACTTTGATATTTATCTATATCGTATCTAAAAGGCATAGCAATTAAACAATTCAATAACCAAATGCCTATATATTCTCCATCTTTAACTTGTCCAAATATAGATATCAATCCCTTAAATCATAGGTTTAAAACACAGTTATAGGTCACACTATAACATATTATCTGCACGATGATAGTAAACCCCGAATTTCCAAAATTGTGCAGCTAACTAGAAAATACTATAATGTATAGTTTTAAAGAGTAAGAAAGGTAATAACCACTAGGGGATGATCAATAGTAATTTGCCTCATACTTATAAGAAACATTGTAGGCCTAATGTTTCATTAAGGTCTTTGGGGAATATTGTGTTTAGCGTAAATATCCATTTACTTTCTATTTGTAACAAGATTTTAGCTCTGTTATCCCCTCGTCTTAATTGTGGAACATGATCGATCAGTATGGCTTTGCAACCCCATGTTTGGCCGCTATCCAATGTCTAGCCACAGGTTGGTCTGCCTGACCAGTTTCAATCGCCTGTCTAATGGCACTGCGATGGAGGGCCATGCGCTCTTTAAATTTTCTCTCCGTCTTGCCCACATAGCACAAGCCACATGGGCAAGACAACATATAGACAACATAAGTAGATGTACAAGTTAATGCATAATTGATTTTATATCTTTTGCCTGTATGAGGATGAGAGAATGTGTCTCCCACTAATAGCGACCTACAAGTCACACAACCAAGGCATCTATAACAACCCACCCGATGACTTAAAAAGTGGGTGGGTGTGGTTGTAGACATACCAGTGATGTCTAATTTAACTACTTTATCTCCAATGTTGCGACTTCTGGTATAACAAGGCATGAGTCATGTTCCAACCAATGCTGGTAATTGTTGGTCAGTATTCACAATAGGCCACCACTGTTTGGCTTTTTTGGCTATACAGCTACTAATAATGGAATATCTATTCATCCAAGGCAAACATTTCACTTGATTATTAGTATTCCTCGTTCTATTGGATGTCAATAGTTGTTCTCTAGTCATATTAAGCACTTTGTTTTTAATTTTGTCCAATTCATGTCTATGATACCCACGTTGGACAAATTTTTCCAGCATATCATTTAATGCTGGTTCCACTTGGATGTCATCAGAGGTAATGTGTTTGACCCTAATAAACTGGGAAAAAGGTAATCCCTTACGTAAGGGCAAAGGGTGGAAGCTATTGTGTTGTAACAGAGTATTGCGATCCGTACTCTTTGTGTATAATGAAGTAATGATAATTTAATATCCACATCCAAAAATGGAATATTTTTCTTATTTATTTTATAAGTAAATTTTACAACACTATCTGTTTGATTAGGTCTATCTAATAACTCTTCCAGTTGTACTTCAGTACCTGACCATACCAAAAATAAGATATCTATATAGCGAAGGTATGTCACAATGGGAGCGTGCAAGTGACCATGATCATAAAAAAGTTTACGTTCTACTTCATACATGAAAGCGTTGGCATACGATGGGGCCACATTCGACCCCATCGCACACCCCGCAAGTTGTAAATAGTATTTTCCATTATACAGGAAATAATTCCTCGTCAGTATTAATGTTAAAAGATGAAGAAAGAATTCTACCGGAGGGCCATTATAGTACGGATTATCAGTAATCAATTTGCGTACTGCCTCTACACCTTGAACATGGGGTATGCAGGTGTAGAGGCTAGTAACATCTGCACTACATAAGACTATCTGGTCTGATAAGATACATTGTGCATTCAAAGATTCAATAACCTGTAATAAGGAGGTAGTATCTTTTAAATAAGAGGGTATCTGTTGCACACATGGGTTGAGCAGCGAGTCTAAATATATAGATATGGGCTGATACAACGATCCTCTTGCCGATATTATGGGGCGTCCTGGCAGGTTATTCATATCCTTGTGAATTTTGGGCACCATGTAGAAGAGAGGTGTAATAGTATGTGTTGTAATAAGTGCCCTGGGCAGTTCTGAAGTAATAATGCCTTCATTAGATGCCTGAATGATAATGGCATCAAGTTCTTCTTTGTATTTGACAGTTGGATCTTTTCTGAGTAATGTATAAGTATCTTGGTCTTGAAGTTGCCGGAGACACTCTCTGTCATAGGCTTTGAGATCTTGAATAACTACAGACCCTCCCTTATCCGCTGCGTGGATAATTATATCTTTCCGAGTTGATAGCTCTTTAAGCGCTGCTGATTCTTGTTTGGTAAGATTATTATGTATTCCATGTGTATGGGGATCAATTTGGATCTATCCTGTATTTTACGGAGTTGTGGGGGAATAGTTCCTTGTTCTCCAATGGATGATGACATGCCAAAATGCTCCATCAATCTGAGCGATCTGCCAAATCAGTAAGTATCGATTTTCCACTGGAATGGATCGGGATAAATGGTAGGCATAAAGGGAAGACCTTTAGACAAGATTCTTTGCTCCACATCAGTTAAAGGATACGAGGATGATTTAAAGACTACATCACTTATTTGCGTGGCGGTTTTTTGTTCGGTTTTGCCCCGACCTCCTCGTATAGTGACGGTGGGACTGTATGTAGTTGTGCGTGTTTAACCTAAAGTGAAGGCACCTTCAGTAGATGTTGTATGTAAGGATTCATTATCACTAGCTGAAGTACTGGTGTAAGTAATGTCATGCCCAAATTGTCGCGGCCGTCTATATCTCTGTTGCGGAGGTTGGTAGGTATTGTATTGTAATTAGTACTATTACCCAACCAGGGATAGACTCTTCTTTGTTAATATCATAACTTCAGTCTCCAGAGTGCCGCCTATATTGGTATCATGTGGATGGGTCTTCAGCCCTAGGAGGGCATCGGAGCATTTGTTACCATCATTTGGAGTGCCGGGTATAGCTGTATTTATATATATATATATATATATATATATACACACATACGTTTTGTGCACATATATACACATAAACAAATACACATACTAATATATATATATATATATATATATATATATATATATATATATATATATATATATATATATATAGTATTGCAGATGAGTGGTTCGGTTTTTCCAAAAACTTGACAAACCTAAATTTTGGGGCTTCAGGTTGAACCGAATCCCAGCACGGGTCTGCTGTAAGTTCAGATCTTCTGTCTTCTGTAAGCTTCTGTAAGCAGAAAACGAAACAAATGCAGGTGCACACTCTAACTTTAAATTATAACCTCCTACTTATTTAGGACTTAACATAGGCGTTTCTTTATTATTCTTTAACCTTCACTTTAAATCTCACACTAGTGTGATGCCATGGGGCAGTTCTGTTGGGTTGGCCTAGGGCAGTGTTGGCTAACCTTGACACTCCAGCTGTGGAACTATATATCCCAGCATGCCCTGCCACAGTTTTAGCATGCCCTAATAGCAAAACTGTAGCAGTGCATGCTGGGTTATGTAGTTCCATAACAGCTGGAGTGTCAAGGTTAGCCAACACTGGCCTAGGGGGTCCCGTGCCCTGTATTTGTTCCATAGGAGTGTTAGGGACCTGCCTGATGGAGGTCACCTGGATATCTTGGGAAGGCCCATAACTATGATACAATTTAGCAGTATCATTATAAGGTTCAGCATGGTTAGAGTGTGCACCTGCATTTGTTTTGTTTTCTGCTTGCAGCACTAAAAGTCTCAGCAGGTAGCACCTCACATTGTGCTTAGGGTGTGCAATCTAGGGCCCCTATCCCTATGGTTTCGAAACTTCTGTCTCAGGTGCTTGAGTAATCTCCCAAATTCAGTAGCTGTTTCCTCCTCCAATAAGCAGCATGTTTTAAGTGATAACACCCACAGGGCATTGTCATGTCAACATACTCACTGTAGACATAGGGAGTGTCGACCTCCCATACCGAACACGTTATTGGTTGTGATAGGTGTCTTTAAGAATAAAATACTTTATATTACAGTATAATTTATTGCTAACACATTTAGCATCAGTACGTCTCCATAAAACAGTGATATCCTAGATCATAATCAATGTAAATGCATCTAAGTGTTTATTATTAACCAACAGAAACATCAAACAAGAAGCAGGAGCCAGCAAATGTGTATTACAATGTACAGGCTGCTACAGTGGTGAGTAAGGCACTGATTTTCCAATCATTTCACATTTTAAATCAATATATCTATTTATGAAATACCCATATTTTAATGCAAATGTCTTATTGCATACATCAGTTTTCAGTTCTTTCCACATAATCTTAAATTCAATATTTAAATCCCATGATCTCATGCCACAACTCTCATTTCAGTTTGCTGTAGTGCTAAAACTGTGTTTACATTAACAACTACAGGTACATAACACTATAAAACAGAATTATAATTATTAAATAAATACATTTAATCTAATCAATTAACAAATTCACAAATGACTCCGGATTTGAAATAAAACAAACAAAAAAAAAACATTTACACCAACTGGAAAATCAGGGACAAGCCTGTCCCATTAACACATCATCAGTGACCTGTGGGTCTGTTCCATTGACACATCATCAGTGACCTGTGGGCCTGTCCCAATAACACATCATCAGTGACCTGTGGGTCTGTTCCATTGACACATTATCAGTGACCTGTGGGCCTGTCCCATTAATACATCATCAGTGACCTGTGGGCCTGTCCCATTAACACATCATCAGTGACCTGTGGGCCTGTCACATTAACACATCATCAGTGACTTGTGGGCCTGTCCCATTAACACATCATCAGTGACCTGTGGGTCTGTTCCATTAACACATCATCAGTGATCTGTGGGCCTGTCCCATTAACACATCATCAGTGACCTGTGGGCCTGTCCCATTAATACATCATCAGTGACCTGTGGGCCTGTCCCATTAACACATCATCAGTGACCTGTGGGCCTGTCCCATTAACACATCATCAGTGACCTGTGGGCCTGTCCCATTAACACATCATCAGTGACCTGTGGGTCTGTTCCATTGACACATCATCAGTGACCTGTGGGCCTGTCCCATTAATACATCATCAGTGACCTGTGGGCCTGTCCCATTAACACATCATCAGTGACCTGTGGGCCTGTCCCATTAACACATCATCAGTGACCTGTGGGCCTGTCCCATTAACACATCATCAGTGATCTGTCATAGACTATCACTCGGACTTTGCTGCTACTGTATACTGTACGCAATATATAAATAAATGCAAATAACTGTATAGGTATTGACATTGTATATGTATATAATGTTGCAGGAACTTTTCTCGCTCCTGTAATATGGGGAGCAGTTTGTTAATTGGTCCTTCCGTCCATAGCTGGTTGTTGTGTCACAAATTAATATAATGTAAAAAAATACTCTAATACAAAATGTCCATATACTATAAAATCGATTTTTGTTTTCAACCAACTACATTTTGGGAACTATAAAGTTTAAAAAATAAAATAAAAAAATAAAAAATTATTATTTTTTTTTAGAAATTCCTTTTTTTTGTAGAAAATTCTTTTGCTAAAATAATTCCTCAGCAATTGTATTGTGATTATGTTCACACAGAGGATTCACTCACAAACTGAGTGACAGGCAGTCAGTATTTGGAAGAGGTAACGGGGGGTGGGGGGGAACGCAAGCTAGTTGGTAGTATTTAAATGCTGTTTTCTGTGCATGCATAAATTAGCCACTGCGTCCTTGCTCGCAGCAGGACAGCTCTCTGCATGACTGGAGACCGGCTATGTCTGTGGCAGCTTAGACTTACTCAGAAGGATGATGGCCGCCAGATCTGCGTTCAATGTTTCCGATGTTTAAGGCTGTGTGTGTGAGCGGCAGATGTGAGAGGGCGTCTCTAAGCACTGTGCAGCGAGTGAGACATTAGCATATTTTCACAGTTGAGATATGCGAGAGATCGCAGCTGTAATGGCATTTGCGTGCAGATCTGAATCAGGTCCATGGTATGAATGTCGATCACCATGTGATAATATACCACATATATATAAAACGGAATAATACATATTATACACATAACACACCTCTTTTTTATTACTTTTCCTAGCATCATCCTGCTACCCAGGAGGCTACATATATGGTAAGTGTTTATAGAGAGGCAACAATCTCTTATGTTTCTTTAGTAACAAAGAATCCACTCAAAGGTATTTATTACAGTGACTAATATGTGAGAGTAAAGGAAATAATGGTGACTGTTCTAAGAGATTACATTCTTTATATTTCTTTGCCCCAAAAACCTGCTGCCTATACACCCTGTAATGTCACCGTCTCCACCCATTGTATCTCTTTATATATGCTGTCCCACATAATGACATCTATGTGATACATGGAGGCACAAGAAATGAGGAGCATAAAATGTGCTGAGCCTGCACTAACCACTAAGCACACTGTGCTCCCAACTCCCCAGCTCCTCCCATCAGGAGTTACAGTATTGTGTATCCTCATAGATGGTGACATCCTATTGGGCAGATTTAGATATTGTAGAATATATTTAGCCATTTACACTGATATTTGCTTCATTGTAGATTACAGTCTAAAGCGCTGACTCTGAGTCACATGCAAATAGGCTGCAGCTGCGGGCGGCCGCTGAGCCTGATTCACTGTCTTATGTGACCGCGAGTATCCATAGGACTAATGCTAGGGTTAGTGCGTGTGCAAGCGGAAACCTGTGCCATCCATTGGTTTACACTAGGCTCCATAACCACCATCATTTGTATCTGCACGTTCACCGGTCCCCAGCTAGGTGCAAGAGATCCATCATACACAGGCTTCCCTTCCACGTATGTATGGCTCAAAATCACACAGAGCTTTAGATATACGCCTACACAGGGCCTTAGCTAGGGTAGTGCGGCCGGTGCCATCGCACAGGGCACCACAGGTCAGGGGGCGCTTTTTGGGCCTGTCAAATTTCTGTTTATTAGCATTCTTGCTTGTAGCTTCCTCTTATTTCATCCCCAGCATCTCCTGACCTCCCCTATCTCTTCACTGGCCCTTCCCCATGAATCCATGGCCTTTTTTTGGGTGCATTATGTCCCTTTGAAAAATGAGGGGGGCGCCAATGCTCTTTCTGGCACAGGGCACCAAAAAGTAGTTACGGCTCTGCACCTACAAGTCAGGGTGGTTACGTGTGGGGACATTGTCACCGCACAGTTCCCGCCCCAAAATGCCCTATTATAGGTAAGACCAATCCAGCCAAGTTCAGTGTGACTCAGAATAGGACAGACCTGTGTAATATGTACAGTTACATCTGCGCTGTTTGCAAGAACTCACCATTTGCATCCATAGAGATCCATGATACTCAGTGTTATCCCCTACGTTCCCAGATGTGACACACGTGCTGTTTTTAGAATTTACATGTAATACAACATCCCCAGCATATTACTCCCTGAGCTTTATAAATTCTTATATATTGAAGATGAGTATTAACAAATTGTCAAACATTTAAACATAAACAAGATCACTAAATGCAGCATTACCATTTAATGTAAACTAAAGAGAATATCACAGAAGTATACACAAAGAGGTAATTTTCCATAAATACCATTATAACACTGAACCAACAGTAATTTTACCAGAGAGGATCACAGCACAATAGTCAGGTGATCTCAATACAGATTTTTGTATATTTTTTTTATACTTTTAAAATTGTACCTCATTGGGTCCTATAAAAAATCTTCATAATTTATATGTGTTCATAAGCGCCCTTTTTCTCTTTTCTATTTTGTATATATATATATATATATATATATATATTTATATATTAGGGGTGAGCGGGTTCGGATTTCTGAAATCCGAGCCCCCCCGATCCGAGTCCGATCCGAGTCAGGCTCGACTTTTCCCACCTGACTCGGATCTGAAATCGAGGCAAAACGTCATCATCCCGCCTTCCGAGTCTCGCGGGTTTTGGATCCTATATAAGGTACCCGCGTCGGCGCCATTTTCTCACTCGGCTGTGGACAGTGAAGAGGGAGGGTGGGAGTTAGGGCTGTGTAGTGTAGTGTAGTGTAGTGCTGCTGTTGTCCACTACTTCAAAGTCCATAGGGGCTGGCTGTGTTGTGCTGTGCTGCTGTTGTTAATAGGGGCTGTGTCCACTACTTCAAAGTACATAGGGGCTGGCTGGACTGTGTTGTGCAGTCAGTTCTCCATAGGGGCTGTGTCCACTCCAAAGTCCTGTGCAGTGTCCCAGACCTAAAGGGGTGCTGTAGTGTTGTCCAGGGGGTGCTCTGTCCATCAGGGGTGCTCCCCCCAAGTGCTAAAAAAATAATATATTTTCTGTGTTTGTGAATTGTGTGCGCAGTAGCCGCACGTGCATCAACAAAGTAGTGCCAAGCGTGCGCCTGTGTCATAAGTAAAGGGCCGGCTGGCTTGACCGTTAAAGGGTGCTGTAACCCCCGAAAGTACACTCCAGTCCAAACCAAAAAAAAAATTATTTTCTGTGTTTGTGAATTGTGTGCGCAGTAGCCGCACGTGCATCAACAAAGTAGTGCCAAGCGTGCGCCTGTGTCATAAGTAAAGGGCCGGCTGGCTTGACCGTTAAGGGTGCTGTAACCCCCGAAAGTACACTCCAGTCCAAACCAAAAAAAAAATTATTTTCTGTGTTTGTGAATTGTGTGCGCAGTAGCCGCACGTGCATCAACAAAGTAGTGCCAAGCGTGCGCCTGTGTCATAAGTAAAGGGCCGGCTGGCTTGACCGTTAAGGGTGCTGTAACCCCCGAGAGTACACTCCAGTCCAAACCAAAAAAAAAAATTATTTTCTGTGTTTGTGAATTGTGTGCGCAGTAGCCGCACGTGCATCAACAAAGTAGTGCCAAGCGTGCGCCTGTGTCATAAGTAAAGGGCCGGCTGGCTTGACCGTTAAGGGTGCTGTAACCCCCGAAAGTACACTCCAGTCCAAACCAAAAAAAAAATTATTTTCTGTGTTTAGCCGCACGTATATATCAAATCGATATAACATAAATGGAGGACCAAACTTTCTCCGATAAAAATAAAATAGAGAAAGATCAAGAACCACTTCCTCCTAGTGCTGAAGCTGCTGCCACTAGTCATGACATAGACGATAACATGCCATCAACGTCGTCTGCCAAGGCCGATGCCCAATGTCATAGTAGAGGGCACATACAATCCCAAATGGCAAAGTTCAGGAAAATGACCTTGAAAAAGACATTTAAATCAGCTGAAGAGAAACGTAAACTTGCCAATATGCCATTTACGACACGGAGTGGCAAGGAACGGCTAAGGTCGATCCCTAGTATGTTCATGACTAGTGGTTCAGCTTCACATGATGATGGAAGCCCTCCTCCCACTAAAAAAATCAAAAGAGTTAAGCTGGCAAAAGCACAGCGAAGAACTGTGCTTTCTAAGAAGATATCACAAATCCCCAAGGAGAGTCCAAGTGTGGTGGTGGTTGCGATGCCTGACCTTCCCAGCACTGGACGGGAAGAGGTGGCTCTTTCCACCATTTGCACGCCCCCTGCAAGTGCTGAAAGGAGCACCCACAGTCCACTTGCTGATATGCAAATTGAAGATGTCACTGTTGAAGTACAACAGGATGAGGATACTGGTGTAGCTGGCGCTGAGGAGGAAGTTGGCGAGGAGGATTCTGATGGTGATGTGGTTTGTTTAAATCAGGCTCCGGGGGAGACAGTTGTTGTCCGTGGGATGAAAAAGCCCATCACGGTCATGCCTGGGCAGAAGACCAAACATTCCACCTCTTTGGTCTGGCAATATTTCTATCCAAATCCGGACAACAACTGTCTTGCCATATGTACCATATGTAAAGGTGAAATAAGTAGGGGTAGGGACGTCAACCACCTAGGAACATCCTCCCTTATACGGCACCTGCAGCGCGTTCATAAAAAGTTACTGTCAAGTTCAGAAACTTTGGCTAAGACCGTAAGCAGTCCAGGGACACCTAAATCCCGTTGTCCTGTTGTATCCAAGCGCCTGCAAACCACACCGTCAACTCCCTCCTCGTCAATTTCCTCCTTAGTCAGGATCGGAAGTAGTCCTGCAGGCCATGTCACTGGCATGACTGACTCTCCTATCCGGGATTCCTCTGGAGGATCCTGCATTGCTACGCCTACTGCTGCCGCTGCTGCTGTTGCTGCTGCTGGGAGTCGTTCATCATCCCAGAGAGGAAGTAGGAACACCACTACTTTTACTAAACAATTGACCCTCCAACAGTCCTTAGCGAGGAGGATGAAGTACGACAGCAGCCATCCTGAAGCAAAACGTATAACTGAGGCCTTGACTGCTATGTTGGTGTTAGACATGTGTCCGGTATCCGCCATTAGTGCAGTGGGATTTAGACAATTGATGGAGGTAGTGTGTCCCCGGTTCCAAATCCAGTCTAGATTCCACTTCACTAGGCAGGCGATACCGAGACTGTACAGAAACGTCAGAAAAAGTGTCCTCAGTGTCCTGAAAAATGCCGTTGTACACAATGTCCACTTAACCACGGACATGTGGAAAAGTGGAACAGGGCAGACTAAGGACTATATGACTGTGACAGCCCACTGGGTAGATGTATCACCTTACGCAGCAACAGCAGCAGCGTCACCAGTAGCAGCATCTCAGAAACGCCAGCTCGTTACAAGGCAGGCTACGCTGTGTATCACCGGTTTCAGTAAGAGGCACACCGCCGACAACCTCTTAGAGAAACTGAGGGAAATCATCGCCCAGTGGCTTACCCCACTTAGACTCTCCTGGGGATTTGTGATATCTGACAACGCCACCAATATTGTGCGGGCATTACATCTGGGCAAATTCCAGCACGTCCCATGTTTTGCTCACACAATAAACTTGGTGGTGCAGAATTTTCTGAAAAGCGACAGGGGCGTGCAGGAGACGCTTTGGGTGGCCCGAAAAATTTCTGGCCACTTTCGCCATTCAGCGACTGCGTGCCGAAGACTGGAGCGCCAGCAAACACTCTTGAACCTGCCCCGCCATCACCTGAAGCAAGAGGTTGTGACGCGGTGGAACTCAACCCTCTATATGCTTCAGAGGATGGAGGAGCAGCAAAAGGCCATACAAGCCTATACATCCACCTATGACATAGGCAAAGGAGGGGGTATGCACCTGACTCAAGCGCAGTGGAGAATGATTTCCGTGTTGTGCAAGGTTCTCCAGCCCTTCGAACTTGCCACACGTGAAGTCAGTTCAGACACAGCCAGCTTGAGTCAGGTCATTCCCCTCATCAGGCTTTTGCAGAAGCAGCTGGAGAAAGTGAAGGAGGAGCTAAGACGGAGCGATTCCGCTCGGCATGTGGGACTTGTGGATGAAGCCCTTCATTCGCTTTGCCAGGATTCCAGGGTGGTCAATCTGTTGAAATCAGACCACTACATTTTGGCCACCGTGCTTGATCCTAGGCTTAAAGCCTATGTGGTGTCTCTCTTTCCGGCCGACACAAGCCTGCAGAGGTGCAAAGACCTGCTGGTGAACACACTGTCAGCTGAAGCGGAACGTGACACGTCAACGGCTCCTTCTTCATTTTCTCCCGCAACTGGGGCTGCCAGGAAAAAACTTAGGTATCCTAAGCAACCCGCTGGCGGTGATGCAGGGCAGGCAGGACCAAGTTTGGACATCTGGTCCGGACTGAAGGACCTGGCAACAATTTCTGACATGTCTACTGTCACTGCATATGATACTGTCACCATTGACAGAATGGTGGAGGATTACATCGGTGACAGCATCCAAGTAGGCATGTCAGACAGTCCATACCTGTACTGGCAGGAAAAAGAGGCAATTTGGAGGCCCCTGTACAAGCTGGCTCTATTTTACCTGAGTTGCCCCCCCTCCAGTGTGTACTCCGAAAGAGTGTTTAGTGCAGCCGGGAACCTTGTCAGCGAAAGGCGTAGGAGGTTGCTTCCACAGAATGTGGAGAAGATGATGTTCATCAAAATGAATTATCAGCTCTTCCAGGGAGACCAGCCTCCAGAAGGTACAGAGGGACCTGTGGTGGTGGATTCAAGTGGGGACGAGTTAATACTTTGTGAGGATGAGGATGTACACACTGAAGAGGGTGAGGAATCGGTGGATGAGGAGGATGAGGATGACATCTTGCCTCCGTAGAGCCAGTTTGTGCAGGGACACATTAATTGCCAGCTTGTTTTGTGGGTGCCCAAACGAACCAATCATTTCAGCCACAGTTGTGTGGCAGACCCTGGCGCTGAAATGATTGATTTGTTAAAGTGTGCATGTCCTGTTTATACAACATAAGGGTGGGTGGGAGGGCCCAAGGACAATTCCATCTTGCACTTCTTTTTTTTCTTTGCATTATGTACAGTTTGGGGCCTAGTTTTTCTAACTGCCATCCTGTCTGCCACTGCAGTGTCACTCCTAGATGGGTCACGTGTTTGTGCCGCCCACTCGTGTCGCTTAGCATAGTCATCCAGCTACCTCGGTGCAACCTTTTGGACATGAAAACACTATTGTGAGGTGTGAGGTGTTCAGAATAGACTGGAAATGAGTGGAAATTAAGGTTATTGAGGTTAATAATAGCATAGGAGCAGAGAAACCAACAAATTCTGTGATTTTAGCTGTTTTTATGCTTTTTAAAAAAAAAATACAGATCCAAAACACAAAACCCAGAACCCAAAACACGGAAGGGTGGTTTTGGCAAAACCAATCCAGATCCAAAACACGAAGAAAGATCCAGATCCAAAACCAAAACACAAAACACGAAAAGTGGCCGGTGCACACCCCTAATATATATATGTGTGTGTGTGTATGGTATATATACTGTATATATGTGTATGGTATATGTGTGTATGATATACAGTATATGTGTAGTTTTCTGTAACAATATATATTTGTATTTCCTGTAGGGCTTGCAGTATATGTCACAGGATACGTACAGTGATCTGCGGGGAGGACATGTACAGTGACCTGCGGGGAGGACATGTACAGTGATCTGCGGGGAGGACATGTACAGTGACCTGCGGGGAGGACATGTACAGTGACCTGCGGGGAGGACATGTACAGTGACCTGCGGGGAGGACATGTACAGTGATCTGCGGGGAGGACATGTACAGTGACCTGCGGGGAGGACATGTACAGTGATCTGCGGGGAGGACATGTACAGTGACCTGCGGAGAGGACATGGATACACTGCATGACTGATACTGCTGATATCAGCTGGTCATTCTCACTGCTTGCTAGAATGGTCTCACATTTGTAACAAGGATCAATGGGCCAGACTTGTACCCTAATCCCGTCATGAGTGACTGCTACTTTTTATACAGCTGCTATGCAAAAATATGGAAATGTTGCAGCCACAGGGAAATTTATTGAGACGGCCAACTGCAGCTTTGCAAATCCAAGAATCTACATAAAAAGTTGCAGCATCTACATAAAATGTTGTTGCATCAATCACAGATCTGTCGATCATTGTCCTTCTGGATCCGACACTTCTATAAAACCGTTGCAACACTCCCACGCTTTTCTAACCACCCCTCCATTACCACCTACAAATGGTCAATAACTGTCAATCGTTCTGTATCTAAATCCACTCTGCGAGCAACTTGGCCATCACCTAGACGCATGCTCTGTGCAACTTTGATCCATGCACTGTGATAAAACCATCGGCAAACTGTGTAAATATCCACATACTGTAGTGTAAATTGAAACTGTGGAGACATATTGTGGAGAAAGGTTATAAGGAAATGTATATGAACGGTGCTGTCACCCAGGGTGCAGGGTCCCAGTAGAGAAACCATCTCTACCCCAGCTAGTTGTGCTGCTTCAGGGCATGCACCCTGCACTCCACTTCCTGCTGCAACCAGATCTGCCCCCTTAGGTGACATCATGAATTCGGGGGCTGGGCTGGCACAGGATGGCAGTGAGCCCTGCTCTGCCACTGTTGAGGAGGTTGTGTGCTATATGAGGCTTACATTGGTAGAACATTCTGCTCTATACTATACATGCTATATGACCAAGCTTAAGCATCTCACAATGTTTTCTATTTCAAGTACAGTATGTTATTATGAAATATTATACAAGGGAGGCTGTGCAACAATTCAGAATCAAAACTATTCCTTTTTTTTTGGAATAAATTATAAGTGAGATCTATAGGGTTTGTGTTCCCCTGGATTATCAATAACATAACAATTGTAAAAGTACTGTACATTATTGCATATATAAACTAGGGATGTGCAGGCTCGGATAGGTTCGAGTTTGCGCGCCGAGTTCGGATTTTTCCCTCCAAAAAAACTGAACTCAGAAAGAGGCTAAACGTCATCTTGCATGGACAAACATCATCATTCCTGGACTTTTGTCCAGGAATGATGGACACAATATACACACATATAAACACTTTGAAATGTATCTACAAGTAGAACTAAAGTAATGACTCACCTCAGCCATCTTAACATTTGTAAAGATTCCTAATACAGGAACAACTGCTTCTCTTCCCCTGATATCAAGGCAAAATTTTTTCACAATTCGAAGCAGAACCCCTCTCTCTTATCTTTAACTTGGATTACACAGCAGTGCCCTCACCACAGGGGTGCAGGCCGCACTGGGTGACACCATCCAGGGGGGGGTGTGACACCCAAATAGTAGAGCTGCTCTGCTATTTGGGTGTCACCCCCTCAGATAGTGTCACTGAGCGGCTAGCTGTGGCAATGGACACACCTCCTTACACATCACTTTGCACACTCCCTTGTGGGTAGAGAGGCTGGGAGATTACCAATTGTCAGAATATTCGCAACGAAGCAAAGCTTCTCTTAAAAATTAACAGATTTGTAATAACACAATTTGATACATATAACCCACTGACATGACATACATGTTTTTAAATATTGTATGTCATGTCAGCGGGTTATTTGTATCGAATTGTGTTATAATAAATCTGCTAATGTTTAAGAGAAGCTTTGTTTCATTGCGAATATTCTAACAAGTGCTACTAAGGTTTAAATATTTATGCATCAAACAAATATAATTTCAATTATTAACTATAAAAGCGCAGTCCAATTAATGCTTTAATTAGAATATTACTTGTATCACACTTAATAACCATAAAAATTAAGGTTGGGGAAGGGGGGAGGGTACTACTTTATATATATCAGATCCTTTATCACAATACTACTCTATGGCCCAGATTTAACAAGTGATTTTCTTGCTATCAGTAGTTACTAATCTTAAATGATGCTCCAACTAATCAGCTCCTAACTGTCATGTCATTGAAAAATGACATTTAGGAGCTGCTTGGTTGGAACAACATTTAAGATTCATAATGAGTAATAACAAGAATATCACTTGCCTCAGTACTACAGTATATTATGTTTTCCATCACATACAGTGGGCCTGATTCTGACCCGCTCGCGAGCATAGGACGCTCGCAAGCGGGTCGATGTTGCCCTAATGCGCATGTGCACGACGGAGGGAGCTCCGTCGTGCGCATGCGCGAGACCCGAATAACGATGGCCAAGCCGTCGTTATGGGTCTCGCACCAAAGGGGGCGTACTATCGATGGTGACTGACAGCACGCCACCTTTGGTGGGCGTGCCGGGGGCGTGGCTGCCAGACGGAGGTGTTCCCATGGGAACGCCTACCTTCTGAGTCCGGCCCCACTGACATCAGTAGTGATGTCAGTGGGAGTGATTTTGGCTCTGATAGAGCCAAAATCACTCCAGGGCTTGCGGCAGCGAGACCCTACCGCAGGGTCTCGTCGCAAGCCCGATGGTCACGATGGTCTTGACCATCGCGACCATCATCATGGACGCTCGCTATAGCTGTGGGTGGTAACCCACAGCTATGCGAGCGTCCATGAGCCCGCTCCATTTTCAGGTAGGAGGGCCCTGATTCAGAGCGAGCGCTCTGGTCAGAGCGTCCAGCTCTGAATCAGGCCCAGTATTCCTTGAGAAACCACACAAAGAATAAAAGCTTTGATTGAATACAAGTCCCTTTAAAAGTCAAAAGCTACCTAAGTCCAGGGTAGTCCATCTAATTATCATTTTCCTACTCTTTGCACTATTTGTTATTTTCCTTCACATAGTGAACGAATTAGGTTAGTTAGAGATACTCCCCAAAGAACGACCCTTTTCATGCATAATTCATTTCTGCTTACCATGTAAGATACACATGTATAGCCTGCAACAATTTCTACATTCAATGTTTCATTGCAGCTCACCTCATGGATGAGGACACCGTTTAGTGGCAGGTAATAGCCCTTGTAACAAATACCGACACGTTTCTACTCTGGCTAAGTGGTTCCATCCCCTTATATCTCTCACTGTTTCCTTAATCACCTCAGCAATATTTATCTCATATAGATCTGTAGGGTTTTTAGGAAGTTTAATTCCCAAATACGGAAGGTTGATATTAGTCTATTTCAACATTCTAGAGTCTCCCCATTCTGGGCATTTTTCAGTAGAATTTAAGCGCATGGCTGTTGATTTATTAATTTTGAAAGTAAATCCTGATATTAACCCATAAGCCTGCAATTTCTGTAATATTGCCTTCAGAGATGCATCTGGAATACCAATGTATAACAATACATCATCAGCAAATGCTTTCAATTTAATTTCCTTTGTGCCTATAGGTATTCCCTAAATGTTTTCCAGTTTTGCAATATTCTCAATAGAGGATCGAGAGCTATGTTAAATAACATTGGGGAAAGGGGACACCCTTGACGTGTTCCCCTTCCCAACTCAATTGAGTCACCTCTAAACCAGTTTATCAAAAGAGAGGATCTAGGAGCCGTATATAAGAACCTCACTAAACTAATGAATTGTGCATCAAAATCTCTATGTTCTAATATTGCAAAAATATGTGGCCACAACACCATACCAAAAGGCTTTATAAGCATCCAAGCTAAGAAGCGTAGATTTAGTCTGATTTTTTTGAGATGCTAAGACTGCCGACGTATGCCTTTTACAGATTGGCGAGCTCCTACAAATCCCAATTGAGGTTCCATCAAAATATCCACCATTATCCAAAATATCCACTCGCTTACAAAGCCCTCACACACTCCTCTCCCATTTACATCTCTGACCTCATCTTCCTTCACTCTCCTGTCCGCCCTCTTCGTCCAACAAATGCACACCGCCTCTCATGCTAACCGATTACTTCCTCCCACTCCCGCCTCCAAGACTTTGCCGGCGCTGCTCCCCACCTTTGGAACTCTCTCCCTCTCCCCATCAGACTCTCCACCTCTCTACAATCCTTCAAACGGGCTCTCAAGACCCACTACTTCATCAATGCTTTCCAGCTCTCATCCTAACTTGCTACTACATGCTCGCTCCTCCCTATCTTCCCCATCTGTATCATGCCCGTCTGTCTGCCCCTCCCCTTGAGAATGTAAGTTCTTGCGAGCAGGGCCCTCTACCCTCTTGTGCTTCTCCTTACTTTATGTTCATCTACTTCTTACTCACCACTAGGACACCTAACACTTGGTGCCTGTGCTTTGTTGCTTAATTGGGTGTTATGGCCACCTATGTATCAATGTATATTATCCATGTCCTTGTCCTTCATTGTATTGTATTTTACTGTAAGTCACTTTTTGGTTATGTACCTTGTAAGGCACTGCGGAACACTTGTGGCGCCATATAAATAAACAATAATAATAATAATAATAATATGGTTGTATCCAGGTTGCCATAATTTTAGCTAAGAGTTTACAATCTGTTTTGAGTAAGCTAATTGGTCTATATGACATTGTTAGTTGAGGATAAGCCGGTAGTTTGGGTATTAATATGGTATGAGCTGCGTTGAAGCCTGGATATAATGGTGATTCTTGAGTTATATATCTAAAGAATTCTACAAGCGTTGGAGTTATTTCCGCCTGTAAACTCTTGTAATATTCGCTCGAGAGTCCGTCTGGCCCAGGTGTTTTATGTAGTTTTAATTCCGTAATAGCCTTTTTAATCTCCTCAATTGAGATATCCTGTGCCATAATTTCCCTTTATACCTGGGTTAGTTTCGGATTTGTGCTTCACTAAGAAGCTGTTTCTGTACCTCTCTATTTACCGTACTGCCTGTGTACAGGCTTTTATAATAAGTTTGAAATATGGAGAAAATAGTATTGGAATCCGAGTGCAGGTTGAGTCTCCCATATGCAAATATTCTGAAAGACGAAATATTCCAAAATGCGGAATAAATTTAGCATGACTGAATTAATGAAACCTTTGATTTTTGATTGTTCAATGTACACAAACTTTGTCTAAGGCACAAATTAATAAAAATATTGTATAAAATTACCTTCAGGCTGTGTGTATAAGGTGTATATGAAACATACATTAATTTCATTTCTGTACACAACTTTGCTTGAGCCACAAAATTATAGAAATATGGTATAAAATTACCTGCAGGCTGTGTGTATAAGGTGTATATAACACATAAATGCATTCTGTGTGTATATTTGGGTCCTATTCCCAAGATATTTCATTATGATATGCAAATATTCCAAAATACAGAATATTCTGTTATCTAAAATACCCCTGGTCCCAAGCATTTTAGATATGGGAGACTGACCCTGTATAATACCTAAGTGTCAGGATCTTTAATAGACACAATATAGTTCTTTTTTCTTTGAGGTTTCTACATATGGCCAATAATTTGCCTGTTTTATTTCCCCACCTATAATATTTATATTTAGAATATCCCATTTCTCTCTCAGCTTGGGGTAATAACATTTTTGGTAGGATTGGAAAAGTACATCACTTGGCCACGCCATTTCCCCCGGCGATCTGCACATGCGCCATAGACCCAGGGCACACTCTAGTGCCCAGTGTCTATTGATTCTGCGGTGGCCGGCCAGCCAGCCGCGTCAGTCAGCTGCCGGCCACCGGAGTGAGAGGAGGTGGCCCGTGTCGGGGGATGCACACAGGCCTCCTCCTCTCTAAAGACGCCCCTGATCCGGAAGCATTACATACTGATTCCCATAACTGTTTTGGAGGTGTCCCAAAATAGTAGTGGATAATCTCGGTGTATGCTATTACATATTCCTCCCAATGTTGATGGAAATATAATTTAAACTCTTCTGAGTTATATAAATATTGTGGGAATATATATGTGAAAAAGAGTGGTATACTTCTGAATTATACGTGTATGACCTGTTTGTTGCATGAAAAAGTCGCTAAGGATCTGTGACTTGGTGATTAGTTTTAATTGTGTGTATATATTTCCATACTGGAAGATTTAACCTCTATGCTGGTGGTGATTTATATATTGTCGGATCGCCGACCGTATTGAAGTCTTCTGCGTTCACTAAGTGATAATTTGTGCATTAAAATAACATTTTATTTAAATGTGTAATAAAAGCTTGTGAGTCACCGTTTGGGGCATAAGTATTAACCAATGTATATTTACCATTATATATTTCTACAACCTACTATTATATATCACCCTTCCGGGTCTGTTACTTGTGTCAAGATATTATATGGTGTTTGTTTATTAAAAATTATAGCAACTCCTTCAACCCAAAGTGTTTCCTGGAGGAAGATTATATCTGCACCCAATCTTTTAAGATGTGTAACTACTCGCATTCGCTTAATGGGCGAGTTTAATCCTCCCACATTCCAGGAAAGTGATTTCAGTTGTTTAGTCAATTATACATATCATTAGCCAGTTTTGTAATTTACTTACCCACCACAATGGTTTTGCTTAATCCTCCATATTCTCCCCTGAGTTTTGCAATAGACTAGGACAAATTGGGATCTCTCTTGTCAATCCCCGACACTATCACATAATTATGCACAAACAAAAAAGCAGGTTATACAGCATCATAAAATTATACAATAAGCTTATACCTAGATAGAAAATACATGACTACTATCCTTAGTGTTTTTTTAAGAGAACACTGTGAAACAACACACTTTTTTTCTGCTTCAAATATCTTTTTCTACTATTTCCTCCAAAATGCTTACAAAATTGTGTACCATTTTTGTTTAAACAGTACCCTTAAAATACCTTATTTGACCTTTGTGGTCACTTATAATAATTAAAAAAGCATAACAAGAAGAAATTATATGGGAGAAATCCACAAATGGATGTTTCCATATTCTTTTACATACAGTAACAGTAGGACAAACCTGACCAGTTGTCTTACTCCTATTTAATCAATTAATAGATCTCTATTCTATAAGGTTGGTTTACATTTCTCAAAAATTGTCTATTTTTGTAAGAAGTCGTTTTTAGCTTCTCCTGGATCGGTGCAATACCCGATTTGGTAATTTTCCATCAGTCTTAATTTTGCGGGATACATCAGCACAAATTTTATATGGTGTGTGTATATAGATAGTTACAAACTTCAGTGAATACTTTACGCTTTTAAGATACCGTTATTGAAAAGTCTTGGCAAATTAGTATCTTTTGATCTTTCACCAGTAAGCCCCATGTCTTGCGATATGCTCTGAGCATAGATTATTTAGCCCTATAATAAAAGAATTTAGCAATAACTGGTCACGGTCTAACTCGATCACCTTCCCTTTCTGGCCCTAAGGGATGTATACGCTCTATCTGTGAAATTCCAATCTCTTCTTTAATGCCCAGTGTTGTAGGTAAATCTACGCTAATGAGCTCCAATAAGGTTGCTTCTTTGAAATTCTCCGAAATGGCAATAAATCTTAAATTATTACAATGGTGTCGATTTTCTAAGTTGTCCACCTTTTCTATTAGCTTCTGAATCAGATTGGTATGAGACTCAACAGATTTCTTGCATACTGTATATATAATCTATCTTCATAATCACTTCTATTCCCAGGTGCAGTAATACGCAAGATATTACACTCAATACAAGTCAGGGCAGCATCAAAGTGCCCCTCTAGCTTGTCAAACCTTTTATCTATCAAGGGCATTAAGGTATCAGATATTTCCTTTGCTGTTAATGGTTTTGGTGAATTTGTCCCAAGTGTTTGTGGGCTTGATGTTGTTTGTTCTTCTCCACTAGTCTGTGGAGGTGATATAGGTGTGACCTTACTGGAACTTGCTTTAGATTTTCTCATCTGAGATGAAGCACTAATGCACCATGATTGTAACTGTTTGTCAGAGTTATCTAAAATTCTATCCATACCAAACCAAGATTTAGGGGTAAAGTGTATTTAACCTATTTCTTAATCTGTCATTTATCATTTCCTAGCCACCTAAATTGAAGACATGAAACCTTATTTCTTTTACTACCTTTCAAAGATTTGTCCCAACTAAGTATTAAACACTTACATTAAAAAAAAAAAAAGTTTTGGATCAAAGTGAAGCAATATGTGATTGCAGACCTAATTAATTATCTTCCATTAACACCAGAATGGGCAGTGTTGGGATATATTCCAGGAATAATTAGGGTTTCTAAGGGATGTAGAAAACTATTATTAATTATCTCGACTGTAGCTAAAAAATGTATCCTGCAACAATGGATTACTCCTACCCCTCCTTCATTAACTATGTTCAAAGAGAAATTATTCTATATTTTCAGAATGGATTGGGTCGACTCCTCTCTCAATAAAGAAAAGAAAACAGAACAATTCTTCTCAATTTGGGAGAGCTTTTTTGATACTTTAAATCCTGAGATTAAAGAACAATTACAAAAATGTTTCAAATCAAAACAATGGTACGAAACTAGACTGCTCTTACAAGATCCCCCAATAAATTGCGCTTAAATAAAAAAAGAGGATCAAAAAAACCAAGGTCCGTCTGTCCGTCCGTCCTTCCTTCCTTCCTTCCTTCCTTCCTTCCTTCCTTCCTTCCTTCCTTCCTTCCTTCCTTCCTTCCTTCCTTCCTTCCTTCCTTCCTTCCTTCCTCCCTCCCCTCCCCTTCCCTTCCCCTCCCTTCCTTCCTTCCTTTCCTTTCCTTCCTTTCCTTCCTTTCCTTCCTTTCCTTCCTTTCCTTCCTTTCCTTCCTTTCCTTCCTTTCCTTCCTTTCCTTCCCTTCCCTTCCCTTCCCTTCCCTTCCCTTCCTCCCTCTCTCTTTACTATGGTTGAATTCACTACAATAACTTCTTGATTATGTAGATATGGTCCACTAAAATAAGAAAATTGTGGTGTAGTCATTTTCGCAAAACCACAAGTGATTTGTATTTTTTTTTTTTTTTTTTATGTTATGAATGTGACATACTTTTGTGATATACAGTCAGGTGCATAAATATTGGGACATTGACATAATTTTCATATTTTGGCCTCTATTCACCACCACAGTGGCTTTGAAATTAAACAAACAAGATGTGCTTTGACTGCAGACTTTCAGAATTAATTTAAGAGTAATTACATCCAAATCAGGTGAACGGTGTAGGAATTACAACAGTTTCTATATGTGCCTCCCACTTTTTAAAGGGCCAAAAGTAATGGGACAAACTAAACAATCCTAAATCAAACTTTCACTTTTTAATACTTTGTTGCAAATCCTTTGCAGGCAATTACAGCCTGAAGTCTGGAATGCATAGACATCACCAGACCCTGGGTTTCATCCCTGGTGATGCTCTGCCAGGTCTCTACTGCAAATGTCTTCAGTTCCTGCTTGTTCTTGGGGCATTTTCCCTTCAGTTTTGTCATCATCAAGTGAAATGCATGCTCAATCGGATTCAGGTCAGGGGATTGACTTGGCCATTGCATAACATTCCACTTTTTAGCCTTAAAAAACTCTTTGGTTGCTTTTGCAGTATGCTTCGGGTCATTGTCCATCTGCACTGTGAAGCGCCGTCCAATGAGTTCTGAAGCATTTGACTGAATATGAGCATATAATATTGCCCGAAACACTTCAGAATTCATTCTGCTGCTTTTGTCAGCAGTCACATCATCAATAAATATAAGGGAACCAGTTCCATTGACAGCCATACATGCCCACGCCATGACACTACCACCACCATGCTTCACCGATGAGGTGGTATGTTTTGGATCATGAGCAGTTCCTTTCCTTCTCCATACTCTTCTCTTCCCATCACTCTGTTACAAGTTGATCTTTGTCTCATCTGTCCATAGGATGTTGTTCCAGAACTGTAATGGCTTTTTTAGATGTTGTTTGGCAAACTCTAATCTGATCTTCCTGTTTTTGAGGCTCACCAATGGTTTACATCTTGTGGTGAACCCTCTATATTCATTCTTGTGAAGCCTTCTCTTGATTGTTGACTTTGACACATATACACCTACCTCCTGGAGAGTGTTCTTGATTTGACAACTGTTGTGAAAGGGTTTTTCTTCACCAGGGAAATAATTCTTCTGTCATCCAGCACAGTTCTCTCCCAGCTCATCTGCTCTCAGTTTATAACAACAGGCACTGTTCCATCCCCTAACAGTAGCTTAAACCTGTGGCTTCTTTCACCTCAAGCCTCCCCCCTCGATCCAGCCACTCTCCAAAACCAGTACCAAATTTATCTTATAATCCAAGCCACAGTATCAAGAAGGCAGGCTAGCAATCAAGGGAACTATGGCTCTTATGTCGATCAGCACTTTTTTCAGCCCAGTTAGCTCTCACCACTCGTCGGGTGTCCCAGGGTCAGTCTCCAAGATGGTTCACTGCAATTCGGCCAAACCCCGCGTTCCCCGGCTGATCCACCCACCAGCATGCACCTCTCCAGCCTCAGCAGCAACACGAGGCAGAGGCACATATAGGCACAGCCAGGACCCAGACTCCCATGCCACCAATCCACCATCCAGGTTACCTCCCAAATCTCCTTCCATCCGGCACGCCACGAGGGTCGACCAGACACAGACAAGCCCCCCCCTCACAGGCTCAGCATGCAACCGACCAGAATTCATGCCAGGTTCTGGCGCGTACTGTAGCTCCGTTCACTGTGCATAAGATGAAATAGAGCTGCCCATGCTCTTCAACCTGCCCAGCTTCTGGGCTCGACTCCGGGGAAAAGTTTTACTCTGCTGTCCCCAGCAATCTGGCTGACCCACTTTCTATAGCGATAGAGCAGAGCAGCTTTAAAATGTGGCCACTCTTGGTGCCCTGCAGACCGGAAGTCCTAATTCACGTTATCTACTCTGTCTCAAGTCTGTTTCAAGGTGTATATATCTTTCTGGTAGGCGTATTATACCCTCCACCTGTGATTGAACTGTTTTGAATTTTTTATGCTTTTACGAAAATGTATTAAAACTATCCTTTAAAAGTATTAATTCACTAGATTGAATTCTATTTCTTCTTGTAGTGTTCATTTTAGCACCCTGCACCTGTCATAACCTGTGCAGTTCCTCTTTCCAGCCTGGGGTGTCGCTCTCTGCTTTGATGCTTCTAGCTCACTCTGGTCTATAGATCAGAGGTTTGTGGCATCAGTTGAGTGTGCTAGAAGCACCAGTGCAGAGAGCAACCCCCCAGGCAGGAAAGTGGAACTGCGTGTGTTGTGACAGGTGCAGGGTGCTAGAATGAACACTATTCTTGTATTTACATAATCCCTCTATCTCTTGGAGGTCACACATACAAGATTCACAATTACACTATGGGAAACAAATATATCAGAGGAATAATCACAAGATTACAAGGTCATTTTAAACCATCTTTTTTTTTCCTTTGGTTTTCTTGGTATCTTTCTCCTTCTTTGGTAATAAGTCACACCCATTACCCATTTGGGGAGTACAGTGTAATAAGTGGTGTCCTATTTATACCCATTGATTTATTATAATACATATTCACCTTTTCTCCAACATGTTTATATGAGACTTTTAAGATATTAGTTTATGTGGACAGAAGAAATCTTTGTAGGGTGATTCATTAATTAATTGTCTAAGTAAATGTTTTTCCAGCACAAACTATTTTTGGTTTCTCTCTTTTACCTTGTTTAGCCCTTTATTAGATGTCTGAGCAGAGACATTTTAAATTTAGAAATGGGTAAAAACATCAGGTCTTAAATGCCAGAATTCAGCCATAAAAGGGAGTGGAAGTCCAGTAATACTCCTTACTGTATGCCAGACACCTACCAGAGAGGTACAAGGCCACTAAATATGCAAAGGTGTGCCCACTGCTCAGCCACATCGCTAACAAAGATCAGATTTATTCAGAAACATATGTTTAAGGGGAATCGGTATGGAATCCCAGCTGCTGCATGGCTGGCAGTTCGATTCCCGGCAGCGGCAGCCTGACAGAACAGCAGAGCCCGGCAGTGGAAGCCCAACATCGCTGGAAATCCCGATTGTCCCTAAGGTAAGTATAAACTAACCTAACCCTAACCCTCCTTAGCTGTGCCTAACCCTAACCTACCCCCCAAGTGCCTAACCCTAATCCCCCTTCTAAGTGCCTAACCCTAACCCCCCCTTCCCTACTGCCTAAACCTAAGTCCATCGGGGGGGGGTGCCTAACCCTAACCTCCCCCTGGGGGTGCCTAACCCTAACCCCCCCTTCCCCTAGCCTATCCCTAACCCTCCCGGGGGGGTGCCTAACCCTAAGTCCCCCCTGGGTGCCCTAAACCTAACCCTCCCCCCCGCAGCTGTCTGCTCGCGGCGCCCGGCGTCGGGTAAATGACAGGCGTCTAGATATAGATGCCGGTCATTTATCCCACGCAGGGATAAAGCAGCCGGGAAGCCAGCTGTCGGTATTAAGGCAGCTGGTTTCCCCGACTGCATACAGTTTAAGGAGAGTGTGGCAGGTGTGTTATATATATATATAGTATATTTTATAGTGTCTCAAACTCAAAGTATAGAATAAGAGCTTGCCTGGCTATACTGGAGAGTTCTGGTCCACAGTTAGCTAGATATTAGTACAGTATTCCATGTCAAAGTGTACATGGGAAGTAAAGAGAACAAATCATCCAAACAGCTGGCATAGTTTTGAGATCAAATGTCTAGGAGGATCTTACGAGGTTAAGAGTGCGTTTGAGATCTGAAAAGGATCACACTCATCAGCTGGCTGAGCCAGATCACTTTCTGGGAACCAGATGGATGGCACTGGAAGGAGTCCTGGAGGAACAACTGGATTGGACACTTTGAGGTGCTAGAAGGAGTTTTGGAGGAATGTCCAGATTGGCTGCTAGGGGAATGTGTGGGGAAGCCCCAGGGACAAATACAGGAAGGTGTTTACATTTTTTCCAGTATACTAATGTCAGGGCAAGTGTGGGATGTTGGGTCTTAGGGAGCTTGGCCAACAGCAGGAGTACAGAGGCCCAGCTATGCAATTTTTCTTTTGATCAGTGCCCATTGTTTGAGAGAAGGTACATGGGACATCACGACAATGTGCACCAAGTGTACAGAGTCATAATAACTCCTAAAGTGTGGAAGTTGAAGGCCTCCAATTGAAGAACTCCAAATCAGGATCACTTGTTTAAATATTGGCCTCATATTGCCCAAAATGAATCTCCTGACTATCCTCTGTAATTCCCTGAAGAAAGAATTCAGATCAGATATAGGCATAGTTTTAAAATGGTATAACACCTTTGGAAGTATGGTTATTTTAATTGTATTAACTTTTTCCACCAGGACAGCCTCAAAAATGACCATTTGTGGAAAATGAGTTTGAATTTGACCAACAAAGATAAGAAATTAAGGTAAATCAAATTAGTGTTGTTTTTGGTAAGGGTAATCCCAAAGTAATGAAAATGGGAAGGAAGCTATTTGAATAGAAATACCCTATTAAGTTCTTCAATAATGTATCACGCCATAGAGAGATTCAGAGACACAGATTTTGAAAAGTTGATTTTATAAGTCAATAGATAGCCAAATCTCTAAAATTCCACCATGAGAGCAGGGAGGGAGACCACCAGATTACAAATTGAAGTGAGAAGATGATCTGCAAATATTCAGTTTATGATCTGTCTCTCCAAACCGAATCCATGTAATATCATCGTTTGCTATAATCACTCTTGCTAAGACTTCTATATCAAGAACAAAGAGAGAGATGGGACCATTGCCTAGTGCCATTCTGCATAAGGAAAGGCTCAGAAAGGGCAACATTGACTCTGTTCTTGCTGAGGAGGAGCTATAGAGTGCAAGAATCCAATGAAGACAATAAGTACCCAAACTCATGTGCTCAAGCAGACCTGACAAGAAATGCCAATCAACCCTATCAATTGCCTTCTCCATTTCTGTAGACAAAAGGACCTCATGAACCCTCTACCACTCAAATGGTTAATAAGATTAATTATCTTGGATGTTTTATATTTTATCAAATCCCACCCTGTCCTAAGGAACCAGATCCAGAAGAATAACAGACAGTTAGCAATCAATTAGGCAAATAATTTAAGGTCTACATTTAAGAGAGAGATTAGTCTGTAGCTCAAACACTAGGCTGGGTCCATTGCCTTCTTTAATAATGATAGAAATATGGGAATCAAAAAGGAGCATAAGGGATTCCCAAAAAGTCTTATTGTAACAAACTGGGAAGCCGTCCATCACCTAGGCTCCTCCCATTAGGGGTAGATAATACAGCAGGACTGCCTCTAATTCTTCAATCATAAATGGTTCTCCAGAAACCAATAGGCATTTTCAGTAATTTGAGGGTACTGCACAGACTGTAGACAATCTCTAATTTTAGCTTTAAAAGAGTGCTCATCCAAAGCGGGGGAGGTTCTCACTTTAAATGATAAAGAGATTAAGATAGATACATATTATATATATACTGTATATATACACACACACAGTATATATATATATATATATATATACACTGTGTATATATATATATATATATATATACACACACATATATTATGCTTGAAAATCTTCAGCACTTGTATTAACTGTAAAGACTCTGTTTATACTGCTACCCAAGATGGAGTGTACATAAGTTTGGGATCTCTGGACCCGCGGTGCTCTAGCGAGACTCTTACCCATTTTATTACCCCATATATAAAATGTGATTTTGCACGTGTCTAACTTAGTCTTATCATTAAGCAGATTATTAAAGGCCATCCTAGCTCAGGCCAATTACCAATACAGTATGTACTGATATGTGTCTGCAGACAAGGACTCTTTATGAGTCATCTTTAGCAATCTTATCCTATCCAGGAAATTAGATTTCAGGGTCTATTTTACATTGTTGAGAAATAAGGGCTTCATTCAGAGCCGCTCGTAAGCGGCCGCTCGTTCGTTCCGGGCAATGTTCGCACATCTGCGCATGCGTACGGATTGTAATACGCATGCGCGAACCAGTCAGTGTGGCCGAAAATCAGGTGCTCGCTAAATAGCGAATGCCTGCTATTTTGAGTGACAGGAGGAGGCGTATGTGGGTGGTAACAGGGGAAGGTGCTTGAAAACGGGGTGTGGAGATCAGAACGCAGGTGTGCCTAAAGGTCAAAACGGGCGTTTTAAGGGTGTGCATAATTAATAAAGCAGCGTCATCGACCACGTCACTTGGTTGTTTTATAGTCAGAACTGCTCGCATGATTGCGGTAGGATAATCCAACCACAAGAATAGCGAGCAGTTCATACGCCGTTCGATGTACTCGATTAATCTAATAAATAGCGGACATGACGTATGATGCGAGAGGCCAGGGGGCATTTTTTTCAAAATAACGACCGCATGTTTTGTTCGCTCGTTTAGACATAGAGGCGTGAACAGACTGCAAAGAGCGAACGGTTAATTTAAATAGCCACCCCCTTTTTCTGAACGAGCGAGTGCAAATAGCGTCCGGCTCTGAATCAGACCGTCAGTCCATTTTGATGCATTTTATTCTAATCCACACTTATGAGCCTCCTAGTCCATGATCCCAGAGATGTCTGGAACATCATTCAAGGCTAAATAGTCAGCAATAGTAGATCCCAGTCCCATTTTAAGGACTGGATCATTCAAAAGAAGTTTCTTGAACCACCAGGACCAGTGTCAGCGAGGTACAGAGTATAACTGTAACAAAAACTGGATCTGGGCATGGTTATACTATGTGATTTGGCCAATTGCACTAACTGAGTATAAATGTAGATGCCTCTGTTCTACTAGGAAATAATTTATCCTGGAATATGTGGAGTGAGGTGGAGTAATATGTGTAATCCCTTACCTGGGTATGGTGTATTTTTCAAAGATTGACCAGCTGCTGATCATGAAGTAGAAGGCATCCTCTACAATAATAATCAAATAAAGATGGGAGGTGATTTAAAGAACAATCAATAACAGGATCCAAAATCCAATTAATGTCACCCACGATATATAAAGACCTCTCTCAATTGTTCAAAAATCTATAGCATCCTGGACAGAAAGTGCGGTTAATGCTGGTTTGCGGAGTAGAGGTTAACAAATGTGTGAAACTGTATAAAGATATTACTCTTAAGGACCTGACTCCTACCTTATTCAAGAATGTAATGAGAGATCTCAGTAAGGGGTAACTCTTAGGAGATTAAAATCACAACCCCCAAAGATTTTTTGGCAAAATTATCATTACAAAAGACTTGGGAGTAATAAATGCTTCAATTTGGAGGTAGGGTGGCAGCAGACTCTGTCTGGATCATAAAAAAATCAAGAAAGACTAGTAAGAAACAGTAGTAAGAAACACCTTAATAAAACCTGTAGACAGAAAATATTACAAGTGAATGCATTCAGTAAAGTAAAAACCTTATAAGAGTCTGCAAAGACTATGCTGGAAACCTTGAATGGAATAAGAATAATGTATTACATAAATATACAATGAAAAGAAAACTCAAACCAGTTAGATAGAAATTAGGGCTAAAAAAGATATCAAACATTAAACTGAGGAGAATTTACAGATACCCCAAATAAGTAAACAATGGGTCTCCTTGGCGCTTGATAGACAACTTCACTCTAAAAGTGCATGCATCTCCCACCATATCTCTGGAGAAAAAATACAGAAAACAAACAATAGTGCAATATTGTTATTAAAAATTCATGTTACATGTAACAGGTAAGAACCGTACAATTGAAAACGGTCTACTATAATGAGCAGACAAAAGCGCTTGAAGTAAACCCGTTTTTGCTGGCTTTCAAGTACTCTATTCCCTCCTATTTCTTCCGATTCACTCTATTTTCAAATTGAGCTGAACATATGGAAATCGGGAAAAAACTCCATATAGTGTAGTACAGTTTTTATTATATGACATACATGAATACATTGAACAGAGTGGACTCTCACCATAGGGATATGTCTACAGAAGCAGACAAACAGAGCATGGATGTAAAATAAAATAGGCATCCCCGGAGCTCCTGTTGTCACCTACTGGATCCCGTCACACTATGTCCCAATGTCCTCCTCGCCAACACGTTTCGATACTGGACTGGTATCTTTTTCAAGGCATATGGTGGACACCCTTACAAACCTATATTTATTCCTCAAGGACATGACAAATTAATTAACATGGTCTAGCCTATTTCCAGACATGGCATTACTAACCTTCTATTCCCTACATTTTACATAGATCTATAATAAGTCCACAAGTCCATTTCAGTTCTTTGTGATATTTATCCCAGATGGTGGCCGTCTAATCAGTCAGCAACTTCCAAGCTCCCTGTTAGCCCGGAAATGACGATTCTCTTTCCGTGCTGAATTTGCGTTCCAATTATGTCACTTCCGGTCAACGTGTACTGATCTTGTAACTTCTGGGTGACGTCTGTCCGGTCCTGTAGCTGATACTCATAGGAGGTTATATGTAATTGTCTTTAATGTTGCGGCGGCCATTTTGGGATAGATCACTGTTGTTTGTTTAGAAGCCATTTTCTTGTGGTCACGACTCATTTGAACCCAAAAACAACAATAGAAAACATACTAAAAAACATAGAAGCATCTTAAAATAATCTAAAAACAATAAAATTCTGACTCAAGGTGATGTATTTATAAAAACCATTAGAGTTAAAAATCCTTATTTAAACCACTGGGGGATAAAGTTTTAAAATTATAAATCATGCCCATTTCACATTTAGCTAATTCAGTTGGTAGATTCCCTTCTCTACTGTCTGCAGACACCTTTTTCATACCAAAAAATGTTTAATGTGTTTTACCTCACAGTTGTGTTCCTGTTTAAAGTGCATAGATAGTGCATGTGTTGCAAGACCTTTCTGAATATTCCTCAAATGCTCTCCCAATCTAACTTTGAGGGGTCTACTAGTTATACCTATGTAAAACTTTTTACAAGTACATTCAATACAATAGATAACATTAAAAGAATTGCATGTAATAAATTCTTTTATATTGCACTATTTCCCATTACTGTCTATTTCTAATAATTTCATCCCAAAATTATTGGGGACATTTTTGCATTAAATGCAGGATCTACATCTAAAAAAGCCATTGCTTAATACTGTTGATTTTTTTGGTGATGTTGGACAGAGACTTCTGACCAATTTTGATTTGAGGTTAAGTGCCATTCTAAAAATACACATGGGATTTTCTGGAATCTGTGTTCCTATAATGGGATCTTTTTTAAAAAGACCCCAATGTTTGTTAATTATATTTTTCCACCTGTTGGTGTTGAGCAGTAAGATTCGTGATAAAAGACCATTTAAATTTATCCAAATTCAATGTATCCTTCTTTTCACTAAATATCAAATCTTTTTTATCAAATTTTCTTACTTTTTCTAATGCTGTAGAGATTTCTTTGTCTTCATACCACATTATTTAAAGGTAGTCTCCATTTCTTTTGCTTGTGATGAAAATATTTCCTCATCCATGCAATTTCTATGTAATCTTCTCAATTCCCCCATTGGTATTGAATTAAGCCATGCTTTTTGATGGCAACTATCCATATTGATGTAAAGCCTCAAATCTGTTGGTTTGGTAAAATATTTAGTTTTTATTATATTATTTTCAATATATATATATATTAAAATCCAGGAAATTGATACTTTGACTATTGTCAAATCATAATATATATTTATCATTCTGATTTAAATATGTGCAAAATTGCACTAATGTATCTTCATCACCTTGCCAAATAAATCAAATATTGTCAATATAACAATGCCAGGACACCAGGTTCGCCCTAAAGGGGTTGTTGGACCATACATTTTCTGTTTCCCACATACCCATAAAAATATTAGTATAACTTGGGGTGAACCTTGTGTCCATGGCAGTACCTCTTTTTTGAACATAAAATTCCTCTTTAAAAAACTAAATAATTGTTAAAAAGAATAAAATCAATACCTTCAATTAGAAACTTGAGTATGTCAGTTCCCAATGAAGAAATCCTTAGGGCTTTTTTAACTGCCTCAATCCCCTGATTATGATTTATTATGGTATACAGGGAACTGACATTGGCAGTAATTAAAAAATAGTCTTTCTGCCATGTCACACTATCTAAAAACTGTAAAACCTCTGTTGTATCTTTAAGATGAGACAGATTCTTTAAGACAAAGGGTTGGAGATAAGAATAAATGAACATCGATAAATTTGCCAAAAGTGAATCCACCCCAGATATAATGGGTCTCCATGGAGGTTTGAGTGGATTTTTATGTACCTTCGGCAAAATATATATTGTAGGGATGATTGGATCATCCATACAAATAAACTTACACTCATTCAGTGTTAGGGCCCCTTTCTTATTATGTTTGTCAACCAAATTATTTATTAATAATAATAATAATAATAATTTTATTTATATAGCGCTTTTCTCCTAAAGGACTCAAAGTGCTTCACATTTACAGTACAAAATACAAAACAAGCTTAAACAAGGGACATTAGTGAAATGCTTGGGTGAATAGGTGAGTCTTGAGTCTATTTTTGAAGGATTCTAGAGTGGAGGCCTCTCGAACTGTGCGGGGAAGTGAGTTCCATAAGGTTGGAGCCACAAAACTGAAAGCTCAACCCTCAGACAAATTCCGTGAGATTCTAGGTACTGTTAATAGTCCTTTGTCAATGGATCGCAGTAATAGAGTGGGACAGTAGGGAATCAGAAGCTGCTTCAGGTACCCTGGGCCATGGTCATGAAGGGCTTTGTAAGTTATTAATCCAATCTTGAAAGCAATTTGCCATCTGACAGGCAGCCAGTGAAGGGAGTAGAGAATGGGTGTTATGTGGCTGGAATGGGGCTGGTTGGTTAGTAGCCTGGCAGCTACGTTTTGTACCATCTGCAAGCTGTGTAATTCTTTTGCTGGGAGACCGAGGTAGAGGGCATTGCAGTAGTCTAGGCGTGATTATATAAATGCATGTATGACTTTAGGCAGATCTTCTGAGGGAATTAAGTGCTTGATTCTGGCTATGTTCCTCAGATGAAAGAATGAGGATTTGATTGTGGCTGATACATGATGTTTAAGTGTCAAGCCACTATCCAGGACAACACCAAGATTCCGCACATGTTTAGTGTTTTGTAATTCTGAACCCCCAAGCGTAAGTCCTGTTGGTTGGCTATGCTGTAGCCCTGTCCTGTGACCTATCATAAGAACCTCTGTTTTATCAGGGTTCAGTCACAGCCAACTGGCACTCATCCACTCCTGAAGCTCAGCTAGGCAGCCATTTAGGGTTGTTATTGGGTCATTTGTACCTGGAGCAAAGTACAGGTACAGTTGTGTATCATCTGCATAGCAGTGGTAAACCAGGCCATGATGTCTGATTATTTCACCCAGTGCATGTATACTGCAAAAAGCATGGGAGATAGTATAGAACCCTGTGGGACATCGCATGGAAGTGACACTGGTGATGAAGAGTTTACTCCAGAAGAAACTCTCTGTGACCTGCCAGTGAGAAATGATTTGAACCATCCAGTCCACAGAAATTTTTCAGGCGCTCAATTAGAATCCCATGGTCCACAGTATCAAATGCTGCTGAGTGATCCAGAAGGATTAAGATTGAACAATCACCTCTGTCTCTTGCCATCAGAAGATCATTAAGCACACATACCAGGGCTGTTTCAGTGCTATGTCTTCTCCTGAATCCTGACTGGAATGGATCATAAATATAATGGGTAGACAGGTGGGTTTCCAGTTGCACTGCCACCACTTTCTCAATGACCTTTCCTAGAAAAGGAAGGTTTGATACTGGTCTATAGTTGGTCATGCAGTTGGGGTCTAAATTAGGTTTTTTAAGAAGTGGTCTAACAATTGCTTCCTTTAGTGGTTCTGGAAAAATGGCTGTTTGCAAAGAGCATTGAACTATTTTTGCAATTACAGGGCCAATAATGTTTATAATGTTAATATCACTTTTTTGGTAGGATCTCCTCTAATTTTTTTATATGTTTCTTTGTCTCCAAGTTGTTTAAAAACTTTGGCTTCATAATCTGTTTTGTTAAAAAGTTCTATGCCCCCCTTTGTGTGCCAGTTTTATGATATGTTCCTTATTCTCTATAAGGTTTTTTAAAACTGTCCGTTCCTTTAATGTAAGGTTATTTTTTACCGTTCATGTACTAAGACTTTGAATATCATCTAAGATTAAAGTTCCAAATGATTCAATAAAACATCCTTTCAAATGTGAAGGATAGAATGTAGATTTAGGTTTAAAAACATCAGTATTATTGTTCTCCTGTACTATTTCTTCACTTGATTTCATTGAAAAAAAATTCTTTAAAGTTAATTCCTTAAAAACTTTTGTATATCAATTAAAATGTCAAATTGATTTACCTTAGCTGAAGGACAAAATGTAAGACCCTTTTCTAATACTGTTCTCTCTTCTTTCAATATGAGATGATTGCTCAAACTAAATATCTTGACTTTTTTATCATCCCGTTGTTCATTATCTTTGTTTTGCCTTTTGGTCACATCTTTTTGAACCACTTTTTCTTTCTTTTGCTTTTTCTTTTTATTCATAATTTTCTTTTTACATTTTCCTCCTCTTGTACTCCAATATGATTGTCTTATTTCCAATTGTTCAATTCCCTCACTCTGTCTAAAAAAGAAGAATGTCCCATATTCTCTCTTTCTAAGATGGAAAAAAGTACCTGTAAACTATAGGGGCAATAAACAGGAAAAATATCCCCCATACAAATCAAATTGGTCCCATAGAAATGAGTACCAATATCATGATAGAGATAAAGAGACAATGAATTGGAGGGAACCCAAGCATAATAATGGGACATCTGATTCAAACACATCAAGACATAAAAAGTGGAGGAAGTCACCCGTTAAAATTGGAAACAGATTCTCCATCTTAGAAAGAGAGAATATGGGACATTCTTCTTTTTTAGAGGTTTTTTAGGGGTTCAAAAATATGTAACTGAAAGGCAAAACAAAGATAATGAACAAAAGGATGATAAAAAAGTCAAAATATTTAATTTGAGCAATCCTCTCTTATTGAAAGAGAGAACAGTATTAGAAAAGGGTCTTAAATTTTATCCTTCAGCTAAGGTAAATCAATTTGACATTTTTATTGATATTCAAAAGTTTTTAAGGAAATTAACTTTGAAGAATTTTTTTTCAATGAAATCAAGTAAAGAAATAGTACAGAAGAACAATAATACTGATGTCTTTAAACCTAAATCTACATTCTATCCTTCACATTTGAAAGAATGTTTTATTGAATCATTTGGAACTTTAGTCTTAGTACATGTACAATAAAAAATAACCTTCATTTAAGGAACGGACAGCTTTAAAAAACCTTATAGAGAATAAGGAACTTATCATAAAACTGGCACACAAAGGGGAGCATAGTATGTTTTAACAAAACAGATTATGAAGCTGAAGTTTTTAAACAACTTGGAGACATAGAAACATATAAAAAACTTAGAGGAGGTCCTACCAAAAAAATGATATTAACATTAAATAATTTGGTTGACAGATATAATAAGAAAGGGACTCTAATACTGAACAAGTGTAAGTTTATTTGTATGGACGATCCAATCATCCCTACAATATATATTTTTCAGAAGGTACATAAAAATCCACTCCAACCTCCAAGGAGACCAATTATATCTGGGGTGGAGTCACTTTTGGCAAATTTATCAATGTTCTTGATTCTTATCTCCAACCCTTTGTCTTAAAGAATATGTCACATCTTAAAGATACCACAGAGGTTTTACAGTTTTTAGATAGTGTGACATGGCAGAAAGACTATTTTTTAATTACTGCCAATGTCAGTTCCCTGTATACCATAATAAATCATTATCAGGGGATTGAGGTTATTAAAAAAAGCCCTAAGCATTTCTTCATTGGGAACTGACATACTGGAGTTTTTAATTGAAGGTATTGATTTTATTATTTTTAACAATTATTTTGTTTTTTAAAGAGGAATATTATTTTCAAAAAAGAGGTACCGCCATGGGCACCAGATTTACCCCAAGTTTTGCTATTTTTATGGGTATGTGGGAAACAGAAAATGTATGGTCCAACAAACACCTTTAGGGCGAACCTGTTGTCCTGATGTTGTTAATTGACAATATTTGATTTATTTGGCAAGGTGATGAAGATACATTAGTGCAATTTTGCACATATTTAAATCACAATGATAAAAATATTATATCATTTGACAAAAGTTAAGATAGTATAAATTTCCTGGATTTGAATATATATATTGAAAATAATATAATAAAGACTAAAAATTTTACCAAACCAACAGATTCGAGGTCTAACATTAATAGGGATAGTTGCCATCTAAAAGCATGGCTTAATTCAATACCAATGGGGGAATTGAGAAGGTAACGTAGAAATTGTACAGATGAGGAAGTATTTTCATCACAAGCTAAAGAAATGGAAACTACCTTTACATCATGCAGGTATGAAGACAAAGAGAGGTCTACAGCATTAGAAAAAGTAAGAAAATTAGATAGAAAAGATTTGATATTTAGTGACAAGAAGGATATATTGAATTTGGATACATTTAAATGGTCTTTTATCACGAATCGTACTGCTCAACACCAACAGGTGCAAAAATATACTCAACAAACATTGGGGTCTTTTGTAAAAAGATCCCATTATAGGAACACAGATTCCAGAAAATCCCATGTGTATTTTTAGAAGGGCACCTAACCTCAAATCAAAGTTGGTCAGAAGTTTCTGTCCAACATCACCAAAAAACTCAACAGTATTAAGCAATGGTTTTTTTAGATGTGGATCCTGCATTAGATGCAAAAATGTCCCCAATAATTTCAGGATGAAATTATTAGAAATAGACATTAATGGGAAAAAGAGCAACATAAAAGATTTTATTACATGCCATTCTTTTAATGTTATTATTGTATTGAATTTACTGGTAAAAAGTTTGCAGGTGTCTGCAAACAGTAGAGTAGGGAGTCTAGCAACTAAATTAGCTAAATGTGAAATGGGCATGATTTATAATTTTAAAACTTTATGCTCTATTAGTTTAATTAAAGATTTTGAACTCAAATGGTTTTTATAAATACATCACCTTGAGTCAGAATTTTATTGTTTTTAGATTATTTTAAGATGCTTTTTTATGTTTTTTTAATATGTTTTCTGTTGTTGTTTTTGGGTTCAAATGAGTCCTGACCACAAGAAAATGGCTCCTAAACAAACAATAGTGATCTATCCCAAAATGGCCGCCACAACATTAAAGACAAATACATATAAACCTCCTACGAGTATCAACTACAGGACCGGACAGATGTCACCCGGAAGTGACAAGATCGGTACACATCGACCAGAAGTGACATAATTGGAATGCAAATAAAGTGCGGAAGGAGAATTGTCATTTCTGGGCTAACAGGGAGCTCGGAAGTAGCGAAAAAAGACTGACTGATTAGACGGCCACCATCTGGGATAAATATCACAAAGATCCAAAATGTACTTGTGGACTTATTAAAGATCTATGTTAAATGTAGGGAATAGGTGGTTAGTAATGCCTTGTCTGGAAATAGGCTAAACCATGTTAATTAATTTGTCATGGACTTGAGGTATAATTATAGGTTTGTAAGGGTGTCCTCCATATGCCTTGAAAAAGATACCTGTGGAGTATTGAAACGCGTTGGCGAGGAGGACATAGGGACACAATGTGATGGGATCCAGTAGGTGACAACAGGAGCTCCGGGGATGCCTGGTTTATTTTACATCCATGCGCTGTTTGCCTGCTTTTGTAGACATATACCTATGGTGAGAGTCCACTCTGTTTGATGTATTCATGTATGTCATATAATAAAAACTGTACTACACTATATGGAGTTTTTTCCCAATTTCCATATGTTCAACTCAATTTGAAAATAGAGTGAATCAGAAGAAATAGGAAGGAATTGAGTACCTGAAAGCCAGTGAAAACTTGGGTTTAGTTCAAATGCCTTTGTATGCCCATTATAGTAGACCATTTTCAATGCTACGGTTCTTACCTATTACATGTAACAGGAATTTTTTATAACAATATTGCACTATTGTTTGTTTTCTGTGTTTTTTCTCCAGATATATGGTGTGAGAAGCATGCACTTTTAGAGTGAAGTTGTCTATCAAGTGCCAAGGAGACCCTTTGGTTACTTATTTGGGGTATCTGTATATTATTTTTGGTGTATGGTGATATCTCACTTACCTTTGAAGTCACATTGGCAGCTCTACTAGAGCACTGATTTATTCCAATCTCTGTTTATCAGTCTGATTGGAGAATTTACTCTGATGATAAATAGGTCAGATATACAGTGCATCTGGAAAGAATTCACATCGCTTCACTTTTTCCAAATTTTGTTATATTACAACCTTATTCCAAAATGGAATAAATTCATTTTTGTCCTCAAAATTCTACACACAATACCCCATAATGACAATGTGTAAAAAGTTTTTTTTTCGATTTTTGCAAATTTAATTTAAAAAAACCTAAGAAATTACATGTTCATAAGTATTCACAGCCTTTGCTCAATACTTTGTTGATGCACCTTTGGCAGCAATTACAGCCTCAAGTCTTTTTGAATATGACACCACAAGCTTGGCACACCTTTCTTTGGGCAGTTTTGCCCATTCCTCTTTGAAGCACCTCTCAAGTTCCATCAGGTTGGATTTGAAGCATCGGTGCACAGCCATTTTCAGATCTCTCCAGAGATGTTCAATCGGATTCAAGTCTGGGCTCTGGTTGGGCCACTCAAGGACATTCACAGAGTTGTCCTGAAGCCACTTCTTTGATATCTTGGCTGTGTGCTTAGGGTCGTTGTCCTGCTGAAAGATGAACCGTCGCCCCAGTCTGAGGTCAAGAGCACTCTGGAGCAGATTTTCATTCAGGATGTCTCTGTACATTGCTGCATTCATCTTTCCCTCTATCCTGATGAGTCTGCCAGTTCCTGCCACTGAAAAACATCCCCATTCCATGATGCTGCCACCACCATGCTTCACTGTAGGGATGGTATTGGCCTGGTGATGAGTGGTGTCTGGTTTCCTCCAAACATAACGCCTGGCATTGATGCCAAAGAGTTCAATCTTTGTGTCATCAGACCAGAAATGTTGTTTCTCATGGTCTGAGACTCCTTTAGGTGCATTTTGGCAAACTCCTGGTTGGCTGCCTTGCTTTTTACTAAGAGTGGCTTCCATCTGGCCACTCTATCATACAGGCCTGATTGGTGGATTGCTGCAGAAATGGTTGTCATTCAGGAAGGTTCTCCTCTCTCCACAGAGGAATGCTGTAGCTCTGACAGAGTGACCATTGGGTTCTTGTTCACCTCACTGACTAGGGCCCTTCTTCCATGATTGCTCAGTTTAGATGGCCAGCCAACTCTAGGAAGAGTCCTGGTGGTTCCAAACTTCTTTAAATTCACAGATGATGGAGGCCACTGTGCTCATTGGGACCTTCAAAGCAGCAGATATTTTCTGTAACCTTCCCCAGATTTGTGCCTTGAGACAATACTATCTCGGAGGTCTACAGACAATTCCTTGGACTTCATGCTTGGTTTGTGCTCTGACATGCACTGTCAAGTGTGGGACCTTATATAGACAGGTGTATGCCTTTCAAAATCATGATCATGTCCAAACAACTGAATTTACCACAGGTAGACTCCAATTAAGCTGTAAGAACATCCCCAGTATGATCAGTGGAAACAGGATGCACCTGAGCTCAATTTTGAGCTTCATGGCAAAGGCTATGAATACTTATGTACATGTGATTTCTAAGATTTTTTTTTAACTAAATTTGCAAAAATCTCAAAAAAACTTTTTACACATTGTCATTATATAGTATTGTGTGTAGAATTTTGAGGCCAAAAATAAATTTATACCATTTTGGAATAAGGCTGTAACATAACAAAATGTGGAAAAGTGAAACGCTGTGAATACTTTCCAGATGCACTGTAATCCAGAGGGGGGCAGCTAGGAGAGTCCAGAGTCATAAACAGAGGCTCAGCCTCTTGTCAAAGAACCAAAGAATGACCAATAACATAAGCACAACTCAGAAGTACTCACCAGACTCATAAGAAAGTCAAATGTTCACTTAGAAGACTGTGAGAAAGTAAACAGTCATCCACGTGCATCATTCAGGATGTAATATTTGGATGTTGTGAGGCTGGGCTTTGTTTGTTTTTTCGCTCTGGTTGGAACATGATAACATTATTGGGATTGGACCTTGGATATCTTCAGACATACCCATAATATGGAGGTTTTTGCAACACCCACTATTATCAAAATCATCGAAACAACGTATCACAGCTTTAAGTTTTTGGCCATGTAGAGAAACAGTATCATAGAGTTCAACATGAAAATCCACTGTAGTCTCAGTCTGTTCCCCCAAATCAGTCAAGCGGTGGGTGACTTTGGAGATATCCACTTTCAGTGTGGTTATTTCTGTTTTTACTATTTCTTTAAGATGTCTCTCCAACTCAAGAAAATCTTGTATAAAAAAAGGTGTTGTTTAGTTGGCAGGGAGCGAATGTGGGTTAATATGCCTTCCAGGTCAGCCTCACACCCCCTGTCAACATCCATGTGGGCAAAGGAAAGCTATGTTTCCAGTGCTGTCCAACTATTGAGGGTATACTGTAATGGGTTGAGTAGCCTCTAGCCAGTGCATTTTAAGAGAGGAGGGGGCCCGTGTTTAGTCCCCATCCAGGGCCCCTTCCTCTCTCTTCGGCGGCCGCTGTGCACTGACAGCCTCAGCAGACACCGGGCAGTATACTGTGCTCCGATAGCACTCCCGCTAGGATTTTTTAGCTGGGCACTGCACCCTGCCCTATTTCTAAAGGGCAGAAAGCACCCTGCCCTACTTAGCAGTGCTCTGCTAAAACAGCCAGCAGGTGCCATCCTCATCCGCGGGCCATAGTGTCCCATGGGTGGGGAAAGCTGCGGTGTAGTGGTCACCGCTGGTGAATGGATGCCAAGCACAAGCGCCCAACATTGATTCACAGAGGCAAAAAAGGGAAAGGAATATTGCGCTGTCCAGTCTTTTATACACACAGATGAGCCAAGAGTATACAAAATTATTACATTTATTGATAGATAACAACAATTATTTCAAGACATAAACAGATAAATCCACTAAAACATAACAATCAAAAATAAAACAAAATTAAATCTCTCCAGTAAAAATATGTCTGATTAGAATATATTAGTTCGGCACAAAGGTGTTCAGTAATTAATCATGCAACAGTATATTCAAAATTTAACACTTTGTTCACAATATTGACACAAAGTAATTTATTATATTCCTCTGAATCAAGTTATAGAGAAATTAGAGAGAATTAAAAAGTCAGATAGCTGTGTCAAGGCTGTAATGAGGCATAACTAAGTCCAATCATGATGAGTAATCCAATTATTATCCAAGGACCTGACACATCAGTCTAGGACAAATCAGTCTGCAAACCTTTGTTATATAAAAATTGTGCCCACTGTAGCCACGAGTCAAACGGGCTAGTGATTATCCAGAATCAGTAAACCACTGGGTCATAGTTACTGGCCTGCAGACCACCCCTCAAATAACTCACCAATCCTTAGTAGGTGTATCTCTTGGTAAATTCCAATGGAAAAAAGAAGACAGGAATAAACTGCAGGGATGACAGTTCTTTCCATGTGCTTGCGTTATATAAGTAGCAGTCGAATGGAGCCACAGGTCCACCCGCCTTCGGTACTCACTGAATGTGTAGCAGGCAAAATCACCAGTGATATCAGAAGTGTTGGAAAGCTGTCGCACTGCCCATGTATAAGGCAGCAAAGTGTAACAGCAAGTCTGCCTGTCGTACGTGTCCATTAAATTGAGTGTGAATAGAAGGTAAAACACTAAATGTGCAGTTTAAAGATAGTTCACTGCCGGTATCCGGGATAGTAAATGAAGATATCGGTGAGTGTTCCTATTAGGTGTTAGTTGGGGTTAATGTCCAGAGTACCCATATATATTCTAACGCTTTTCCCCATATAGCATATGGGTTCATTAGAGGATTATGGGTAGCAGGAGGGTCCCAGCTGCATAGTATTAAATATCAATTAGTGGATCTATTACTTATATATAAGAAAGTAAATATTGCCCATTAAATCAAAGTAATTACAATATCATAATACATAATTTAAAACCAGTAATAAAAATACATATATTATACATGGAAAAATATTTAATACATACAGTAAATAAGTATAAACATAAACACATACTCTTGGCTCATCAGCTAAAAATCACCTAATAGTGATTCTAACATAGGAGTCACATAGGAGCATTACTTCATATTATTAGGGGCAAAGGAAGCATGTTAATTAGTCAACAAATGAATCATTATATATTGTGACAGGGTCAGCATAATTCCACATGAAGTAAATGTGGAATATCCAGATCTCCCAGGTTTGGTAGAGCAAAGGCATTAGGATTGTGTAAATGTCCAGTTCAGGTGTTGCCTCAATCAGTGCATGGATCACAGACACCCGTGAGAACCTGGTTTAAGAACAGCAGAGACACTGGGGAAACTGAGCCAGATGATGATTCTTGTCTAAATAAATATATATATATATATATATATATATATATATATTGGATTAACCAGAAATTGAATTTGTGGAAATCATTTTGTAGGGAGTTAGAAACAGCGTCACTGAGCTAATGTCTCATATATCAATTAAAGCTCATATACTTTATCTGTTTATTCAGTATTTTATTATGATAAGGAAAAAGAAAGTATACAATAACTTCCTGTCACGGCCAGGGTCTCTCGGCATGGTGGTCTTCGGGTATTACCTGTGAGGTCACTATGGCGGGGGGTGTCTGGTGGTGGCGCTGGTGTTTGGCGAGGGGCATTGGCTGCGTGTGTTTCTGTGCGGGCACATTGTCACTCAGGGCTGGTAGGGCCTGGCGGTGTTTCCATTCCGTTTGGCATGGGCGTCGCCATCTTGTCTTCTGACCATGTGATTCAACTGCCCAATCTTGGTGAGTCATGTGCTCCTCTCAGCCAGTCATAGCGCGACATGAGGTATTTAGGAAGGTTCGGAGCTTTCCTTCATTGCCAGTGCAACGTGTATCTCAGCCTAGCTGAGAGGGAGTTCTCTGAGCTCACCTCTTGTTACCTGTGTAAACGTTACCTGCCAGCTTGCTTGTCAGCTCCAAAAACCCGCTGGACTACCCTGCATCCTCCACTACCTTTTCCCCTGCCTGAGTGCCTGAGCCTGCTGACACCCTGCTCCTTGCCTCCATTTCACTCCCAGCTGGACTCATCACCTCTGCCTGTGTTTTTTCAGCTCACTAACCTGCATACTGGACTGTTCTTATCTGCCACTATCTGGACATTCTCCCATTATCCTCACTACAGTTTACAAGTGCACTTTAGTGCTAAACCTGAACTTTTGCTTTTGCCATTCCCATGTCTGCTAAATCACTCATTAAAGATTCTATCTTTTTATTTAAATTCGCTTCTCTATCTGCTCCTGTCACCACCCCGGGTCCACAACTAAACCAGAACATTACACCTCCCTTGCTACAATTTAAGACATCATACAGATGTAAAAAAACTAGCAAGAATAAGCAGAGGATTTCAAATCTATATTACAAAAATTTACAAATTTAAATACTAGAGATATGATAATTTCCAGTAGTTATTAATTATCATGGAAATAATCATATTTCTAGTATTTAAATTTGTGAATTATATAATTTTTTGCCGTCACCAGCGATCCGTGGCAAATTGCCACGACCGGAAGCGACGCAAATCCTCACATCCTGTTTGTGTTCCAAGCTGGGAAGCATAAATTGTTAGTCTATGACGAGCAAGGCAGGGGCGCATTAGTGTGGTTCCTGTGTGAGCAAGTGGGGAGGGTATATAAAGTGGTATCAAGCTCATTTTGCTACACTGACATTATTGTCAGGAAAGGATATTGCGACATTAGACTAGAACCAGATAGATTGCCAGCCAAATTGCTACAGTAAGGATACAGGGAGAAACATAACACTGCTCAAAATCCAGTTGAGATTAGGAAATATAATATATATATATATATATATATATATATATATATATATATAGTTGGTAATTGCAGCAACAATGCAAATGCAAAAGAGCCATCTTGTAGGTGTATAGAGGTGTGATGTGGGTGTGTAGAGGTGTGATGTGGGTGTATAGAGGTGTGATGTGGGTGTGTAGAGGTGTGATGTGGGTGTTTAGCCAGAGTTACTAACTATTCTGAGTTATGTGTATGTATTGATGGCGCCAGATTGAGGAGGAGCTCCTGCACCTACAGGGGATGAGTGAATACCAGTGATAATGATGATGACTGCTCTCCTATGCAGAAGACTGGGGCAGTGCGATCATACAGAATGTGCATGTGGTCATATTGGCATTCCAGGTGCAAATTATACACATTCAGGACCTCATTCAGAGTCGGTCGTTGCGGCTGCACGGTCGTAAGGGAAAAGGGGCTGGATATGCAAATGATGCACTCGCAAGTTGCGTCCCTAAGATCGGATCGTTAGCTGGCCGACCAAGGGGCAGATGCGGCCTTAAGACAAAAACAACGCCCCCATCTCGTACGCATTACACGTCATCTCCGGGCATATAAGGATTAATCGAGACCATCGGGAACCATCGAAACTGGTCGTAGAGCTTATGGTTGACCATACCCTCTCTTAAGCACTACGATCAGGTCAGTGTACAAACCACCCATGTCACATGTGCCATGACACTACTTTGTTAATTATGCACTCCCATAAACCGTATGCACTCCCACAAAACGCCGTTCGCATAATTAGGCACGCCTGCGTTCGGATCTCCACTCCCCCGTTTTCAAGCACCTTCCCCTGTTACCACCCACAAACGCCTCATTCTGTCACTCAAACTACCGACCTGGCTGTGTTCAAGGAGAAAGAAATTTCAGATCGTAGCAGCTAGTTTGCGCACTTTACGCATGCGCAGTTTAGCGAACATCGGTGGCGTATGACCGTGCGGCCGCAACGACCGACTCTGAATGAGGTCCTCAGTTTGCAGTGGGTGTCCGGGAATGCCCTCACATTACATACAGTTCAGAATCAGGACCATAATGCAGATCTCTTCCATCAATAAGGGATTCACTGCTCACTTAGTTATTGTATAATTTGTACATCTGTACAATGTATTCAGTACTGCTCCTTTATTTAGACTGACAATCTGAAATGACAATCCATAAACATGCACACATTCGTCTAATAAATTGGAGATATCTGCTATTCTTCACAGAATTCAACTCCTCATTTTAATCTCTTTATATGGGCTCCTCTCCTCTAATATTATTCATTTAGTAGATACATTAATGCACAGTAAATTAATGATGCACATTTTGCTTTTGGATACCCCAAAATTTAACGTTTCTTTTTTTTTTATTAGCTGTACCTATTAATTGTGTTAATTAAGGTTGTTGTAAAAATAATATATGAGATTACAAGAGGTTTTAGTTTATTGGTTCACATAAAATATGTGATAATGGCCCAAGCAGATCAACCCCCTCTAAATGGATTTTAATATTGCCTGGACATTCTCCAATGGATGGGCACGAGAGGGATTGCACCAGTAAATATCTAAAAGAGGGGAGACTTGGAGTGAAGATATATGTGCAGCTCGTGGGTACGTGCACGGGGTCGAGAGGAGAGCCCTGCTTGAGCCAACAAGGAGATAGTTAAAAGCAGATGGGACTTGCACTGATTGCGCAGTTCAGTGGAGCAATGATCCAAAGCAGGTGTGCATCTCGCTGAATTCAAATCGGAGGTGGCATTGGTTGCAGACAGCCGGATCCAGCAGCCCAGTAACTCCATAAGCCAGTTTCACACCTGCTGGTTTTGGACATCCGGCCAAGAAACAGGCAGAAGCCAGACAGTGTTTTTCAGGCACTCAGTGCCTTTCACAAGCAGCAGCTTTGAGCCGCTTTTAATGTTTTTTTTTCTTTACTTATCTACTGAGCATTTGCAGCAGCAGTAACTGCTGCACAAGCCAACCGGTGTGCGTGTGTAAGGAAACATTGTTTCCTATATGCCACTGGCATGCAGGGACATCATGGGCACGGAATGGCAGCCATCCTTCCCAGTAGATATTTCCAACTGGTACACAGCAAAAGTGCCATGCCTGGTACATGTGAAAGGACCCACCTGCTTCCCTGCTTAACTATATTTCACACCGGGTAAAAAAACAGGTGGCTCTTTGCCGCCCGGTCAAAACCAGCAAGTGTGAAACTGGCCATAGTGTGTTTGTCGGAAGCTTCCGGACAGCCAGAAACAGTAAACACCCTTCAAAGAGAGACAGGAGGCGTGGTTAGAGGTGGAGCCATGCTGGGTGACATCTGCAGCTGGGAGAGGCTGTAAGGCTCCGTACAGCGAGCTGGGAGGTGCAGCTGTGGGCGGAGCTGTCCTTACTGACAGGTGGTATGCGCGTCCAGGAGGCGTAGCTGATCACAAAGGAGAGACAGCTTCCCTGGGGTGGCTGGCGTTTGCATGCTTTTTGTAGTTGTGTACCCCAGACTTTGACCAAGTATTAGGGACCTCCAGTATCTGAGAGGCCGTGATGTGGCCTGGAGGCTTAGCCATATCTTTGCAAATATATGCAACTGGGATCTCTGAATTATCTACCACCATGTACTTTTTCAAATCTTATTGCCGATTTCATTCTGAGCGTTGGGGGAATACTTTTTGCTGGTTTTTGTCAGAGACAGACAATCTCTCCTAGAGTAACCTCGATTAGAGCAGCCAGGATACATATATCTGAAAAAGATACAAATAACTCAGGCTTATCAAGCTTGTTTTGCTACAGTGATGTTATTGCCAGGAAAGGATATTGCTACATTAGACTAGAACCAGGCAGATTGCCAGCCAAATTGCTACAGTAAGGATACAGGGAGAAACATAACACTACTCAAAATCCAGTTGAGATTAGGAAACGTATCACTCAAATAGAGACCATTGTTTTCGACTGGTACAAAATAGTCTCTGGCAGAGTCGTCAACCCGGGCAAAATTGTGCATAAAATAGAGGCTAGCGCTAAACTTTAATTCATTAGTGAATATATAATTATATATATATATATATATATATATATATATATATAATCGCCAGAAAAGCAGACGGCACTCGTCAGACCAGTTAGTTTGCTTTATTCATTCCGACATGTTTTGGGGGCAACCCCCGTCCTCAGGGACAAACGTATAACATCATAGTGCAAAGACGAACATATATAGACACTCCCACCCCAATCCGTGTTAAATTACCTAGTATGCACACCTGTGTTCCATGGCTCCGTGCAGTATAACATCAAGGACAGAGTGGTTAAATTGGATATATCTGTTTTTTCTAAAAACATACCCAAACATTTTAGGAGTACCAGAGTCAGAATGAATAAAGCAAACTAACTGGTTCCACTACAAGTCTGACGAGTTCCGCCTGCTTTTTTATCGATTATATGGTCTCCACATTATAGATACAAGGAGGGCACCGCAGCAGCTTACAAACAAGATGATTATTCATTGATCTCTCACGGAGTGCCGGGCTGAGAAGTGCAACTATATATATATATATATATATATATATAAAAATGCAAAAACAAACTATGAATTCAGCGCCAGTACCAAACATTATTAATTAATCACTAATGTGATTTAAAATTATTTAAACACAATGCAAGAAAACCCACAAGATATTGATCTACATGGGTGTCAGCTCCATGTCAATAGTATGTAGTATTGGTGAGAGTACTACTTTGAAAATGGAAACGGGGGTTTATTGACTGTGGGCGACAATACTGCTATTGGTACACTAAATAAATTAGGACAAAGTGCTAAGTGCAAGATGTGCCTATAAATCACACAATAACTTATGCATTGATAAGTAGAAAAGTGCTTTAGTGCAAGGATAGATCAATAAGGTGATAAAAAATTGTCAAAAATGGTTTTAAAAAATATTAATTTAATCTAAACGAGATAAAAACAAATACAAACAAACATTATGGTTCCTTCATGAGGCAATACCCCAAATAAATACAATGTTGAAAAAAATAGGAATAAAAAAAAAAAAAATGAAAAAAAAAAAAATGAAAGCAATTCATTTGCAAATTAGGATAAAAAGAGGTTTAGCTTATCTGGATGTCAGTATAAAAGAGTCTGCATTTGGATCTCATGGGCAAGCAAAGATACCCGAACGCATTTCGTCTTCTGACTTCTTCCTGGGGATGAGGGTTAGGGAATGAGGGTCACCTATTTATACCCCTCTACACCTTCCACTAGGGACTAAGAACGTCTGGGTCACAGGTCAATTGTATACCCGGATCACATGTCAGGAATTAAATTACACCACACTCCCATATAGAAGTGCTCAGTATATGAAGGATGACTATGAATAATGTCCAAGAATAGGATTTTTCGTTTGTTTAAACACTCAGTGCATCTCTGTGGCTGGATAATCCAACACCTCCGCTCTCACATACGGATACTTCTGCCAGTCCTTTGCATCACATCCGGTCACGTGTGCCACTCCGGGGCAGTCCAGCATCACCATCCGCGTGCCGACCCTCCGTCACATCCGGTCTCGGGACAATGTAGCGCCTCCATCTTCCCACGTGCGTGCTTTTGCCAGGCTTCTACGTCACAGCCGGTCACATGTCAGCTCCAAGTTAAGTCTGTGATAAGGTGCCAGCCAATCAGCTCCCAACTGTCATTTTTCAAACACAGCCTGTGAGATGACAGTTGGAAGGTGATTGGCTGGCACCTTATCACAGACTTATCACTTTTCACTCTGTCACTTATCACTGCTTAGTACATATACCCCTTTATTTGAAATTGTAATAAGCTACTGTGATGATCTGTTTAAATAAATGTAAATTGACAATCTGCAGAAGTCAGATTTACTAAAATAGATAACTTCACTTCTCATATAATTGCTGAAACCACTACTCCTTCAGACTATTGATACCGGCAAGGAAGAAGGTGGTTATTACACTGTAACACTTTATCAGGGCAAACCTGGTACTGTACACCGCTGATCAGGGAAATGTATTATAGTAGGGTAACAATCTTACTTCCTTGTTGTGTCTATCAGTACAGGTTCCAATAGATAATCCCATTGTCACTTCAGAACCAATTACCTCTTTCTATTTCCCATATCTCCAGATAGCTTTTTACTGAATGGCCAAATTCTGGTCTTTTTGGAAAATAAAGTTGAAAGCACCCAATTTAAATTTTTAATTCCTGTCATTTATACTGGTTTCTGCCAGTTCTGAGCCGAAGGGCCAGAGAGTGGTACAATAATGAGTGTCTGCAGGCAACAGTGAAGCATGATGGAGGTATCTTGCAAGTTTGGGGCTACATTTCAGCAAATGGAGCTGGAGATCTGCTCAGGTTTATTGGTGTCCTCAATGCTGAGAAATACAGGCAGGTACTTATCCATCACCAAATACCATCAGGGAGGAGTCTGATTGGCTCCAATTTTTTCTGCAGTAGGATAATGACCCCAAACATACAGCCAATGTCTTTAAGAACTATCTTCAGCGTAAAGAAGAACATTGAGTCCTGGAAGTGATGATATGGTCCCCACAGAGCTCTGAGCTTAACATTATTGAGTTTGTCTGTGATTACATGAAGAGACAGAAGGATTTCAGCAAGCCTACGTCCACAAAAGATCTATGGTCAGTTCTCCAAGATGTTTGGAACAATTTCCCTGCCAAGTTCCTTCAAAAACTATGTGCAAGTGTGCCTAGAAGAATTGATGCTGTTTTGAAGGCAAAGGGTGGTCTCACCAAATATTGATTTGATTTTGATTTCTCTCCTGTTCATTCACTTTGCATTTTGTTAATTAAATTATTCACACTTCTATTTTTTAAAGCATTCTTACTTTGCAGCATTTTTAAAACTTTTGCAGTTTGTACATATATTTTACCATTACATTTTTACATATTTTATTATTATCTAATCATTAATACTCATAATATCCACCCTTTAATTAAATACTGTATATACATAAAAGCAGGACTTAAAGTGGTCCTAGAGAGGAGGTGGAACTCATCACCCCTCTCCCTCATTTGGCGGAGCTACTCTGATATAATTCTTTGCCATTGCCACAAGCACAACTATAGATTACAACACCCAGGGAAATCCCCTGGAACACTGGGCCTGATTCAGACCCGGTCGCAAGCGCTGAGCGCTCGTAACCGGGTCGATGGTGGCCCAGAGCGCATGCGCACGACGGAGCCGGCTCCGTCGTGCGCATGCGCGAGACCCGGATAGCGATGGGCAAACCGTTGTTCCGGGTCTCGCACCAAAGGGGGCGTGCTGTCAATGTTGAGTGACAGCACGCCCCCTTTGGTGCGCGGGCCGAGGGGTGGCTGCCCAAATGAAAGCGTTCGAATGTGAACGCCTACCATTTGGGGCCGGCCCCACTGACATCACAAGTTATGTCAGTGGAGAGATTCCAGCTCTGTTAGAGCTGAAATCTCTCTGGGGCTTGCAGCAACAAGACCCTACCACAAGGGTCTCATCGCAAGCCCGATGGTCGCGATGGTCTTGACCATCGCGACCATCTTCCTGGCCGCTCGCTATAGCTGTGGGTGGTCACCCACAGCTATTCGAGCAGCCAGGAGGCCGTTCTAAAAAAAAAAAGACCGGCCCTGATTTAGAGTGAGCGATCTGTCAGAGCGACTGGCTCTGAATCAGGGCCTCTGTTCTTTAAAACACTGGCTGTATATAGTATTTATGCTACTTTAAAACAAATTGGAAACAAAAACAAAGGAAGTACAAGAGCAAGGTAAAACCTCAATATGTCTGGGATGAATACACACTGTTGCAGGGCCGTAGCTACGGTAGTGAGGCCGGTGCCATCGCACAGGGCACCACAGGTCAGGGGGCGCTGTTTGGATCTGTCAAATTTCTGTTTATTATCATTTTTGCTTGTAGCCTCCTCTTATTTCATCCCCAGCATCTCCTGGCCTCTCCTATCTCTTCCCTGGCCCTTCCCCATAAAGCCATGGCCCTTTTTTGGGTGCATTATGTCCCTTTTAAAAATGAGGGAGGCGCCAATGCTCTTTCTTTCACAGGGCACCAAAAAGTCTAGCTACGCTCAGCACTGTTGTATACAGGAAATTTAAAGTGAAAGGCTGGGGGTTGCTCAGGTCCACAGAAGCTTTAGGGACTATGATAGTATGAAATATTTTTTAGATGCTTTTATAACACATCTGCCATTAGCTGGCACAACAATGTTAGGTTACTTAAAAAGAAAAAAAAATTATATGACATCAGCGTCACTGTTATTTTTCTGCCACTAGAGTGCCAATATAATAATAATAATAATGATTATTATTATTATTTGTTGCAAACCCTATGTATCTAATAACAGCCTATCCCTAAACCTAATTAATACCTAACTCTTACCCTAACTAAAATGGTGTGTCAACATACTGGCAGTCAACAAATCGACTGCATATAAAATAGGGGTTAGGTATGAAGTCCCGGCTATCGGGATGCCACAGTTCAGAATACCGACAGCGGCAACCCGACAGCCAGAATCCTGACACCCATAAGAACTAATGGTAAGTCTTCCCCTGACCCCTACCCTAACCCTCCCTCCCTGGTGTCTAACCCTAACCTACCCCCCTAGTGCCTAAGCCTAATCTCCCCCTCCCCGCAGCCTAAACTAAACCTAACACCCCCTTCACAGTGCCAAAACCTAACCCCCTTGTAGTGACTAAACCTAACCTCCCCCTCACGGCACCCTAATCCTAGCCCTCCCTCGAGAAGTGCCTAACCCTCTCCCTAGTGCCTAACCCCGCTACCTAACTCTAACCTCCTCCTAACACCCCGATACTTACCTTCAGGATGCCAGCAGTCGGGATCCTGGTGCCGGGATTCCGACCTGTTGGGATTTTGGTGCCGATATTCAGACCTTCGGCATCCTGCACACCAGGATGCCGACTACATCCCCCAAAAAGACATAGGGGTACATTTAATAAAGTGAGAGTTTTTATAAATGGAGATGTTGCCCATGGCAAGCAATCAGTTTCTAGCTATTATCTTCTAGAAGGTGCTATTACAATTACTTTGCCACCAATCTGTAGCTGCTGTTTGGTACACAGATATATATAACATTCCAGTGTTTGCATGTTTTTATTGTTTATTTATCACTCAAGTGAGTGATACATGTTATTTAACAATATTGTTTAACCTTATTACAGATTATTTTATCCCTGAATGAAGTACTTTATATTATTAAAACTAGAACATGCTAAAAAAATAGGAAACAACAAGAGTCACAGCACAGTATGCACATTGTATCCCTCAGTATGTGGTATTCTGCCAATGTAACATGTAACAAATTTACAGTATGAGGAAGTACTATGGTTAGAGTTGTGACACAAGAAATATCCCCTCTATAACTACCTAGACACAAATTCCTCATTCTACAGAGGATAACAGGAGAAACATTAAGGACATCTATAATGAGGGGCTCTGTAATAACAGGTAAGGTTCCTATCCACACACAGTGCCACAGGTATATACATCTGTACTATAATATTACATTTATGTTTTAGGACATATTACTATGCACCATACAGCACAACAAGGTTCCCATACACACACAGTGCCACAGACATAATGATACATCTGTACTACACTATTACATTTATGTTCTAGGACATATTACCATGCACCATACAGCACAACAAGGTTCCCATCCACACACAGTGCCACAGGCATAATGATACATTTGTACTACACTATTACATTTATGTTCTAGGATATATTACCATGGACCATACAGCACAACAAGGTTCCCATCCACAACCAGTGCCACAGGCATAATGATTCATCTGTACTACACTATTACATTTATGTTCTAGGTCATATTACCATGCACCATACAGCACAACAAGGTTCCCATCCACACACAGTGCCACAGACATAATGATACATCTGTACTACACTATTACATTTATGTTCTAGGACATATTACCATGCACCATACAGCACAACAAGGTTCCCATCCACACACAGGGCCACAGACATAATGATACATCTGTACTACACTATTACATTTATGTTCTAGGACATATTACCATGCACCATACAGCACAACAAGGTTCCCATCCACACACAGGGCCACAGACATAATGATACATCTGTACTACACTATTACATTTATGTTCTAGGACATATTACCATGCACCATACAGCACAACAAGGTTCCCATACACACACAGTGCCACAGGTATAATGATACATCTGTACTACACTATTACATTTATGTTCTAGGACATATTACCATGGGCCATACAGCACAACAAGGTTCCCATACACCAGGGCCGGATTAAGATCTGTGGGGGCCCCTGGGCAACAAACATGTGGGGGCCCCTATTAAATGTGACAAACTGGGGGTATGCGCAGTGGAGACCCCAGTAGTGTCAGTGCCCACAGTGGTAGTGCCCCGTATGCAGAGCCCACAGTAGTGGTGCCCTTTATGCAGTGCCCCAGGAGTGGTGCCCCATATGCAGTGCCCCCTATGCAATACTCCCATTAGTAGTGTCCCCTGTAGTTATGCCCCCTGTAGTAATGCCCCCTGTGGTTGTGTCCCCAATAGTAATGCCCCCTGTATAACTACCCCCAGTAGTAATGCCCCCAGTAGTCATGCCCCCAATAGTAATGCCCCCCAGTAGTCATGCCCCCTGTGTGTGCCCAATAGTAATGCCCCCTGTATAAATGCCCTCAGTAATAATACCCCTGTAGTTGTGCCCCCAGTAGCCATGCCCTTTGTGGTAGTGGCCCCTGTAGGAGTACCCCAGTAGTAATGCCCCACCTTCAAGTAGTAAATCCCCCAAGAGTAGAGCCCCCAATATTAATGCCCCCTGAGTAATTCCCTCAGAAGTGGTGCCCCCAATAGTAATGCCCCCCAGAGTAATGCCCCCAGTAGTTATGCCCCCCCACCCCGAGTAATGCCCCCAGTAGTAATCCCCACCGAGGATTGCCCCCAGTAGTAATCCCCCCCGAGTAATGCCCCCAGTAGTAATCCCCCCCTGAGTAATGCCCCCAGTAGTAACTCCCCCCGAGTAATGCTCCCAGTTGAAAAGAAAATTGCATTTAAAAAAAAAAGAAGCTATTACTTACCTTAAGCCCCGCTCCCGCTGCCGTCCACGTCCATTCCGCCCGGCTGCTCCTCTGCACTATGGGAGAGACGTCATGACCTATCTCCCATAGTGCACTGCGTGAGCCGGAAGCCGGTGCTCACGAATGAGCTCCAGTCTCCAGCTCCTGCTGACACTGCGGGGAGGGAGCCGGGCGCCCGCTGGTTACAGCGGGAGTCTGGCAAATAATGCCTCCCTGCAGCACCGGGATTAGGTTGGCCAGAGGAGGCGGAACTGGCTCCGTCTCCTCCGGTTCCCATTAACCCCGATGGGTGTGGGGGCCCTTCAGTGCCGGATTAAGGGGGGGGACGATTGCCCCTGTCGCCCCCCCCCTTAATCCGGCACTGCCATACACACACAGTGCCACAGGTATAATGATACATCTGTACTACACTATTACATTTATGTTCTAGGACATATTACCATGCACCATACAGCACAACAAGGTTCCTATCCACACACTGTGCCACAGGTATAATGATACATCTGTACTACACTATTACATTTATGTTCTAGGACATATTACCATGGGCCATACAGCACAACAAGGTTCCCATCCACACACAGTGCCATAGGTATAATGATACATCTGTACTACACTATTACATTTATGTTTTAGTACATATTACTGTGGACCATACAGCACAACAAAGTTCATATACATTTCTCATGTGATGCGTGGTCAGTTTGTGGTTATTAGGGATAAACTAGTCTGAAAGAAATACACTTAGAAACTGTAAGTTTACAATTATCAGCAAAACCTGAGCAGTGATAACACCGTGTGATCTATGGGCCTGATTCAGAGCCGGACACTATTAGCACTCGCTCGTCCAGAAAAAGGGGTGGCTATTTAAATTAACTGTTCGCTCTTTGCGGTCTGTTCACGCCTCTATGTCTGAACGAGCGAACAAAACATGCGAACGTAATTTTGAAAAAAACGCCCCCTGGCTGCTCGCATCATACGTCATGTCCGCTATTATTAGATTAATCGAGTACATCAGACGGCGTATGAACTGCTCGCTATTCTTGTGGTTGGTTTTTCCTACCACAATCATGCGAGCAGTTCTGACTATAAAACAACCAAGTGACGTGGTTGATGACGCTGCTTTGTTAATTATGCACACCCTTAAAACGCCTGTTTTGACCATTTGGCACGCTTGCGTTCGGATCTCCACTCCCCGTTTTCAAGCACCTTCCCCTGTTACCACCCACAAACGCCTCACTCTGTCACTCAAAATAGCAGGCATTCGCTATTTAGCGAGCACACGATTTTTGGCCGCACTGACTGGTTTGCGCATGCGTATTAAAATCCGTATGCATGCGCAGTTGTGCGAACATCGGTCGGAACGAACGAGCGGCCGCTTGCGAGCGGCTCTGAATCAGGCCCTATGTCCTATACCACGGTCTCTCAGTTATGCTGTTTTTTATTACATGTTACATGTATGTGTGGTGTAAAGATTGTTATCTCATTGCTTTTAGTGCACCTAGTAATGTACTTATCTTTAGAAGTGCAAAAGGAAAGTGCATCCCATAGAAGTATAGGATGAGACTGAAGCAGCGCCTCCTCTGTGTATAGTGACAGGACTGAGCATCCATACACAGTTACCCCAAAAAATATGCCTTCCATATCCCTTTATCTAATTTCAAAAATCTGACTCCACATATACAAAGTTGTTTCAAAACAGCTCACACCAGGGCACCTTCTTCGAAATTTACTAAGAATATCGTTACTGTACCCAACCATTTCTGATTTTTCTAACTGTATGTTCTGTGTGTTCTCTTAAGCTGGGAACATACTAAATGACATATTGGACAATTTGTCCTTTTGGGATTAATCAGGGAGAGTTGGGGAGGGTTAGGGTACTTACTAGCCAGCATCGGAATCTCCTACTGTCGGGCTACTCCAGTCTGGATTTGAACTAGGGTTGGGAATCATTTGATGTTTCATCAGAAACATCGGTCAGATTGCTTCGATATTTGATGTACAATCCTGCAATGTTTAGGATCCAATGCTTCATCACCATCGCAAGATTTCTTCCCCAATGTTTTCCCTGCTTTTCCAATGTTTTTTTTTATTACACTGTGTGGTGCTTTCACTGCTTTGGGCTGCTAGCTGGCTCGCTTCTTGTTTTATAGTCAATTACAACTTAAGAATAGAGTACAAAACAAATTAGGCTATGGCTGCTGCGTGCATGCTGCAGCTGGGGGTGGTGGCTGACAGAGTGACAGACACTCTGGACAGCCAATCAGCTGCAGCACATAGCACCATCCCACCCCTGGCTCACTGTCATTGGTGCTGCTCCTAGTGAGCCCTGGTTGGCTGCTGGGATGTCTGGCTGCTGCAGCTATTGGTAACTGAGCAGTCAGTCTCACAGTGTCACTATTAGGCAATCACTACATATGCAGGACAGACCCAGCGGTGCCTCAGTGTCTGGAGTGACATCATTGGTGAGGAGGTGAGAGAAAGAGAGAGAGAGTGTATGTGATATGATATAGACAGAGACTTAAGGGTCAACCCTATTATATGCGACGAGTGCGAGATGCCATTGCAATGGTGTTAAAATGCAGGCAATGGATCAGCACCTCACACACTTCGCTGTTGGATCCGAGCCCGACTTTGCCTACATTTGCTTGGAGCCCTATGGGGCAGCGAGCACATTTAGGTGAATCCGGGCGGCCATCAAGCACGGCCGCTGTCGCAATGACTTGCACCCGCGAGTACATCGCATGTAATAGGACTGACCTCTTAAGCTGAGAGTGGAGAAGAGACAGAGATAAAAAAATTAAAGAGGGGGCTGGAAGAATGGACAAGAGAAATTAAATTGAGAAAGAGAAGAGAGAGACACTGTACGACACCTTCAATAACAAGTTTGATTTGCTAAAAAACATGTATTACTTTACTTCTAAAACTGCATACATCCTTATAATTTTTCCTCCATTTGTGTGTTTATATATATTATAAGGGCACAGTCGTGCCCTTATATTAAGGCTGTATCTAAAAAAACGGAAATCTCCATAGAGTATTCTGGAGGGGGGTACATGGTGTTTAAGGGGCTATACCTCAAAAACTGTTGGAGGTACCAAGCCGAAATTTGGCAACACCAGGTAGAACTGTCACTGGGTGCTGCATGCCAAATTTCAGGGCATAAACATAAAAAATGAGGATTTGGGAGTAATCTAAAGCTCCAACTGTCACTTTTTTGTGACATTCTCAATTAGGACCTCTTATCTGCTGTTCTCTATGGGGGATTTTTGGGAAGGCATAACTTAGGGTAGGGGGCAAATTTAGACTTGGGGTTTGTTTTATTAGGTAGCTATTGTTCCAGGGTACATGCTTTTGGGGTTCAGGTAAATTAGAAAGTTACAGTTTTTAAACTATTACCTTAAGAATGCGCCATTGAATAGATAGGAAATTTCAACTTGTTGCACAGCCGCAGTAGGAACCTCCACCACTCACTATGGCTTCACTTGGGTGCACAAAGATGACCGTCATTTGTGGGCTTTAGCGGTGGTGGGCTCAGGGGAAAGAAGCGACCATTAACTGCAGCGGGACATGGGGGAAAGGCGCAGAGGGGTAGCGGGCGTTAGCTGCGGCCAGAATCGGGGGATGGTGGCAGGCCTTAGTGGCGGCGGTGCAGGCAGCGGTTTGGGCAGCAGTGTTGGTGGGGCAGGGATTGGGACCCAGGGGAGGTATCAGCACACAGAATGCTGGTTCGGATCTGGAAGATCCGTGATACCTGCTTCTGTGTTTAAAATAAAAATAAAAAATGGCATGGCCCCACCCCCAAAAAATAACCAGCTGGGCTTTGGAGACCCAGTACTGGTAGTGCTAAATACAGAGGACAAATGATGTAGGGGTCCCCCATATTAAGCACAACCAGCACCAGGCTTTTCAGAATCAGTCCTGGCTGCCAAATTATGGGGGACAAATGACGTAGGGTTCCCTTGTATTCAGTGCAACCATCACTGGGCTTTGAGCCAGCCCTGGTTCTGGAAATACAGGGGGAAAAAATGCATAGTGTCTAGCGGGGGGTGATGCCACAGCCAGGGCAGCCGTTTCACTGGGACCCCCAGACAAAGCATCACCCCTAACCGCTAGTCAGCCCAGGCTGGGGATCCCTGGGGAGCTGGGGACCCCCCAATAAAGGGGAAGCAGTCGGGAAGCCGACGGGCATAATCCCGACTGTCGGCTTCCCGTCTGCTTAATCCCAGCAATGCTCTAATGACAGGCATCAAAATCAAGATGCCTGTCATTAGACCTACACCGGGAGCCCGACACCCATCTTACCGATCAAAGGTAATCCGGGTGCCAGGCGCGGACAGCTGTGGGGGGGAGGGTTAGATTTAGGGCTCCCGGGGGGGACTTAGGGTTAGGCACCCCCCCCGGGAGGATAGGGTTAGGCTAGGGGCAGGGAGGGTTAGGGTTAGGCACCCCCGGGGGGAGGTTATGGTTAGGCACCCCCCAGGGGGACAGGTTTAGGCAGCGGGGAAGGGGGGGTTAGGTTTAGGCACTTAGAGGGGGGTTAGGGTTAGGCACTGGGGGGGAGGTTAGGGTTAAGCACCCCCATGGGAGGGTTAGGGTTCGGAGGGGATTAGGTTAGTTAGTACTTACCTTAGGGACGATTGGGATTTCCTCCTGGGGCAGCCGCTGTCGGGAATTGAACCGCCGGCCATGCGGCCAGTGGTAAATCATACTGATTCCCAATAAAGGGCTCCTCCTCTTCAGGGCGCCATGGGCCGATAGTCCGGGGCTATCCCCGGCACCCATGGGCAGTGGGTGCCGGGTTGATTGTGCAAAGTGTGGTGCAAGTAAAGTAAAAATATTGGCTTTTGCTGTTGAACTACAGTTCCCAGCAAGCCTCCCGAACATTCTGGTACTTGGAGAACCACAAGTATCAGCATGCGGGGCATTACGGGCCTGCTGGTACCTGTAGTTCCACAGCAAAAGCAATTTAAAAAAACCACAGAACACACAAACCGTAGAAAAGTACAATTTTATTAAAACATACATGCACACAAACATGTACTCACATATGCACACACTATCTCACATACTCACCTAGTATCCCTGTAGCCAATCTGTCCTCTTCTCCAAGTAGATAATCCAATGGAGTACCTGTAATAAAAGTTCCATACTCACCTCCTCCTATGCTTGGATCTGTCCTCTTCAGACAATCCAGGGTCTTGGACCCACGTACATTAGTAGTACTACCCGAATGACAACTCCACCTGGGATTTCAGTTCAGAAATTCTGGTGCGGAGCGCTCATTGGCTGAGAGAGGTGAGCCTTCCGCCTCTCAGCCAATGAGCTGTTCTCACCATTGACTTCAATGGTGAGAACCTAGCGTGCCCTTTTCAAAAATGGCGCCTTGCAACGTCATCACCCCGTCCCCTCGGCTGGCTTATATTCAGCCAGTGAAAGGTGCTGTGGAGTCAGTCGTCGGCCGAGGAGCTGGAGAGAAGACCAGCTGAAGCAAGAAGACACCGCGGAAGCCCTGGATGGGTTGCGGCCATGGAAAAGAGCTTAAAGGCCGCCACCCTCCAGGTGAAGACGCCGTAGAAGTCCTGGGGGAAGCGGTAGTCATATAAAAGAGCTTAAAGGCTGCTGCCCCACAGGTGAAGGTATGGCTAAATAAAATACTTTATCTTTTTTTTTTATTTTAATATTTCTTTTGCAGTGGTACTATAGGTACCAGCAGGCCCTTAATGCCTCGCCTGCTGGTACTTGTGGTTCTCCAAGTGCCGGTATGGATTAATTTCCTTTTATCAACTATATACGTAGGATCATATTCAGGGTACTGATTGGGAAAATATGTTGAAAGTGGCCTCAATTAGGTTGAAAATAATTACCTGTATGTGGGTCCAGCAAATTATTATATTAGTAATGACATTACAAACCACACACTGTACCTTTTTAGAAACCATCCTAGTGACTGCCATACAATACCAAGAGCTTTCTAGCGACTGCAATACAATGCAGGGAGCATTCCCATTGGGAATGTGGACATGGACTGTGCTGTGCACCCCATGGCGTCTTTTTCAAGATGGGTGTCTATATAGGAAGACTAAAATGCAAATAGGTCCCAATGTGAAATAATATTCATATAATATAAAATTCAAAACGCAAAGGTTATAATCAAACTAATAGACTCTGCACTTTACCAAAAGGAAACATGCACATTATAATAATCACTTGAGTGAAATAAATCTCATATATATAGTAAATAGAATCCACTTATAAATAATCCACTATGAAAATACACAGTAAAGTGAAAACATCTCGGTGCTGACCTCATGGAAAAACACGCTTAGATTGCCGCCGTTAGGTAGCTGTGCAATACAGTTATTCACTCATGGCGTCATTCCCATCATGCAGGGCCGGATTAACCATGGGACGGATGGTGCTGCAGCTCCAGGCCCCACATTAAAATAGGCCCACAGACAGCCACTGCTGTACTTCTTTAGACAGGATTTTTTCCCTGCTATAGCATGCCAGCGGGCCGCTGCAGCCCGAGGCCCCACCCACTCTACCATGGCAGACAGTCAACCCCCCTCCCCAGCATCCTGCCATTGAATCATTGGGCACACATGACGGCGCATTGGTAAGCTTCTCTGACCCCCCCCCCCCTGTACCGTGGCACTGCAGCATAGTGACTCAGTGGCCAGTGCAGCGCCTCCTACTGACCAGACATCATATAGATGCCGCCTCATCAGCATCAGTCCGGTCTCCGTGCACAGAAATAGCTAAGCACATACTCTGTATGCACTCTGAAGGCAGCTCAGCCAGGTGACTTATCCTGCTGCTGAGTGAGTTGTCGGTGAGTCTTTAAGTGCTGGCTGCTGCTGATGGGGTACTGTGTGCCATGCTGGCTGCTGCTGCTGGGGTACTGTGTGCCATGCTGGCTGCTGCTGATGGGGTACTGTGTGCCATGCTGGCTGCTGCTGATGGGGTGCTGTGTGCCATGCTGGCTGCTGCTGATGGGGTACTGTGTGCCATGCTGGCTGCAGGCTTCAGCCAGGGCATAACTGCCTATGTGAAAGGTACTGCAAAAGCACAGTTCATACACTGCATATATTCATTGCATGGGGCATTGGACATTTTCATCTGGTGTTCTGAAAGTCAAGAGTAATCTTGTGTAGTCAGGGAAATCTAATGAACCTTCATTATTGCTAAACTGATACATGAAGAAAGATTAGATTCTGGCACAGCAGCTGAATGCCATGTTATGTCATAGTGGCTAGATTTAAATGGGATTGCTAGTGCCTTAACAACCCCCAACCCATCTAACAAAGAAATATTGTATAAAAGTTCATCTATTTCTTCTTTTGTCTAAAACCCTTTATGCATTTGTCATATTGTTTGAGACCGTACTATGGATCATGCAATGCTGATGTTTAATTGAGTGATTATCGGTAGTCTGCGCTTGCATCTTGAGTTGCACTGAGCATGCATCAAGTTTCATTTTTGCTGGCAGTGAGCATATATTCGCAAGTTATTGCCAGACAGGGACTGTGTGAGTGGTGGCTCAGATGCAGGCATGTCGAGACCGCTTTCAGGGTGTTTCTTAGCACTGTTATCCCATATGCAGTAAAAATGGCTCTGTCATTTCAGCCATTCTGTCTAACCATAGGGTTACTCAGAATGCCGATTTATTGACTGGTCTGTGATCGATGCTGCGTCTTTGTACACAGGGCCTAATTCAGACCCGCTCGCGAGCGCTGAGCGCTCGCAAGCGGGTCAATGTTGGCCAAGTGTGCATGCGCACGACAGAGGCGGCTCAGTCGTGCGCATGCGTGAGACCCGAATAACGACGGCCAAGCCGTCATTATGGGTCTCACACCAAAGGGGGCGTGCTGTCGATGGTGAGTGACAGCACGCCCCCTTTGTTGGGCATGCCGGGGGCGTGGCTGCCCAGATGGAGGCGTTCCCATGGGAACGCCTACCGTCTGGGGCCGGCCCCACTGACATCACTAGTGATGTCAGTGGGAGTGTTTTTGGCTCTGATAGAGCCAAAAGCACTCCAGGGCTTGCGGCCATGAGACCCTACCGCAAGAGTCTCGTCGCAAGCCCGATGGTCGCGATGGTCTTGTCCATCGCGACCATCATTTTGGCCTCTCGCTATAGCTGTGGGTGGTCACCCACAGCTATGCGAGTGGCCAGGAGGCCGCTCTTAAATTCAGAGGGACGGCCCTGATGCAGAGCGAGCGCTCTGCTGTGTGCTGGGCTGCACTGGGAGACAGCCACAGCAGTCTCCAATGCCTGTGGGCAGAGTGATCACACTGATAGCACCCCCCACTGGCTATACGCTGGGTTGAGGGGCTCACAGCATCCACCTCCCCAGCGCGCAGTGCCGCTTCACGGTGCTGCAAATTTTTTTTTCATTTCTAAGGAGGCGTGGCCACGCCTCACTCGATTAGGCCACGCCCCCTTCTTCTCCAGGGACCAGTGCGACTCTCGGCACCCCTGGCCGTGACACTTTGTACATAATGAAGTATACCATTTATTTGAACTTTTTATTTTTTTATTTTATGACTTGGAATTTTTTCTGCTTGAAAATCATTTAGCAATAAGCACCTTTTTTATATTTATTTACTACTTGGTGCTGTGTCAGTCTGGCATTTGAGTCAGTGTTTATCTGGTTTTTTATATTTTTGACTAAGTGTCCTCTATGAATGAAGCTGTTTGTGTGTGCGAGTATCCTCTTGTTACTATGTATAGATGTGTAGTATTAGCTATGCCTTCCATGGTGCTAGCCACTCTCACTGGGCAGACAACAACCCCACAGCACTGGTCGTGCACACCACATCAGTAGTCACACCCCCGCGATGCAGGTCACACTCCCTGCGGGGGCACACAGTAGGCCCTTCGTAAATTTCAGCTACAGGCCCATGTGGACCTTAATCTGGCACTGCCATCATGCATTGCAGGGTTAAATACTCTTGGTTGCTAAGTAACAAACTTGACTAGATTGGGGCTACAGCTGTATCATCATAAATAACAACTCACAATAACAACATGAGATTGGCCGGAGTTTGATATCTGTATGTTTCTCTTCCAGCTCTCCTCAGTCTGTGGATGGATCTGACCAGTGGGATGATCAATATTCAGCTGATCCCTCAGCATCCAGTGATCCAGGAAAATGTCACCCTGAGTGTTACTGGAGTCACTGGGAGCATTCTGGCTGTTACTTGGAATAAAGGACTAAGCACCAGAGCTGGAAACCAAATCATTTTATATCTTTCTGGTGATACCCCACTAATTCCTGGGCCTCAGCACTTCCCTCGGGCCATCCCTTTCCCTAATGGCTCATTACTGATCTCAGATCTCCATATAACAGACAGCAGTAATTACACAGTGAGGATACAGACAGACAAACCACAAGAAGAAGCCTCTGTGACCCTGACTGTCTATGGTGAGTAACGTGTAGTCACTGGGCCGGGCAGACGTGTGATGTATAATGACCGGTGTCTCCTCTGTGTGCGGCTGCCAGGTACAGGGGTAACTCCAGCGCTGAGCTGTTACCTGTGTTAGTAGAGGTCTTACTAGATCAGATCTTCTTTCCTGCCATAGACAGTATGCACACACTGGGGAGCTCTTTGCGGTAATACTATTTATAATATAAGATAGTTTTGTTTATCAGCAGCAGCAAACAGACATGACAGGATTACCATGAACAACAGACATTACTTCACCATACCTCCCAACTGTCCTGCATTCAGCAAGACAGTCCTGTTTTTCTGGGACTATCCCACTGTCCCACCCGCGGGCCGCAGTGTCCCGCGGTGGGAGGGAGGAGTTGGGGAGAGCAGAAACTGCTGCTCTGCATAGCACAGCAGCGGGTGTGCGGAGAAGAAAAGATGCCGCGTGCATCTCTTGTGTACGGACTGCACAGCACCTCGGAGAGTGCTGGGCATGCCCCCAATGTGACGAAAACGGGGGAAGCTGTGAGGCTCCGCCCTGTTTTCAACAGACTCCACCCCTTTTTCAATAAGCTACGCACTTTTTTCCTCCTTGGTAAGTTAAAATGTTGGGAGGTATGCTTCACTACATCACATCTTCTAGATCTACATAATCAATAACAACAGAGTACAGTACTTATTACAGAGGGATACAACACAAACACTTTGTAACACCGCCACCTGCTGTCCCTCCAGTGTAAGTCTCAGGGCTCTATTTAGTGAAAAGTGTGAATATATTGTAGTATGAAATATACCGCTTGTTTTTGCATCATATATCCAAACTATTTTTGTCTTATTTGATATCGGGCCAGACCTTGCAATAAAAGGACTGTCCCGGCAAAGTTCCTGCGGATCACCCTCACTTCACCGAAGATAGATTAATATCCAGCGAGTGTGTGCCGCCTCCAGCAGCGCTGCTTCTTCCTATCTTCCTGTTTCCAGTTGGCTACTGCTCCAGGATCCCTGCAGAGAACCTGGCATGATAGCCGGCCGTGTGCTGGGCTGCTGCATGTCAATGGGGAGTTGCCTACTGCCATGTGCTGGTGGAAGGGGGCCCCCACTGCTGTGTGTTTGGGGGGGGAAGGGGGTCTCCTGTTGTCATAACATATCTAGCTGAGAACAAGGCAACAGCGAAGGGGAGAAACAGGTTGCGGCTACGCGGGGGTGACAGAATGACTGTGTGGAGGAGCTGAGGGAGCTCTGCACTGGGAGAGAGCAGGAAGAGAACAGTCTCTTCTTGCTTTTCTCTTATTCTGCCTACTAAATATACACATAACATCATCATGAGATAGCGTTATGTATTTTACAACAGATAAGGGAAATCTCCACACTTTGCAGTATAGTAACTGTGGAGATAAGAAATTTTAGACTTTCTCCAGCTAAAGTGCTGGAGAAAAGCATTTTTTTATTTAGTAAATAGACCCCTCAGTCTGGTGCAATATCCCAACATTACTCAGTATCACAGCGGCTGCTCACTAGGTTAAGAACTGTCTCTGTCTATCTCCCATCAGCCCTCATTACTACCAGGCTGGAAATCATAGGGAGAGATGATGTGTGATAATAAACAGTCCATAGTGATTATGATGATGACCTGGGTAAGAGGCTGCTGCAATTAAATGATGAATCAAAATGTAAAGCTCAATCTAACCATGATGCTTATGTAGCCATGGGCGCCGAGAGGGGGGTAGCGGGTAAAGTTTACCCGGGTCCAGGTTTGCTAGAGGGCCACGGCGGGGCCCGGGGTCACCGCCCCCCCTCCCTCACAGCAGCTCAGCACACAGCGTGTGCTGGGCTGCAGTGTGAGACTGCTCGCGGCTGCTGCAGCAGCCCAAACAGTCTCTTATGGCTGTGGGGGGGAGCTATCACACTGATCACGCTTACAGCGCCCCCCCTCCCCGGCGCTACGCACCGCTACAAAAGTTATATATATATTTTTCAAGGGGGTGTGGCCACGCCTCCCATGATTAGGCCATGCCCCCTCATTTACCCGGGCCCGGCCAGGCTCTCAACGGCCCTGTATGTAGCACCCCTTTCCCAGGTACAGTAAGCCTATAGGAAGGGTGTTTGTATAAGGATAGCGGTTCTCACCATTATACCTTCTATGCAGTGCCTCCACCTTAGTCAGAGTCACGTAGTGTCTTCATTGGGAAATGTCCAGGAAATCTGCAACACCAGGGAGAGACTTAGGGGGATATGTATGAAAGCTTCATGTGAGATAAAATTGTGAGATATATATCACCAACCAATCAGCTTATAATTTACATTTTGCAAGCTGTGTTTAAGAAAAGATAGATGGAGCTGATTGGTTGGTGACATAAATTTCACAATGGCTGGCCACACACTAGATCTACTTACATCCAACCATCCAACTAGTTGATTAGTTGGAATGAAAATCTGGTAAGGTATGAAAGCAATCAGCAACTTGCTCCCAAATGCCGGAAAATGGACAAAAACTGTTTGGATCAAACATTTAACAAACTTGTCTGAACGACCATTTTCATCTGTTTTCTGGCATTTAGGAGCAAATTGCTGGTCATCATTTACTCCCATTCCTTACCAGATTTTCATTCCAACCAATTAACTAGTTGGATGGTTGGATGAAAGTTGGTCTAGTGTGTGGCCAGCTAAAGAAACCCACTGCCCACCTACTATTTATGACCTGAGACTGTTATGTGTGGCCGCTGCGACTCGTTATCTGATTGGCTCTCAGCAGCTGCCTAGCAACTTTCCTGCCTGTATTCTGGCTGTTTCCTATCAACTAGGATGCTGGCTGCTACGTGCAGCAGCTCACATGTTTGGAATACCTCGGTACATGGGCATATCTATAATGGGTGCAGAGTGTGTGGGGCACATGGGTCCCTGGGTCTAGGGGACCCGCACCGCACAGCCTGCACCCATAATATACGGATCCAGGGGGTCTGGCACTGTATACATGTCTGGAAAATGGCCGCAGTGGCCATTTTCCCATCGTTTGCGCATGCGCCGTACTTGGAAAATGGCCGTGGTGGCCATTTTCCCGGTGACATGCAATTGCGCTGTAGACTCTGGGCACATTCTAATGCCCATAGTCTATAACTCCGGCACTGGCCGCGCACAGCTCAGTGCGCTGCCGGCTGCCGAACGGAGAGGAGGGAGCCCGTGATGGAGACTCCTCACTAGAAACGCCCCTGCCTCGTTACCGTACTCCAGTCCGATGACTCCTGTGATTGTTCAGTCTCCCTTTCATTAGGGAGTCTGCTCAGTTCCTGCCTGCCAGTGATATTCCCTAGTTCCTGATTCTAGCGAGCTTGTCACGCAGTCATTGTCAGTGATCGCGGTGAGCGACAAAATTTGTGGGTCCCAGGGACCCACCACTTTAAAAAAGTGGGGTCCTACCTGACCATTTCTGGGTCCCATCATAATTTATGCTTTAGAGCTCCCCATATACCTCAGACCTCCGCACATGCCCCTAAAATGCATGTTTTAATGCCTCCATGATCTTTCAGGTAATATGACTTTCCCCCTGTGCAGTGCCCCCAGGAGCAGTCCCCCTGTGCAGTGCCCCCAGGAGCAGTCCCCCTGTGCAGTGCCCCCTAGAGCAGTCCCCCTGTGCAGTGCCCCCAGGAGCAGTCCCCCTGTGCAGTGCCCCCAGGAGAGATCCCCCTGTGCAGTGCACCCCTTATGCCTGTCAGACCACCTATGCAGTCCAATGAAGGTATCTGCCCCCCTAATAGGTGTGAGTGACCTGGGCATTAGGCCCAGGCCACTAAAGGGCAAATAGGTGGGGCCTCTAGTGACCTGGGCGTAATGCCCAAGTCACACACCTATTTGGGGGGCATATACCTTCAATTGGGCCTAATGCCCCCTAAGTTGCCCGGGCCTTGTGCCCGCCTAGAGACCCACAGGCCTATTGCCTGAATTTAACCCACGGGCCTAGTGCCCGACAACCCTGGTGGTCTAGGAAGGAGTAAAATACCGGTGGCCCAAGGCCGCCTACCTGTACGGTGGAAGAGGCTGCGGGGGGGAGCTTTGTAAGCTCTTTTGCTTTCCTCCCCCGCAGTGCTCTTCGGTCCTCAGCTTCAGTCTTCTGCCGCTGGCCCATCCTGGCCAGTGGCACCGCCTCTTCCTTCTTGATCACGCCGTCTTCTGGCCTCTTGCGCAGCCGCTGGAACTGTTGCCACGCCGCTCTTCTCTTCGGGAGGTCTTCACTCCTCCCCTCCGCCGACGGACTGATCACGTTCCCGCTCAGCAGCGTCTATTCAAGATGCCGGGAGTGGGCGGGGCTATGACGCGACGAGCCGCAATTGGCTTGTCGCGTCTGCCTCCTATTGGCTTCTTGACCGCGAGTCAAAAGCTCGCGGCCAGTGCCAAACCACTGCTGCCGCTACTTGGCTTCCGGGCAGCGAGCTCCGCTCAGCTCGAGCCCAGAGCCAAGCTTCTCCCGCCGCCACTGGTGGAAGGGACCAGGCGGTCCCTTCACCAGGTACCCGCCGCGGTGGCTTACCCGGCGCTGGGAACAAACACTGTCCCAGTGCCGGGCACGGACGCTGTGCCGATGCTGGGATCAGACACTTGATCCCAGCACGGCTTTCCACAGCAGCAACCAATGAGACTCTATCTGACTCTCATTGGCCGGTCTAACAGACAGCGTTGTGTCTGTTATTGCAGGGGGACGCGCTGTGCTGCAGCCAGCTGCCAGGGATTGGCCACAGCGCAGCGCGTCCCCGGGGACTTTAAAAAAGTGAGTCCCCATTCCCCGATATGGGGTAAAATACGCGCTATAGCGCGTATTTGCGAACACTGATTGTACTCTGTACAGTAACCAGTCATCCCGACTAGTGCTGCATCCTGGTATCCTGCCATTGTATATCTGCATCCTGGAACCCTGCCTCAGTCCTCTGAGTGTGGTCCCTGCCAGCCCTGCTGGATTATGCCCTGTAGCCATGTCCTGTGTCCATCCCTGCTCCGTGTCTGTACCTTGCCAAGACCCTCCAGCTTACCTTTCATGTTACCTTCGGTCTGTGGGCCTGATTCAGACCCGGACGCTAAACCGTGATCGCTCGCTATGAGCGAATGTCGCCCGTCTTTGCATGCGTATGCATCGCAGTGCACGTGCGCGAGCCAGTCACTGCGTTTGGGAATCGTGCGTTCCTAGCACAAGGAGTGAGAGCTACCTTAAATGACAGATAGTGCCGTTTGTGGGTGGTAACAGGGGAAGGTGCTTGTGAATGGGGGAGTGGTAGTGCGAACGCAGGTGTGTCTGGTCCTCAAAACATCATTTAAAGGGCGTGCATAATTAGCATGGAGGTGTCATTGTACACGTCACTTGCTTATATTTCAGCCTGCAGTGATCGCAGTGCTTGCAGTGGGGTAGGGTCTAGCTCAAGCGCTGCATGCAGCTCCGATGGCTCTCTATGTTACCGATTAATCATACACTTCCTGGAGATGTTGTGTGTTAAGAAAGGAAAGTGGGCGTCTTTATACACCAGCGTTCGCTCACTGCCGTCGCTCTCTAAGACATAGAGAGCGTCCTTACGCCACACAGTGCGATTGCGGTATTTGCATACCCGGCCCCTTTTGGCAATGAGTGATCACGGCTTAGCGTCCGGATCTGAATCAGGCCCTGTGTCCAGTCCCAGTGAGTTCCTGTGGATTCATCCTGCCAGTTCAATCATATCAAGTCCTGGTTCTGTGCACATCCAGCCTGTGTGTCTGTGGTTGTCTATTGCATCAAAATATATTCACCCCAGCTGTGCCTGCAGTTGCAAGTCTGCAGCTATTTCCTGTATACCTGGACCTGTGCTCAAGTCACAGCTTTGCTACTTTGTTATATCTGCTGTTACTACAGACTGCAACTTGGTCAAACAGTAAGGGGCATATTCAATTGGGCGCGAGGTTTAGCGAGGAAAAAGCTTGCGGCCCTCGCGCCCAATTTTGGATTACCGCTGGTATGCGTGCTCCCGATACCCGCAGTGTCCAATTAAAAAAAAATGGTTGCAGGGTTTTCAGCTCTGAAAACTCAGCGCCGTGTAAAAAAAAAAATCTCCACTTACCTGCTCGGGTTCTTCAGTGGTCTCCACAGCTCCTGGTGGCCTCCCCTCCATCTTTTCACTGGAAAGGAGGCTGCTGGGAGTCCCGGGGGCTACAGAGAGACACAAGGGCTGCTGGGAGATGTAGTTCTACCAGCGCCCATTACGGGGGGGTCACTGACACTGGGGGGGTGGGGCTCACACACTGGGGGTCACACACACAACACTCATGCAGACTTATACCTCTTTTCCACCAAAAACCCAGGTCCGACCTGGGTTTTTGGACATGGGCCCTGATTCAGAGCCACTCGCTAGCGGCAGTACGCTCATTCCGAGCGATGTTCGCACATCTGCGCATGCGTACGGTTTTTAGTACGCATGCGCGAACCAGTCAGTGCGGCCGAAAATCGTTTGTACGCAATATAGCGAGTGCCTGCTATTTTGAGTGACAGAATAAGGCGTATGTGGGTGGTAACAGGGGAAGGTGCTTGAAAACGGGGAGTGGAGATCAGAACGCAGGCGTGCTTAAAGGTCAAAACGGGCGTTTTATGGGTGTGCATAATTAATAAAGCAGCGTCAATGACCACGTCATTTGTTTTTTTTTAACTCAGAACTGCTCGCAAAATAGCGGTTGAAAAAACCAACCACAAGAATAGCGAGCAGTTCATATCCTCCTCGATGTACTCGATTAATCTAATAAATAGCGGACATGACGTAGGATACGAGTGGCCAGGGGGCGTATTTTTCAAAAAAACGACCGCAAGTTTTGCTCGCTCGTTCAGACATAGAGGCGTGAACAGACCGCAAACAGCGAACGGTTCATTTGAATAGCCACCCCTTGTTTTAGAACGAACGACCGACCGCAAATAGCGAGTGGCTCTGAATGAGGGCCATGGTTCCAACCCTGGTCAGACCCAGGTCAGACCCATTTACACTGCACCTTTGATCTGGGTTACTCCCAGGTCAGCCCTGTTCACACTGAACTCAGGTCTGCCCTGCTAAACCTGTGAGGTCATAAAAAGTGGGAGGTGAATGCTCCACAACCACCAATCCGCTCATTTTAGGCATGATCCAGATCAGATAACCTGGGTTGCACCGTTTACACTGCACCATTACCTGGGTCCATCCTGGGTCCAACCCTGGTAGCTACCTGGGTTGGATTGCAGGGTCACTTGACCCAGGTTATTTTTCAGGGACCCTTTTACACTGAGCTGCAACCCGGGTAGACCCTGCAAAAACCCAGGTTTTTGCTTTGGTGTAAAAGGGGTATTACAAACACTCACACACTGATATACTCACCGCTGCTGCAGGAGACTGGGGAGCTCATTCAGACCCGCTCGCAAGATGCGATCGCTCGCTGGCAAAAAGGGGCCAGATATTGTAATGAAGTGCTCGCACTGTGTCGCATAAGGACGCCCACTATGTTTTAGCGAGTTACGGCAAAGTGCGCTCGCAAGTGTCTAAAGATGTCCCCTTGCCTCTCGCAGCAGACGTCATCTCCAGGAAATGTAGGATTAATCGGGACGATCGAGAGCCATCGGAGCTGCTCGCAGCCCTTGGGGTTGCCTTAGCCTGCCACAAGCACTGCGATCAGTGCTGGCTGACATACATGCAGGTGACGTGTACCATGACGCTACTTTGTTAATTATGCACACCCTTTAAACAGCGTTTTGGCTGCCTGACATCACTGCGTTCGCACATCCACTCCCCTGTTCACAAGCACCTTCCCGTTTCCACCCACAAACTGCACTATCTGTCACTCAAAGCAGCGACCTGATAGTGGCTTACGAGCTACCAAAATCAGATCGCAATGAATGGCTTGCGCATGTGCACTGCAAATTATACGCATGCGCAGATGTGAAAAAATTGCTCGGAGCGAGCGATCGCGCCCTAGCGAGAGACTCTGAATGAGGTCCTGGTCCCAACACTAGATGGAGAAGACAGCACTTCAGATGGTGAGTATTACTGACTAATCAAGCTAATTAGAAACTTCCAATTGTTTAATTAGTCATTAGGAGGGGTGTTGCTGGGGTCCCAGAGCACTTCCTGAACTTTTTTCCTAAAGTTGTGGATTTTAGGAAAAATTGGTCGTGCTCTGAAGGTGCGCACAAAAAAACCTCCCAGCGCTCCTAATTCAGTAGCAAATACTAATCAGATAAAAAAAATTGAGCGCACAGAGAATAAAAAATTCTGAAATAAATAATTAAATAAACCAAGAAACACTTACCGATCACCTACAGCCCAATATATGCGGCTCCCAATACAGAGCACTGGAATGCTCGCAAGTTGCAACTCTAGAAAATGATAAACATATCGAAGAGAGCGCATAAATAAAAACTTTGCACACATTTATTAATGCATATTAATTGCATAAATGTTAAAAACAGTGATTAATACAAATAATATAGGACTAGCTCCTCTAGTGCTGACAGCATCTCACATCCGCCATTCACGCACGAAAACTAGATTAATCGGATACATCGAATGCAGATCAGATAGCCATCAGCCTTCTGAGTGACTAGGATGCACAAGGAGACTGTGTTGATTAATTTGATATGTGACACTTGTATATCTGTGTGTAACTGAGAATGTAAATGGCACTTGGTGTGGAAGAAAGTGAGGCCGTTGCATCATAGCACTTTGCATGCTGAATGAGAGACGTGGAGGAGCCGCTCATTGGCTAAGTCCATGTGGGTCCCAGCCAATGAGCGGCTGCTAATGGAAGCCGCCGCTGATTGGCTGTCGGCCGGGAGACTGAAATCATTAGCAACACTGTTACAGTATGGTGATACATGCTGTTACAGTGTCTCCACCCACAGAATAGGATATCTGCGGAGAACGTCGCGGGACATAAGGGTGAGTGATGGCTTTTTCTTTCAGGTTTGTCCCTCGGATACTTTACGTTGACAAGTGGACGCGAACATCTGGCAGCAGGTAAGTCTGTGTGTGTATGTATGTGTGTAATAAAACTTATTTCACGGTGTGTGTAGTGTTTTTTAACTCATTTCTTTACAAGTGAACTACAAGTCCAAGCCAGCCCTTAATGCCCCGCATGCTGGTACTTGTGGTTCTCCAAGTACAGTATGCAGGGGAGGCTTGCTGGTACTTGTAGTTCGACTGGAAAGACAAGGGCTTTAGAAAGGGTCCAGGGCTGGTTTGAAATATAGGGGTACCCCTACGCAAACATTTTGCCCCTATATTTTAAACCAGCCCTGTCCCACCTGACTGGTACTGGTACCTAAAATTACGGGGGTACCCTATTCATTTTGTACCCCGTAATTTTAGGTACAAGGACAGGCTGCCAAGTCTGGGGCTGGTTAGTGATTTTTGGGGGGCCATCACGTAATTTTTTACAAAAAAAAAAGAAAAAAAATTATATTTCTGCATCTTTCTGCAAAACCCGCTGTCCGGAGTGTTTAAAACTTCAATTTTCTGGCGAGTTTGCAGAAATCTCACCCGAGATTCTAATCTCGATTCTTGGTAAATTTGCGAGATGTATTTCTTACTTGTTAAAATTAACCGATTGTTGCCGATGGAGAGTTAATGCGAGATTTAAATCTCTGGCGAGAAAACAAGTGAGAAAACCAAACTCACTAAAAAAAACCAGCCGAGTTTGCCTTTAGTAAATTTGCGACATAAAAAACATGCCTAAAAACAGGCGAGATTGCAATCTCGACCAAACTCGATTCTTAGTAAATTTACCCTTTATACTTTAAGAACCCTCCAAGAAAATGGATTTGGACACCAATCCTCTTATACAACATTAATGCACTTGAGAGCTCCTTGTCATTCAGTTACATTATCCTTTATTTTTTTCTTAGCAGTCATACCCAGGACATGAGCCCAGCACCTCACATTGAGATATGCTGGGCATACACTATACAATTATCTGTTAGATATCTGTCCAATCTGGCTGGTTGGAATGAAAATTTGGTAATGTATGGCTTTACTTAGTTGTATTTTTATATGAAGGTACAATTCCAAAACATGTAACACTTTTAAGTAATTCTCTTAAATTGTCATTATTGTTGTATGTATACCTGTTTAGAAACATTGGCTAATAATGTTTACTAAATAGCTGGCAATTTGTCTTTACTAAGAAAGGAATTAATAAATTCGTATTTTTCTATATAAAGAACTGTGTGTTAGCGCTTTCCATTTTCGTTTTGTAGTTTCTATATACAGTATGGGGACCAAGTAATTCTCCTTTTTTTGACAGCAGCAAATTATTCAGTTCTGTAGCAAGGAGTTATACCTGGCGCCGATTGTTACACTTTTTTTCTTTGTATTACACAGGACTGCATGCAGAAATGTTACTGACATAGATTACAGTTTCCCTGTACAAAATAACTGGCATTTATTTTTAAACAAAGAGACATACAGTAAAAGTGACTTTTCCAAAATTCCATAGAGCTGACACTTAAGCTGGGTGCACACTAAACAATGTTTACCCAGCACGATGGCATTCACGGTGGGTCCTGGTGGGGGGCCAGCTCATTTGCCATATGTATCATGCTCTGGAAAGCGAAACAGAGCTTGTACCTGATAGCAGGATCCCTCTTAGTGACCCCCATGCTCGCACATGTGTAGAAGGTCTCCCCAGTCATAAATCCCTAAATCCTCATACTGCAAAGGAGAGCTCTTTTTGGAAGATCTGTCCTTTGCAGTTTTAATTGCAAATCTACATACATATGGCGTTAATAAACTCTGCTATACATGCAGTTAGTGGAGGTATGTATCACATATGTGTGATGCCTGATACATCCTGCCCTAAATGTTTTGTGCATATTTTTGCATGTGTTCCTGCTGATAATGTTGCTGGTCCTGTCATCGTTACTTGCAGCTTCTTATCTATCTGATTATCATGACATAGGGTGTTTTATTATTACAGATG